>VZSV01000196.1:111996-190585 GCA_013398735.1 Nothocercus julius | reverse complement strand
TTTTTTTTTTTTTTTTTTTTTAACTTCTGCTTTCAGTAAACTTCAAGCTCAGCCGATGTAGTGCTATGTTACTGTGTACCTGTCATGAATGTACTGAGTGAAGAGAAGTGTGCAGATCTCTCCTTTTAATAAACTACATGTGGCACATCAGTTGCCTGCAGGCACTGAAGGTAGCAGGAATGACACTGAGGGCTTTAGCAGGCAGCAGGGTATGTCTATGCTGGCCTTACCCTCCTACTCAAGGACTCTACTGAGTTGTTGCTCCTCTGAAGAGGCAGCTGTTTCCACAGGAAAAGGCAGGATTGCCCTGTCCCTAAAGCTGGTCCATAGAACAGTCCTTATTGACATAATTAGCTGAAGCAGCTCATGGTAGTGAATCACTCGGCATCTGAAATGGTTCCACTCTTTGTCACTGTCCCTTTGCAGTGGCCCTGACTCCCTCTTGCCCCTGATGCAGAGCCCTCCTTCCTGGGCAGCACGGCCACTGGATTTAGTGTATTAGGTCCTGTGGCAGGTCATGCTTTGTCTCACCCAGCTTCTGCTGCAGCTCTAAATTGGTCAAAAGTGCTGGAATTACTAGTCTGGCATTTTAGTAAAGCTGTATGTTTTGTTTCATGCTGAAAATCTTTAAGATGTGGAATATGAAGATGTGGAATATTTATGATTAAGTTTCTCCTTTACCTAATCTCTATGAACCCTTGCTTAAATCCTGCTAATCCCAGTTATTACTGTAGCTCTTAGTGCTTTTTGGCTTTTTAGTTTGTTAGTCTTGGATTCAGAAGTGAAGTGGTAGGAAGGGAAAAGACTATTAGTAGTCCCAAACTGGGAAAAAAAAAATTAAATTTCTTACCAGCCATCCATAAACATGGGGAGGTTTACACTGCAACATTTTATCATTAATTGTTGAAGACTACTGTCAAAATAAATAAAATCTGTGATAACTGCTCTGGTAAATTAGTTTCAAAAAACATACACTAGAATACAAACTTGGGTCAAGATAATAGCTTCCCTAAACACTCAATAGATGCAATGCATTAACTTCTGGATACAAGAAAACAAGTATTGTCTACAAAAACCCTTGGATCAACTTGTAAATTTATCATATGGCTGAAAATTTTGAGCTTTAGAGAACTATTAGAAAAACACTATTATTGACTAAAGGCGTATTGGATTGTCCACACTTCCCTACCTATTTTGTAGTGATTTCTCGTCATTAAAGGGAACACTTATTACTTAATCATTCATACCAATTTTAAATAGAATATTTATCTGCTTGACTGACCTCTCTTCTTTGTGCACTTTGAAAATATTACATGCAATTGGAGTAATATGTTAGATCTTGTGATTTTTAAAACTGTACTCATGATTCCTTTTTTGGACATCCCTGTCTAGGTACAACACCTCACTGCTGAATGGTAAGAGGCTATGTGAAGATTAAAATGACTTAAGATCACTTAAGGGCTTCTAAATATGGAATGGAATTGGAGTTTGAAAACAATAAACTACAGGGAAAGGCAAGATGTAACGTTCACAAACATTATAGCTGTATTGATTTTGTTTGTTTGTTTTAAGAATTCTATTAATGTAGAAATACTTCTGCATTGAGAGCATTAATACCAGTAGCTACTTGGTGCTCCACACTGAATTTGACTGATAGTGATGTAGATCTTAGTGTTTCATCAAACAGAAACCTATTGAAAAACTCTAAGAATTTGCCCACGTCTTTCTGATTTCTTATGTATCTTGGTAATCTGGCATTAGCTTGCACATATAGCAGGCAGCTTGAGAAGTGCTATGTTTGTGCCCATCTTCATGAAACTATGAAGGTAGAAGGGGCTTTATTTTGAATGTGAAGGGATATGAGCAGCAAGGGATTATAAACATTAGGTTCAATTAAGTCATAAGTCCTGCACAGTTTAGGCTGGTAAGTATATTTCTTTGCTGAACTACCATAGTTAAAAAAAGATCTTGGTTGCCTAGCAACTCTGTTATACAAACTATCTCAGTAGAAAGTTTTTGGGTTTGATAGCAAATTAAAAATAGACATTTAGTGTGATGACAGTGAAAACTTCCCAGAACCTTTAGTCACCCAACAAATCCATTGCACTTCATTATGAATTAAAATGGTAATAGACCTAAGAATATTTTATAGAAAAATTGAAAATAGTCAATAGGGTTGACAGTCTTAGGGAAAGCAATGGGCTGACTCCTAGGAACAGTGCTAGGAGCATCCTGAGTGTGCACTGTTGACTTGTGGTGGAAGGACAAAGTGAGAATTCCAATGTGAAAAGATGATTTTAGAAATCTTTTGCTCTCAACTTTCACTACATAAGTAGGCTTTTTACTCCAATGACAGGTTAGTTGACACTTCTTTTAAATCATCTCTTGACTAGAAAAGGAGAAACAAGTTAGTTCTTAAAGATCCATAGTCAACTATTTCAGAAAGTTAGACTGTAGCAGCCCAGCTCAATTCATGAGGCCACATTTGCAGCTACACTTACTAATTGCCTTAACTTCAGACCAGTTGCCTATTTTGGAAAAGTGCCAGTCTGCCATTAAGTTTTCCAGAAGGCATGGTGTGTCATTCGGATCATGCTTCGAGATGTTTCATTTAATATAATGGTCATGGCTGTTGCATCTACCACAGTAGTGTTCTTGTTGTTTTTTTTCTTCATGTGACAACTTTGTTGCCATGCAATCCCTTTTCCATTTAACACAAACTAGGGATCATTTCTTTCAGTATAATCCCTTCACAGGCTTGTTACACATAGTCCAATTAAAGGTCAGCAGCTCTAGCAGAGTCCTCTGGAGAGACCTTCTGTGAACAGCCTCTCTTCCTCTCCAGAGGGCTGTGTGAAGTGATTGGCTATAGAGCGGTGATGGGGAGTTGCAGTCAGGAATACCAAATTTTTACAGGTAAGAGGGATAAATAGTGATGCTGCTTCAAGCTCCATCGAGTTCTAGACCCCAGTCGGGGTTCCTTTGTCCAAGACTTTTGTATGTGAAGGTCAATATTTTGGTTTAAAAACTGTGTTCATGAGCTCAGTGATCTTTGTTCTGCTTCATGAATGTTTAACGTGTGCAGATAGGGGTGAACATACACCTACAACAGAGCAAAGTTCCCTGCAATGGAGAAAAGTTCACTGTACTGGTACTGCTGTCCAGAATACAAAAACAACTCTCCTCATACAACTATATCAAAGCTAGTAAGGTGACATATTTCTATGTACCATATTCTGTACTATATGCTAGAAAGAAGCCTCTAGCTCCTATAAGCATTCATGAGTCCAGGGGCTTTTAGAAGACTTATTCTTCTGGCTGAATTTGTAGGCATGGTGTCTGTTATTGGAAGGTAGAGGGCTACCCACGCTTACCCTCTCGTGTTTTCTCTACTACCTTGTAAGGGAACTCTTGGTCACAAGAAGGTTTTGAATGTGATTTTTTTTTCTTGGAAAGCTTCTCCAGTTGTATCTGATTTGCAGTTCAATCTCCTGTATGAAGATTTGCAAATTTGAAAGTTGGATTTTGGATTATTTGACATTTTAGAAAGCAGAACAGTTCAGCTAGCCAGCTTTCTGCTCAATGTGAAGAGCTATTATTGCAAACTCCTGTTCAGGAAGTGAATCTATCCAAGTTTAAAAGCTGGATTGTGTTTTTAACAGGACTAATCAACTCTAAAATGATGCCTAACTACAAATTCAGTAAATAAGATTTATATAGTCTATATTGCCTTATTTAATTAATTCTCTTTCTTACTCAGCAAATCTGCCTGAAGCAACTACACTGCACTAATAAAGGTTTTTGTGTTTTAGTCAATAAATAGCAGCAACCCTAATAGCAAATAAAATGACTCATGCAAATAAGTTTCTAAAATACTTGGGGAGCCTTTGATAGAGATACTTCAAGTAATGTAGTCTATTTTACTTGCAGATTCCTAGTCAGAAAGAAAACAAACGTACCTGCTTTGCAACAGGCCTTTGTTTTGTTTTAAGTATTAGGGACTGCTCTTCCATGTTGATAAAATGCTTCTTCCCTACTGTAAATTTCACAATTTTTTTTAGCAAATAAGTGTCTTAAATAGATGTGCAGTGCATAAACCAACAAAAAGCAGTACACAACTGTACTATGTAATATTGCAGATAGTCAAACGGAGTGGTGTGTTAGTAATTAGATGGGTCTGTTCTTACATGTCTTACACTCACTTTAAACAAGCTTATCATAGGATTGCAGAAGAGGTTAGGTTGGAAGTGACCTCTGGATGCCACCTGGTCCAGCCAACTTTGGCGCAAGCAGGGTCAACTTTGAAGTAGCATTAGCTTGCTCAGACCTTGTGGTGGTGGTGTTTCTTTCCCCTCCCAGCCCCACACATACCCTTTCTGTCCCTCCCTCTCCCTGCTGAGAATGGAGATGCCAAAACCCATTTGTACATACATGTTTCTGTTTGAACTCTCCCACTGCAAAGTATAACTTAATTACCCTGTACCTCCTAGTCCTTTACAACATGCTGATTTGAAACGACTAAGCCAGGACTTAAGCAGAATATTCTTATTTTTTCAAGATGCTAGTTTCATAAAGCAGCTCTTGGTAGTTGCCTTGTGTTACCTGTGATACACCTAGGGGCTTTAAGCTGCCTGTGCTCTTATATTTGAAAGTCTCAGTTTTTCTACTTTTAAGGAAATATTTTTTTAATAAACATGCCATCCTAAATTAACTTTCCTTCTTCAGCCAAATCAAAACACTTCAAGCTTTGCCTCCAGTTTCTGTGTATCTTTCTTCTGCTTGTCCTCCAGAAGTTCCCTCTCCAAATATACTTTGGCCAAGCTTTTTCCCCCAATACTGGGGTCAGTGAGGATGAGCAGGCGTTCAGTGTCGTGCTGCACAATGGTCCTGACCAGGACAGCCTGGTAACCGTAAGATACAGATATTATCTAGACAAAACAAACACAAAAGATGGTGTTAGGATTGAGTATACTGTTTTTGATATTAGACAAACAAATGAAAAAACTCTAATTTTGCTAATTGGAAATACAAAGGAGAATGTCTAATCACAGCCAGAAGTGTTTAGTAGTCTGTAGCTGACACCACTTACTCATGCAAGTCAACTGAAAAGTAGTGAAGTTGCATGAGAGCCATGGAATTGCATAGGTGCAAGGGCCAAACTAGCCCATACAGGTTTTATTAGCAGTCATGTGCAAGAGCAAAGCATTTGGGAAACTGTGTGGCCCCGATCACATTTTAAGACACGGCAATAATGGAAGTATCAGGCATAACTGATGCTTTCTCTCCACATGGAATATGCAATTTGCAGTGTTTATTTTCAGTTCATCATCAGTTTGGAAATACAGCACTGAAAACAATTTGGAAAGACTAGATAGATGATATGCAGCATAATATAATAGCCCACTACTTGTATGTAAAAAGTAGCTATTTAGAGGTGATATGGTTGGAAAAGGCTAGAAGCAGTTAAATGTGAGAATAAAGCATGTTGTCTCAGAACTTGCAGTAAAAGGATATCAGAGCAAGAGATTTTATGATCAGCTATCAAGTAGACAGTCTAGTCTAAACATCATTGCTAATACTATTACTGCTCCAAGAACATGCCTATTGACCAGACTTTCTTTCCAGGTTGCTAATCCTGTAGGTTGGAGAGGCTAGTAAGCTTCAGCTGCTTCTTGCAAAAATGTTGCTTAGTGCTGGTGAGTGACTGTAATGTTGCTTTTAAGTGAAAGCAAATACTTCTAGACCACTTATACTTCTAGTCAGGCTAACACTTCCATGAATCACAAATCATTTGAAATGACAGACTGCATTCATCCAATTCAGTACAAATACTACAAAGACTGAAATTCTACATTAAACATGAATAACTGGAAAAATGCAAGTTTGAGACATGCTCCCACACAGTCTTGGAAAATGAATATGAATATAGTACACTTGAGTTGTTTGCATTCTGCCAAGGGTATAATCTGGTTTGATGTCTTTATAAAAATAGCAAATGGTAATAACAATACTTGCTAACAACCACTCAGAAGGACTCAGGTGAAGCCAAATCAGTTTTGTAGTATGACGTATGCCCTTGTGAAAGGGAAACTGAAGGTATTACACAAAATTTTCATTGTGATGAATTCAAAGCTTAACTACACAGATCTGTTTATAGTGAGACACACCATGTGTGGCTCTCTGAGCACATTAATGAAACCTGGCCCCAAGCATTCACCATGAGACCTTCAGATGAGGACATGGGAAAATTTTCCATATTAGCCATTAGTCACCAGCAAATAAGCATTCCTGAGCTAAATTCTGTCTGAATCGCTTCAAACAATTTCACTTCTGATGAAGTGCCCCAGAAAGAAATTCATGTTGACATTGAAACCAGCTAGTCATACTGAAGGTTCAATGGACATCAGCTGTCTGATTATTCTGCCTTGAGCTGAGGCTCCATTTTTTATTTATGGGATTTGTTTGTTATACAGCTTTAGTCTTTATTTAATTCTAGTCATAATTTGCCAAGCTTGGTTTGCTGTTTTTTTTGTACTGTAAGCAGTTACACTTAGAAATTTTGAAAGTGACAGAATGTGACATTTATTCCATTTTGCTTCAGTGTAACAACACTGAATACAGACCTGCAACTAACTTTAATTACTGCTCTGCTGATTAACAATTTCAATATCCAATGCAACAGAATCATGAAAAAGCAGGGATTAGACAGATGAGCATTGGTGAGCTGTGACATTGTGGCACTGGGGAGGGAATCAAAGGAGAATATGCGGAGTTTGCTGCAACCAAGAAAGCCACTGAGGTCACCACTCCTAAGAATGCAAGTAAGACCTGCAATAAGTAGCCAGCGGGCAATGGAAGATATTTTATATAAATTCCTTCAGTTTTTCTTTTATTCTTCATTGTCATCAAGTTTTCTATTTAAATTTAATGATCCTGCTCTATATTCTAGAAACGTATGGTTTTTAGAGATTAAAAGCTTTTGCTTCTCTTTGTACCCAGAAAGATTCGATTGGATTCTTGACAGATCCATACTAAAATTTTTCTTCACTCAGATGTGTGGGCTTCTGAAGCACAAGCCAGTATAATTGTTTTGTCTATTCTCTCCTAAATGTATATAAGCTATTATTTTTCTCCAAAATGAAACTGGTGTTGGACTCCTTTTATATGTGCCAATTGTTGTTTTCTGCTTAGACTCTTGTACTTAAAGGAAAATAGGAAGGTAAACAAAGTGTAAAAGTGTATCATGTTACAGGTGAAATTAAAATAATCACATGTCTTTAGCTCCCACTCTTAGATTCAGTTTGCATGTGTTCAGCTACCCTTAGTAGTAAATGTAATCATATGCATTTGCAAAGTCAAGGTCTTCTCATTTCCTGAATCTACGGTCACAGGGCATTCTTCTAGACTTTTAGAAGTTTTTGCCTTGTTTGTAAAGTTGTGTTGTAAGAAGTTGTGTTTGTTTGTAAATATTAGACCTGCATCTGGTTCCTGCTTTGTCTTTGTTCTTTGTGTAAGTAACTTTGACTGTCTAGATCCCTAAATTCTGTTGCTGAAATTCCTGCCTGGTTAATGTGGTCAGTTAAATTGGAGTCAGTATTTTTTTCTTTTTTGTAAGCTTTTCATGTCCTTACTGCAGAATGCCAATTCTGAAGTGAGTGAAGTGACCTTAAAGAGTACAGATCAACCAGTTGTTAATTCTTGTTAACATCTTTGTGTTACATCCAGCATAGAGCAAGTGTTACTTTTTCAAGTTTCTGCCCCTCTGTCAGACAGTTTCCGTTAACTTTTAATGGGTTTATATCCAGTTAGGTCAGTAGAAGGACTTAAAATTGTTTCTACAGGGTACAGAAGAAGATCCTCTTGCCATTTTGCTGACACTTACCAAGTAAAGTAAACAAGTGATAGACGGACACTCCATTCCCCTTTCAGCCTGAATGCCATGTTGCACAAGGTGAATTTTCTGCCATGTTATCTTCAAGTCCTTAAGACAATTTCATATGTTTATATAACGGTATTTAACACAGAACGGTCTAAGACAAAATGCATTCTTTTGCAAGGTAACACTTCTAATTTCTTTATGGTGCCTTTTTTGTCCATAGGCATAAATACATGGAAGAAATCTTGAAGAGAATAATTATTTTTTAAGTTCTGGGCAGAACTTCTATACAGATTTGATAATTAACAGGAATGCAGTAATTCATAGATAAAATGGAAATCTTTCTTTGTGCGGATCCCAATACAGTTTTTATGCAACATTGTTAAAATAGTGTCAGGAAGACTTGCTCACTAAATAAAATATTTCAAAGCTTTTTGTGATCTTTAGATGACTTTAAAGAGATTGTAATACCTCTTTGTGACAACATACTGCATGCACATGGTTGTAGTATTCCATAGCAATGTATTTCAACAAGTGCATGAGGGCCTAAGGTGTAGCATTCATTAAAAAATCCTGGAAGAACACAGGAATTAGAAAGAAGTCTTGAAGAATGCTCTTTTATTACTCTTATATTACTTGTTCTTTTATAGTAAACTATATTTGCAAGACTTTAAATCTTACCAACAGTGCATGTTAAATTCAAACAGCTGGAATATTTAATATCGACACTATAACCTGTGTTAAAAATGTCAAATCACAATTGTTAATTCTCTGCAGTCTGTTATTTTCCATGACTCACTGCAGCAATAATTTCCTGTACAGCTTGTTGATATATTTCAGCGTTGTAAAGATTCCTAGTAGTTTCAACTTATTTTTTGCTACCAGTAGAGATTTGTGGTGTGAGGCTATGTTTCCCTGTAAGCTTTGTGTTCTTGAACAAGATTAAGTATTCCTCCAGGAAAAGTGTGATTCCTATCGCAAAATATTGGGGTTCGAAGGGACCTCAGGAGGTTGTCTCATTCAACTCCCCTGTTCAAGCAGGATACCCTAGGGCAGGTTGCCCAGTAGGGTTTGGAATATCTCCAAAGATGGAGATCATGTACAAAACTGCATTTTATGTTAGACTGCACATGGAGTGGAACAGCTACCGTCACCTACTTAGGCAGTTCTGGAGGCATCTTGAAAACACACCAGTGTTTCACTATGGTTTCCCTCCTGTGCGTGTGACAAGGAAGATCCTAGTAAGCGATGCTGTAGGAGGTAATTTTTTGATTTGCTCTGTTGTGACGGTATGACATACTCAGTGGTAAAGGTAAAGGTCTTTTACCTTGTAGCTACATCTGAGAAAAATATTAAGGTTGTGTCGAGGCAGCAGTAATTAATGATGAGTACTTAACAAAATATTTTGTCTGTGTGTGTAGGGAAAATTGTTAGTGTCTATATTTTTTTTAATAAAATGTCTTAAGATATACAATTGCTTAAGAAAATTATTTTGGTTAAACACACTTTGAATTTTTCAAGGGGCATGTTAATTAGTAGGAGATGTGGTTTGCATATTATATTTAATTTTGAAAGCGTTCTTCTCAGTATAAGGGGATGACATGGTGAGATAAAGAATGCTTCCTAATATTCTTATTTTGAAGATAAAAAGCTAAGTGTCTTAGTAAACATGACCGTTATCTGCTACTTAAAGGATAGTGCTGAAGGCAATAGATAGTACTGCAGCATTAGTACAGATGCAAGTTACTCAAGTAATCAATGTAAAATGTTTGAAGGTGGATAAAAGTTTGGTCATAGCTTTCTCTTTCTTTTGAGTCTTGACTAATGTGTAATCATTTTGAAATGACTTTGTGTTAATATTTTTCGTGCAAAAATAAAGTAAGGAAAAAATGCATTTATATGGAATGTTCTGGATTTATCTAATGACTTAAGAAAATAAATTTTGATCAAGGTGGCTCTAGCAGCACTACCTGTAGTGAAGGTAGCCAGGATTTCCCCTTGCATTAAGATCTTACTTTCAGCAAATTTTTTACGAGATTTTCCAATTGGAGCAGCTTGAGATAAAGGGAAAAAGAGAAGTAAATTCTCTGATATCAAAAAAAAAGAATGAAAATGAACTCAAATTTGGAAAAAGTTTTTTTTTTTTTTTTTTTTTTTTTTTATGGAGAGAGAGTTTTCTGTGCATTGAACCCGCTTAGGTATGAATAGCTAATTTTTTTCAAAGATGGATATTCTGGAGATAAGGGGAGTGGAAAAGAAGCCGATGGAAGCCTGATACAGGAGGTTAGAATAGACTGGTGGGCTATGAGCACTGGCACTGAGTGAACGGCTGTGTGCAAGCCTGAAGCTGGAAAGGCTGTACAGGAAGACAGAGAACTGATGTAGGAGGGTCTAGGAATGATCTAGCGAAGAGTTAACATGGAAGAAGGAAGGTTTCTGTTTTGTTTTCCCCTGAAACCAGAAAATTGAAAAATCAACCTGGGTAGGTGGTGCAACACAGTATAAGAGGGGACAGGGCCAGCAGGTTTGAGGGGCACAGGGCGGAACTCACAGGGCAGCGCTGCAGCCCTCGCAAGCAAAAAGATGTGCAGAAATCTATCCCAGAAAGGGAATGAACGCTGCACTGCCCTGAATTAATTCTTTTTTTGTTTTGTTTTCAACTGATAGCCCCTGAACTAATGAGTATTTTAGAAACTAAGAGTCACTGCTAAGATGTCTTTTCTCTACTTTTATTTATATCAGCATTGCTGATATAAACAAAACAAGCTGCTCCACGTGTCTGCTGAAGCTGAAGCAACAGGCTTGCTTCTTCCTTTCAACAGGTCACCACGAGATCAGTTTATACAAGGCTTGCTGTAAATCACAGCCTGATTTTACAAATTGGACAGCTTTAATGTTTGTGCAGTGGATGCCACAGCCTTGAAAGGGTTTAAGCTGTTCTTTTTGAATAGTATAACTTAGTGTTCTGATATGAGACTCAGCTTTATGCTTATTTTAAAACTACCCAAAGACACCTGGTGAAACAGTTTCCATTACAGCTTATTCTAACCTTAAAAGGTACTGTATGGTAGAAGTAATAAAAATTGATTGTTGATCCTATTTCATTCTTCATAACTTTCATAAATTATAAGTTGTATAATTTTTTATTAATAATTTCAAAAAGGAAATGCAAAATACATCTAGAGGCAGCATGAAATGAGAGCTTTGTTTTTGTTTTATTTTTAAAGTTGCAGCAATACTGTCTTGTATACAAAGTGAATTCTTTTTTTGGGGCTGGGGGGGATAGTATATACAAATTTTTACAGCATAATTATAATTTCCTGATTTAGTAATTAAGTGGTGGACAACAGGTTACTGAATCAAGTATTGACTCAAACTGTGTTAATGAAAAGATTAGATTGTTTCTTTTGGAATTTATCCTTGCCTACCCCATCTACAGCACAACAGCCAGGAGCTGGGAGCTTAACATAATGGTGAGATGTGACTTAGAGGAAAGACCGGTCTGGTTTCACAAGAAAAATTTCTGCTATTATGAACACGGCATGCAGCTATTGCCATTGTCCTCTTCTGTGGAAACAAGTAGTCATTTCCAGGGCTATCAATCCAGCTTTTATCCTAAGTATTAAATATGCTTTGCTGAGATCCTGAATCCATTTGTGCAGCTGCTTTAATGCTCACCAGCTACCCTATCTATCTTAAATACAGGTGGTGAGACATCTAGTTTACATGAAACAGTTGTCCCAGACTCCACTCAGGGCTAAATTTAACAGTGGATCATTTTTTGTGCTGTGCGGGACTTGGGGCTTATTTGCAATAATCATCTCTGGCATAAAGCGTCTAATATCCCTAGTATAAAGTAGGGGGGTATAAGTATACGTATGACACAAACACGCAAAGCTGGCTCAATTTTCAAAGATCCATAATCAAATATATTCCCTCCAAAGACGGCATTCTAACCAACACCTTTTAAAAGGAAAGAGTTTCGGAGTATGGCTGAGTTGTTTTCACAGACGTAGTTATACCTCTGAGATTTAAGACACTTGGTGAGCAGAAGACATGAAAGCAAAATTGGCTTAAGGTAGTGTGGAAATTTCAGGTTTTCTACACACTAAGCAGCAAATTGTTAGAGAACACACCAAGCAAAACTGAGAGGAAAATATGTGAAGATGAACATGTTTTTCATTTTTGTACTTCAGAAATATTTAGCTGATGGCTTTCAGAAGATAGGCAGGGGAATGAAAAATGCATTCTTTTAAACGTGACTCTCGCTCCGAGCCACATCAGTGGCAATATTCAGGCATTCAGTTTGGCCGAAACTTGAACATTAAGCCAGATTTTTTTTTTTTTTTTCCCCTAGGAACTATGCGGCCCGGCTGTGGGATTAAGAGAGACCATGCTTTGCTCTAATAGAAATAGTACTATGAGCCTTTGCTTATGTTCATAGCCTAATAGCCATGCCTTATGGTATTTAAACATTTCACTTCCATTCCAAGAATGAAGGTTCTAGAGCAACCGTATTCATGCTGGAGAGCTTGAGTTCTTCTGGGGTGGGATTTTGCGGCATGATAGAAAAAGGAAGAGGGTTAACTTTGAGACTTGCGTTTTATTTTCCTGTAATTGTTCCATTTTAATAAGAGTTAGTAAGAATAAGCTAAATCAAAGGGGGAATTTTTTGAAGCCTCCCTTTCTCTCTAAGTAAAAGGAAAAATAATTTTTCAAAGCACAGCTATTGCCTATTACTAAACAGTGAGGGGGAAAAAAAAATTGTAGAATTAACTCATGCAGTACTGGATGTTCACAAGACTCCGAAGGTAGTCCTTGTACTCTCAAGGTCGTGCAGCGCTTTTCTCCCCTTAATACTTAATCATATTTTGATTAACACCCTTTTCACAGTTTTTAACTCCTCTTTTGGTAGACGGGGGGACAAATACCTTCGGTGCATTTTTACAGAAGACGCTTACACACTTTATTCTGTGCGTTCCTAGCTGTTGATGCTGCATGTCTGCAATGCACTTGTGTCTGTGCGATGCATTAGGGCTGACCAAGGGCTGAACTCTGTGGCTTTGTACTGGTATCAGAGGAGGTGAATGAATCAGATTGAACCCTTACCTGAACAGGAATTGTTGGTGGTGTTATTCCAGAAAACTTTTTTTTTTTTTTTTTGTGGCTGTTTGTTTGTTTTCCAACCTCACAAACAACCTCTGTGTCTTCCCAGTCTCCTGCAGGAAAATGCAGAACAGGTGGGAGTGGGTGGAATTTGCCTTTCGAAATTGAATGGGACTGGCCAACTGCACCTCTCTGAAGCTTAGAAAGCTCTACGGTCCTCATGCGTGACTGAGCTAGGAAGTTTTACTGTTTCTGAAAGAGACTCCAGTGTGGCAGTGTGGATGAGTGCTCACCTCCCTCCTTTCCTCAGGTTCTGTTACAGGACAGGGGATGCCCTCTATGGCCCATGAACTGTTCTTCCTGGCCCTTAGCTCCTGTGTTGCAGTAGTTGTATTTGTTCCCTGTTTGTGCTGACTGAGACTCTTCCAGTTCATGGAAGACTTGTCATAGGGAGAGTTTTTTAGCACCCTTAGGGTCTATTCTGTGAAAAGCTTGTGTTTTTTTTGTTTTTTTTTTTTTTTGTTTGTTTTTTTGTTTTTTTTTGGGGGGGGGAGTGTTGGTGTTACTTTTTGTTTTTATTTTTAGGAAAGAAGGGTATTTATATATATAATTTTGAAGATAACAACACATCACATTTGTGATAGAATAGTAGGATTCTTCTTTTTCTCCTAGAATTAAGTGACCTCCTTCCTGGATTAGTAAAATTGTCACCTTTCTGTTTCATTTTCAATCTTTGTAGGTTGTCTAGAATATGTACTCCAATTAATTTGTTACTCATTAGGAGGACAGCTTCTGGTTGTCCAATTTAAAAAGAAAAAAAAAGTCATTTATAAGAAAGGGTGTTTGAAATTAGAGGCTGTTTAGCATAACTGTGAATTCCTATTTGATCTAACTAGCAATTAGATCTAAACGGAGTGAGCTGACACCGCACAGGAATTACTATCCTCCTTAGTATCCTCTAATAGAGTGATATGAGTGTTGGACCTCACAATTAACTGTGCATGATTAATATGCATTGCATCACTTAATTGATTGTGTTTCATTTGAACAAATCAGGGCTCACAAGAAAACTGTCTGCATCTGTTCAAACTTGGGGGAATGTTCCTAGGAATGCCTAACTATGTTTCATGGGACACCAGCATATGAATGCAATGGATTTCTTGTTGTTGTTGACTTTTTTTTTAAGAACATTTCAGAAGTATTGTTCCCACTCCTTGGGTTAAGCATGTATTTTTTTCATGTTAACTTATCCGGGGCACTGAGACAGAGATGGAGTTTGTATTTAGATATAAATGTCAGTGTTGTACAGTGGTCTCGGTGAAATGGAGTGTTAAAGTTATCACCCTTAAGTCTTAAGGGCAGAGGTGCATAAAGACACCTGGTAGTCTATAGTGTGTCTGCTGAGGAGGAGACTAAACATAACATCTCTAGAGGGTGAAAAGGAATACCTGCCACAGTTGACATCCTTAAGAAATAAATAATTTGTGAGTGAAAACAGTGGATCTAGAAGGTGAGAGTGAAAAGCACTCAGTGTATCGCTATGAGCAGGAAATATAATCTACACTTCATTAGTATGTTGTAGAGCATTTAGCTATAGCATAAAGCAGCTTTTCAGACTTGAAGGACAAGATTTTGTACTTTGTAACAATTTGTACAGTACAGGTTGCCTAAATACCTCTGAGTGGCAATTTCTTTTTACATTTTGTAATGCTTCTCCACTTCAAAGGCTTCTTTTCCCAGTTGAAAAGAATAAGCTATTTAGTCTCGTTAATTAAGTTTTAATTTGGAGGGTCCACTTCAGCTGAAGGAACCAATTTTCTTATTTGAATTATTTCTGTGGGGGAAAAAAAAAAATCAGTTAGGGCACTTAGTTGTTTCTTCAGTGCTTCTGTGAGTCTCTTGCAGTTGAAGAACAGGTCAAATCTGTATCTGCATCTCGCTCTGGGAGAGTTTTAGCCTAAGCATACAAATTTAAACTGAAGAAGTCAACGTGACTGACTTCAGGTGACACCTTTTTTTTTCCTCTCTAAAGTCCTCCTGTATCTCTCTCTCCATGTACCCCAAGGGGTGAAGGTCTTTAGATACCCTAGCTGGGAGAAGATTGCTTTGAGATATTGAGAGGAGCAGAAATAGACTATCTGTCATAAATACAATCTCCTTTTTGGGGTCCTCCCCATTAAGTGCTCCCCATTAAGTGAGAGAGCATTAAGTGCTCTCTCAGTGGACATTTTAAAGCATAGTTGTACACGTTTTGCTATTTTTCCTGTTCTCGCCTTATCGCGAGAGATAATGTTTTCTGAATTTGATCTAAACCAGAAAGACAAAAAAACAGAAGCATGTTTATTTTGCTCATCCTTTCAAAGACTCTTTCTGGACGTCAACAGGTCACATCTTTAGTTCCCATGTACCAGATTTCTCAGCTGTGAGTAGTTACACTGCACAAAGAATCTCTGACCACCTTTAATATTACTCGGCAACCGTATTTCCAAGTAAATGAGCAGCCCGACTTCTTACAACCTCTTACAAGCAGCTTTCTGAATTCGGGCCCTGTGGTGTATCGCAGTCCACTGGTCCAGCCTCTTTCCAGTAATGTTTTTTTTGTATATGTATACACGCCCAAAGGTGGAGGGCTGGCAGTTAGACAGTTCTGCTTAGCTATTATGCAACACTTCTTATTCCACATCCCTATTAATTGGTCTGAAAGATGTCCAGTTTTGTAGAACTCCAGTTTGTATTTAGTCTGCATGAGTATACTTTATCAGGATGCCATCC
Organism: Nothocercus julius; assembly: GCA_013398735.1. NCBI lineage: Eukaryota > Metazoa > Chordata > Aves > Tinamiformes > Tinamidae > Nothocercus > Nothocercus julius. Next base: position 174,831 of record VZSV01000196.1, on the reverse strand, counting down.
TGAAACTGAGAGCTGTAATTGCTGGTTAGCAGCTCTTCTGCTTTGGGTAAATGTGGAATATACCATAGAGAATTTTCTTGTTATCTTTTTCACAGTTCTAAATCTAAGCATCATTAAATTCAAAGCAGAGTTATTCTGTATACAGCGGAATTTAGCCTACTTATTTTGATACGGACAAAAAAAGGAAGATTAAAAGACAAAAATCCACAAGCAGGATTAAATTTCACATACAATTACAGACAGGTATTCCTGAAGGAAAACTAAGTAGAATTATTTTTCTAAACTCTTTTGACAGAATTAGAACAGAATTAGGTTAAAGTTTGTCATGCTTTTCCTGTTTGTCATTTCCTCCCTCTACCAGGTGAAAAAGCTGTAAGTCATATAGTTCAAGTCCTGTCGAGTACTTACCGAGTTTACTGATTTTGCTTAATATTTTTCTTTCAACAGAGAAGTACGTGACTGTGGCATACATTAGATTACTAGTGTTCCTGAAATTGTTGTGGCCATTGCGCTAAGTGCTTGTCTTGTTCCAAATTTCATCAAACTGTATATTTTTTCACCCTGAGTTAACTCATTTAGTTCTTGCTGTATCACACAAGCAACATAGACACTAGGTAAAGTCCTACAATGTGACACTGTAGCAAGCTATTCACATGTTTCTGTAGCATTTTAGAGATGAATTATGGCATTATAATAGTTTTTGTCAGTATGTCTCGCATCAAGGCAAACTCTGAAATGTGTTTATGTCACAATCTTGAGTTTTAGGACAGTACTCCTAATGGCACAGTTAAGAAGAAAGGATTTCCACAACTATCCCTGGATCATCTATATCCTTAAACAAAACACTATGGTATATTCCAAACACACTTCATATGGCACGTGCACTTCAGAGATCACTGCCACTGATATGTATTTGCATACTTCATTTGGCATACAGCTTCAGTTAGGAAAACGAGAATGTTCTTTCCATTTCAGAGCTTTAGCACTTTTTGCTTACTTAATTTTATAATCTGAATCTATTCTGAGACAAGCTGCCTAGAAAACGGCTTTCACTGTGCCCTAGTGAAAGGGAGGGGTTTGGGCCAGAGTACAGAATTTACAGAACAGAGGGAGGCATTCCTAGCTGATGTGCAAAGGTGGTTTTGTCTCTGAGCAGATGAGCAACTCTACTCAGTAAATCTTCAGGCAAATTCCTGACAGGTTTCTGTTCAGAAAAACACTAACTCTCTTAAGGAGCTGAATGCAATTTTCGGTACAAAAGTAATTCTGAGGAGAGAGGACCCTATGAAATTCAGGAGATGTCAAAGACTGGTGAACTTTAAGAGCTCAGTTCTCAGCATAAGAAATCATATTTGACATCAGTAATACAGCGATCTCCCCTGAAGGAATTGCTAGAGTCTGTTGCAGACTGTCTTTATTGAAGTTTCACCACAGAATTAGGAGAGTTTACTAACTCCAAAGGTAGATGAAATTACTTTTAAACTATCACAATTCCAACTGAATTGTGCAATTCCAATTGCAGTTAAATTCCTTGTAGTTAAAGGATGTAGGTCTACATAAGTGGAGAACAATTGATGACTTTGAGTACATATTCTTGAGAAATAGAACATGGACCTTCTCAATTTTCAAATATTGAACATGGAAGAATTTTAAATCTATTAAACCCAAAACATAAGCATTTTTAAAGCTTTAAAGGAGGTTGGTAAAATAGTTTCACTGTCTTCATTTTCCATCTTCTAGAATTATGTCCTTGAGAATGTTGTGCTTGTTTAGGTATTTCCGCAATCAATTCCTTAATTTAAATTTTCATTTTCATTTTACTATATTGACAGAGACCTGCAAAACCACACTAAAACTGGTATTAATGAACTTTGAAGTTGAAACCTTACCAGTTTTTGTGTCTCAACTGATTTAAAAACACGTGTAGAATATTAATTTTAAAAATCACATTCAGACTAGACAAAAAGATATACACATATTGACTAAGAAAATATATGGATGCATCATATGAGTTCTTATATCATGCAACTGATAATCAGCAGCAGTTGATTTGCCATTATCGAATTTATAAGCCATATGCCCCATGTGGTAGTCTGTTAAATGCACGGAACACTGTCTATATGATAATTCCTGCTTTCAACCATAAGAGAGCCTAGATGTGAAATTTAGACCATTATCTTTATGGGCCCAGGCAACGCTACACCCATTAATTAATAAACATAGATATAGATTTTGCCTGCATCATAGAGTCAGATCATCCATATTTGACTAATGTAACTAGAAGCTTAAAGTCTTCTCAAGCACTAGTGATAAAAATATAAAGGAAGTTTTCAAAGTTTCAGTAAGACACATCAGCGCAGGCTGTTGTGCCAGCATCTGATATCAGAATGCTTCATATATGTAACTGTATCTGTGATTTGTGCTCAAGCAGGCACATAAGATGTCAAGAAGATGCAGGCAACAAAGCTTTTCAGAAGCAAGTATACAGTACAGAGCATGGGAAGCAAATAGCTTTCAAAACTAGGCTATTCTATTACTAATGGTTTAAAAAATTATTTGGTAGAAAAAATGATAATGTTTTGAAAGAAATGACTGAATGTAAGGGTTATATATATAAATATATATATATATATGTATATATTACACGTTTTGGAGATCAAACTATTTCTATTAGATTTGCTAGCTCATAATGAGGTGAAGCACATAGGAAAAATACCATTTGGTAGAGCTTAATACAAATGAACATCACCGCCTAAGCCAGGCATGAAGTACACCAGGTATGCTAGTGACTAGGTTCAAGAGAAGTACGTGAACTGTTTCACCTTTTCATTTCTCTTATGAACCACAGTATGTTTCAGTAACAATTGTATAGAATTTCTTCAAGCATTGAAATAGCTATTGAAAGGAATTGGAAGCTGAATTTTCTGCCATTCTTAGCATGTCAGGTCTTTTTAGATGGCCCAATTAATGCAGCCTAATGTAAATGGAAGAATATAGCTCTGACTTCCTCAGTTTTGGAACACACACTACCCTTTTCACTAAAAGCTTAAATTGACTTCATTTGACCCAGACTACCTGTGTCCATTAACAATTCTACATGATGATGATACTTTACTATGCTATCCAAGCCCCTTATATCAAGAATTTGTCTTTGCATCACTTCTTTTCATAGGTGATCAAGTACAGCACAGAGGCTTTTGGGTAGAATAAAGTGGGAATTAAATTGAATTTCTCTTGTGGCAACACATTTTCAGCAGCTCACCAAAGAGCCATACAAGCTTCTTAATAGAGTGGATGTTAACATTGTACACTATACCTGGATTAGGAAATAGGGTTTAACAGTTGGTCCTGCTTGCAGTTAAACACCATGCTCTGAAAGTGCTGCTTTGGGGCTTTTGTATATTTTAGTAACTTCCATTTGTATGTTATGCAGGCTAGTTATTTTTGGATATTTGTTTTTGGTGCAGGAACTGTCCTAAGTTTGCTTCATTTTTTGGCTTCCAGCTAAGCAGCAACTCCTTGGCAGGCCCTAGTAGCAACTCGCAGAAAGGATCACTTCCCAAGTACGGCATGAGAAGGCTCATTCAGACAAGTTAACTACGTAAGCAAGTCACTCATTAGTATTTGAAGAGGCTCATATACTTAAAGTTGTAAAAGTAACACTGAATTATAGTCAGGAGCTTACCATTGATTGGAAGAAATGTGTGGGTTTTTTTGTTTGCGTTTTTTTTTTCTCCTAACTGTTTATCTTTTGCATAGGATATAACTTAAGATTCAAAAGAAACTAGCTCTCAAACACTGAGCCCTCTTTCTAGTTGAGTTGAAACCTTCCTCAGGTCTACAGGTGAACAGTAAATGTCTTTCTGGTTTGAACTCCTTCATAGATGATAGGAAGAGAGGGAAGAGAGGACAAGTATTTTACCTACAATTTATCATAAATTTATGGTTCAGAAAAACAGGTAAGGCAGTTATCCTGCCTTAAGTGTTTGAAGCTGCCTATGTTTCTTTTACAAAATGGCATGGAATTACAAAAAATCTAGTTTCTCCTAGGAGTAGAGCAGAGTTGGCTTTTTATGAGGATTAGTGTAGTTTTGCTACAACATTGCTCAGGATTCACACACAAATTTCCAGTGTAAGTTTATGACAGATTTAATTATCCTAAAATTACACTTATACAAGAGTTATATTTAGATGTTAAGGCTCAGATTAAGAGAGACGCATGGATTCCTGATTCCTCTTAGGTGCTTATTCCTTCCTGCAATCGCTAAGACTATGTCTATGATGCAAGCAGAGAAGGGCTCACTCTGCCCATACTGAGAGCTGCTTGGAGGTGGGGCAATTGTGCTAGCACAGCAAAGAGCCCAAGTTAATACATTCTGCCTACACAACTCTGAGCTGATCACGTTAAGTTAAATACTGCTGAAGGAAGCCAGGAAGCTTGCAGGTTACTCCAGAAAAAATGTTGACGTTCCCTGCTTGACCAGGGGGATTTGGACTAGATATCTCCAAAGGTCCCTTCCAACCTCAAACATTCTGTGAGTCTGCATCCTGTGGCAAGCACTGAACCTCTGAGAGGTGGTTCCCAAATTAGGATATGTGAATCATTAGCACAAAGGTTACCTCAGAGCAGTCGCTGCAGATGTCCCGAGCAACAGAAAACCTTTTGCATGTCGCCTAGCTGAGCAATTCCCTATGGAGGGAACTGCTGCTATTGCTGCTGGCTGACGTGGGAATCCTTACCTTTGAGAACGTGCATCCTTCTCAGGAGTAATTCTGAGATGCACACAGTACATGTCTAGTGAGGGTGTACCATGTGTTCAAGCGTGATCATGTTAATGTAACAGAAAATTAAAATATTGAAATAATCTTCTAAATGTTTAAGCCAGTTTGATTAGTAAATTTTTTTTTTGATTTGCTAATTTTTTGAAGTGAACACCCAGTCTCCCAGAAAAGGACAAATACCAGTATATATAATGTTGTATTAAACGGCGTTGGCACAATTTAAAGCTGAAAAATACTTGATTTGTTCCAGAACAGGGATAATTGCAGCTGAGGTTTTATTAAAGAAACTAGTGAAGACAGCACAAAAAGATTTTTTTTGTCTCACTTTTGTTTTAGCATCCATTTGAAGTCCCCCCCACCCCACCCCAAAAAAAAAACAAAACAAAACAAAACAAAAACAAAAAAAAGCTAAAGTAATACTCGGCTTCTCTGCATACCATAAGCCAGTAGGAATTTCAAAAATAGTCTTAACCATGAGTTCTGTAATGCCGTCTGAACAAAACTTGAGATTGTTTCTTATTTAAATTAAACATATTTCTGCTTCCTTTCCCATGTTATCGTAGCATTTCAAGTGACATGTTGCTATAAACTAAACGCAGGAAGAAAAACGCATAGGTAAGCTGTATCTCAGAAATGAAGCCACTAAGAAATAGTTTTACAGGTTATTGTGGGTGGCTCTGTATGCCTGTTAACTCTCCACTAATTTGTACTTTATTAGTCCTGCTAGTGCAGGACTAACTACTCTTCTTGGCCCATGTATGTAATTTAATTTTCCAATTATTGAATAATTCAGCTGTTGCACAACTATATTTGCTTCTATTACACAAACTGGTTGCAAATCAAAAATGCTGCATGTACTTTTACCTCCTTTGCATTAACAATCATCTAGCAACTCTCTGCATATTTTCATTAAGTGGTCACCTGCAAAGCAGGCAGAAAGGGAAAATACATGTTCTTAGCAAAAAGTAAAGCAGTCGATTCAGACCTTAGGCTTATACATAGAAAATTCTATATGTATGCACTCGGTCTCAAATAAGTGCCATAATACCTTACAGTTGCTATGGCAACTACAGAGCAGCTGAGGATTGTTTTCTCTATATTTAGACAAAAATCATATATAACTAAACCAATAAGACCTCAGCAATGCTGAGGTTATTTTTACCCAAAAAGGAGCTATCAGCTAGGTGGTAACAGCCACTAATTCACCATTTTGGGGTAAATCTATATGGGGGCACAAACCTATGGACTTGTCTGGCAGCTAATGGAAATAGTACAGCCCACCTTCACCATGACAGGGCTTAAGAATTGAGGTGTAGCTCCATGCCAGCTTGGGCTTCTAGATTGCAGCTAGCTTGTTAGGTGTGACCATAGGCTAATTACACTTCTGTCTGCACTTGTCTATATGAAATGCCTCAAACTTCCAGCTGGATTTCTGAGTTGTGAAGTGGTTGGTCCTAGGCTATCCAGTCATTGTAGATGCACCAAATCCAGCCTTGATTGATCATCTGCTGCTGCAGACAGTGCTGCAGAGTACACAGGGCAAAGGCTGCAGGCCAGTATCTCCATGGGCATGTCAGAAAACCCTTAAAATGGTGAGAAGACCAGGAAGTGCAAAGGTGAAGCGGCAGGGGCAGTGTGATTAATCCTTGCTGACCTGAACCATTGTCAGGCTCTGTATCCCCTGAATAGAATGCAGAAATACTTCGATATTAATTAGTTCTGATTTTCAATATGGTTTGAAATGGAAATCACTTTACTTGAGGCTGAAAGGTGTCAGTAGCTAAAAAGCTCTCCTGTATTTTTCAGGAATCTGATTACTTATTTTTCTAGGGTGATTGCATTGAATAGTTTTTTAGATATTTTAGATAGTTCAGAGCTGCTTTTCCAGTATCAATGGTAACGCATTCTATGGCTGAGTACTGTCTGCACAACACCTCTCAACTGTGCATACATGGTTGGCCAAAACTACACAGGTTGTGGGGAGTTGTCTGCAGAAATTGTATCACTGAGTAGTTAACTTTTGAACCTTGATTCATGGGTGCAATTAAATATTTCAGTATACAAAGTATGGTTACTGATACAAAATCAGTATTCTTCCTAAATTTTAGAGAAGGTCTCCAGCTGAATACCTGCCCGCTTTGAGCTGCATGTTAGTACCTGAAACCATTGCAAAGGAATTTTGAAAAATGACTGTAGTGTTTTTTTAAAAAAGATATTCTCACTGTTACCTTCTACTCTATTTTACTCTGTAAAAATTTCTGGTTCGTTTAAAGGTCTGTTATTTACTGACTTTTGAGAGATACCTAAGCCATATTAATACTGACCTAGCTTTTGCTATTTGAATTATCTTCTTCCAGATACAGGGCTGGATGAATAAGTTTATTCTGATGGAGGGGATGTGCTTGATATTGCCTTATGTTAACTCTATAGACATTTCTATTGTTCCAGCACAAGGTGACAAGTTGCCTGAACGTACAACAAGTAAAGAACGTACAACAACGTACAACACTGGAGGTAACAAGTTTCCAGTAACCATTTGACATCTTTGGTTAGTTTTATAATATGATCCCAATAGGGTTAACCTGTGGTAGCTGATGGTTCTTTTCTGAACACACTTCCACTCTAGCTATTTGCCTGTATGGCAAATGGTATCCTCAAGCTCTGGTAGATCCTGCTGGATCAAGTGATCAGTACAGATCCCATGTGTCCACTGCAGTAACCAGGAGATGCTAGATGCATCTGCTCTTGGAAAAGATTGTGCATTATTCTGCTGTCTAGCAAACTTAAACCATACACAAGTAAGTCACTGGGCAGGGGGAGTGTGGAGTGACCTAGAGGAGAGGAAGGAAGGGGGGGTATTTCTGAACCTTACAAACCCTCACAGCAGCTCATATTTTTGAACTTGTTTTCTGGAAGGTGAACTTGAAGTTATATATACATATATATTTTTTGTCTTCAGGTTTGCAATTCCTTCAGTCCCTACTAGTTACCTAGGAAACTACAAGACTGGTATAGTTTTCTGGTCCTAAGGAAGGAACAGATTTGGAAAGCACTGCTGCTTTCCCTCCGTAGCTACTGAACCTGACTTTTCTCTCTTGTACACTTTTAAATGGAAACATTTCTCCACCTGCTGGCTCTAAGGAAGCTATTGCAGTCTTCTAAGCAGAGAGGTGGGTGTAGGCAATGTGTATTGCATAATGGCTTACTTGTATAATCAGATCTTTTGAGACTGACACTAGTAAATGCTGACACTCCAAAATTGTGCTGCCTTTTTTTTTTTAGTAGTTTCTGAGTAGAGTAACCTATTCTAATACATTCAATCTAGGTAATTGGATGTATTTCAACAGATGACATTTCTGTCCCTCTCTCTTAAAAGCAAGACAGGGCTACAAAGGCAACCTATGCTGCTCATGATTACAAGCAAAATTTTTGTGAGCAGCTCTCTATATCCTTCCAGTGTCTCAGCTATCTATCACCTGCACTGATAACCAATTGTACAACAGACAGAAGCATTTACAGCCTGCTCAGTGTTGTGTGTCCTCTGATAGATAGGATGATGGTGAGTGGTGCTTTCAGGTATGTTCTGAAATGCGTAATGCCCACAGTGGTAAACTGTGGCTTTGCGGGTTACCTGTAGTTCTGGTAACTGATGATGGAAGATCAGGAGATGGAGGTGGCTGCTATACAGCCTTCCTGTGTCACAGTGAGATTTATTTGTATTTTCCAGTCTGAAGAACCAGACTGGAAACATATTGTCTTGGAGTTATGGATAAACATTGACTCAGCACTTGAACCAAACCCTTTACCAGTCTGTCTTGGATGATACAGTGCTATGTGATAGGATTACTTGGTTCAGAGATAATAGTGTATAGAAAAGTCTAAGTAAAACCTGGAGAGTTTTCCTAAATGGGTGAGACTTCCTATGGAAGTGGATACCGCTGTTCAAATTCTGACATTGACGTAGCTTCTTCTGCTTGCTGTGACTGAACACCATTTTGCAGGACTTTTAGGAAATACCACTATCCCAAGAAAAGTGGCATGTACGGTATGAAATGCTAATACTAAAAAAGATGATTTTTTTAAAACCTTCAGTGTACAAACCTGAACAAAATCTACACATTTTTTTCTGTTAATGCTTGATTTCTTGACTGACTTAAAGCAATTACAGTCTCCCGCTGTTGAAAATGATACTTCTAGCGCATATTCGGAGGCTGATGCTCATGTGCTCCAGTCAACCAAATCCGTAATACAACCTGGCTTAAAACGTATTGTGTAGGTGGATGTTTTTTCTCTCTCACTCTACCTCTCTCTCGCTCATCCTCTCTGATGTGTTTGGCTGCAGGAGCTGGAAGAGGATCCAGAATATGTACGGACAGCTTCCTCCACAAGCAGCTAAGATTTAGACTGGCTTTTGAAAATTAATCCTTCTTTGAAATTTTGGTTTCGTAGAGCACATCTAAATGCAGACATAATTCTTTGAAAATAACTGTCATACTTGCCCTTCTTAAAGGCTTCTACTTGCATGCAAGTTACTTAGCCTCCTTAATTGCCTCCTTCAAGTTACTTGGCCTCCTTAATTGCCTCCTTCAGGAGGAACACAGTGGGCAGAAGGTCTTCTACATAACTACGTACGAAACGGATGAAGAATTGACATTTTATGGGGACTGCTTGTGTCCTTTCTCTACAGAGATATATAACTACCTCATTCCCAAATCTGAAGAACCATTATGCCTGTCCATAACTGATCCCAGATGATCTTATTAACCAGGACAATCTGTAGATTTTACTAAGAATATAAAGCACTTCTCTTCAATATGTAGGAGAGAAAAAGTTTCCTAGGTAACTAGTAGGGACTGAAGGAATTGCAAACCTTTTGTCCTGTTTTTTTTTAAGTTACTTCTGCTCCCCTATTTATTTAGTTTCTAGAAACCCAAGTGTGCAGAGTTGGCACACTGAGAAGGAAAAAAATCAAAACACCGGAAGTCAATTAACATCCTTAAGTCACTATGAAGCTCATCTGGAAAAAATGATTTTTTTCTTTTTCTTCAGTGAAGACTTTTGGGGAAAAGTCATATGGCTAGAAAATTTCCTGGACTAGGAAAGGCATAGCTGCTGCAAGCAATGGGTGTGTTTTGTGTAATACACATTAGGTCTTAAAAGATATGTTTAAAAAAATATATATATCTATCTTTTTATAGAAGGTTAGGCCTTCTATTTTCATTTGCTTTTGCATATCTATAACTAAAGATAGAAATAACTGTCTGTAGATATTAGTTATCCTTTGTCATTTTCTTCGTGTGTGTTTGTCTTTCCCCAAACACGATTTTCCAGTTACTGTAAAACATTACTTTTTGCCATAGCCTTTAAAATAGGGTGTGCAGAGATGAAGAAGCCCCCTCTAACAGCATCTCTTTTTTCTGTTGTTGTCGTTGTAACAGTTTCATTGTTTCAAGTGATCTGTTCCAAAATGTGTTTCACTTTAGGTTTTTTACAGTGTATTTTGAAATCATCTTTTCTATAATAGTGCACAAAAATAAGTATTGCTAACACTTTTAAAGACAGGCAATTATGTGAAGTGCAGACCTGTGGAGGAAGAACTTACACTTTTGATATTTAGTCACTCAAATTTCATAAGGTATTATCAGATGTCATGAGGGATAATTCATCTGGTGGGAAATGCTGAAATGCTGGAGGTCTTGTATGAAACCAGGATAGCTCTTGGAGCAGTGCTCTGGACTACTGTCGTCAAAAACAGCCCTGGACTTTTTAACACCGAAGATCCACCTGTTAGTTTAAGTTTTAGGGACTATCGGAATTACTTCATGTCATGGGAAAAAACATGGACTTTCAATTAATCTCTTTTATTATTAGTTAACATAAACCATTAATTACTGATTCAGGTGTTGAGAAACGAATCTTCAGTCCGACCTCTCCCCTTCCACTGCTAGTCTTGATTTGGCCGCACTTGGTGCTTGGGCCTCCCGATCCCGTTGCGGAGGTGAGGGGCAGCGTAGCAGGTTGGGGTCTGTCCCTGGCAGTTTCTTTTTGATTTTGGTCTTTTCTACCGCTGCTCCTGGCTCCTCGCTGTCCCCGCTGAGCCGAGCCCGTGTGCCACAGGGCGCCGCGCCGGTCCGATCCGTCCGGAACCGCCTGTGACCCAGCCCAGGCAGCTCTCCCTTCCCTCATGGTCCTGCTCCCTGGGCCTTGCAACAGCCTCAGCAGTGCAGCACGCTGGGTTAAAGTAGGTAAATAGGTGTGAAAAATACGTTTTAGGAAGAGCTGGCCTGAATACTAACACGCTCCGTTTCTTTTCATGGAGAAGATGGGGATAGTGTCCTCATGTAGTGCGTGGTGAGGGGGAGGAAGGGTACGTAGGCATCGCCACGCACATCTCCCGTGTGGAAGTACCCACACAGCTAACCCTTACGGGTAAGAGAAAGCTGCTTATAATCTGTTTAAATTTTAGGGGCCTGAAATCCATGTTTGGCACAGCTATGAAAAGAATTGTCCCTTGTCGTTTTGATGTTCTTAATGAAATCTCTCATTCAACAACAAGCTAAAATCAGGCAGTGCCATGCATTTGAAATTGGGCGTTGTATTTTTCAGGCATTTTTGCTTATGATGACACTCAGGCTGTTGCACTCTTGGTAATTCAAACCGTTGTTACGTGTCCTAGAGTGCAAATTTTAAACTGAATTCCCTTCCCGCGCTCTTTATGTGCATAGCTGCCGTTCAGCACGGTGTAGGGTTTAATTCTGTGCGGAGCTGAGCAGAGCGGAGGGCTTGCAGCCTTGCGCCTTAAACATTAGAAGAGCAATTAATGCTTTAAAAAGGCAAGGCAATGTAAATAGAAACAATTCAGCAAACACTGTTTATCGCTAACATGATGAGCTTTTCTTACTATTGGATATTTTCTGATTTACTTAGTCTGGTATTTTTATGTCTTAGCTCCATGAGAAAAACTGGCAAGTACTTAAAAACAGTCACATTAGGTTAAGTTTTTGGCCGTCTTCCTTGCTAGTCAGCAGAAAGCATTGGGATTTAGGTAATCAACAAAAAAAGTAAAGCATACGTTTAAATGAGTTCCACAAAGGGATGGTACCCAAGCCTTAGTGTTTTATTTTATCCTATTGAAAAAATGTAGTTGTTGACAATAAGAAGTGTTTTGAGAAGTTTTGGAAAGTCTTAAATGAATGTTACTGTTTATTTATATAAAACTTAGTGATATCCATAGCTTTTATTAAAATGTTACAGGATGACAAAAATAGATGATAAATACCTCGACAACAGTCAGTCTGGAGGCAGGATCAGCTGCTACTTGTTTTTTTTTTTTTTTTTTTTTTTTTCTATTCAGACTTTGAATGGATATATGGCCACTAATTTAGGAGAGCTTGTATAGGAAAGTTAAGTTTTAAGTGTCAAAATATTAGGCTTATCACTTAATTCCAGAAACCCTTTGGTGTTGATGATAGATCTCTCTCTCTCTCTCTTTTTTTTTTTAAAAAACCATCTTCTGATGGAAACTAAAAGCAACTCAAATTTGCAATAAATCCTTATTATAACAGCTGCAGTGGCTATCTTGAAGTTTCCTTTTTTTTTTTTTTTTTTAAGCCTTGGAATTTTTCTGACTTTTCAAAATGCCTTCCTTGCACCACTGTTTTCCTCCAATTTTAAAGATGCATGAGAATTTCTCACAAAACCTGCCCTATTGCTGATGTATGAATTTTTGCGTATTTAATTGATTTAGAAAAATTAAAAATGGTGTGTGGTACCCGTATTTACAGTACTTAAGCAAAATGTTCATGAGCAGTTGCATTTATTTTTAGTAAATGCTTCATTCTCGATACTTCATGTCCTCTAACAGTCTTACAGTGCTGAACTAAGTGTCTTTTAGACAAATGTAGTTCCATCTGTTTCATAATTATTTTGGGGTGCAAATGTGAATAACAACAGAAAGCTGATCAAACAACTTCTCATTATGAAAAAAAAAAAAAAAAAGGTGAAAAGAGGAATTGAGGTTGTTATTGGGAATATTTTTGGCAATTTAGAACCTGGAAAGTTTTGAATGTTTTTGGTATGGTGTTTGGGCTTTACTATTAGTGCAAATAACACTTGAGGTCACTTATTTGTCATGCTTTCTGACTGACATATATTCCAGTGATTATTAGCTGTTTCCTTTTAGAAAGGCAAGCCATTGAAGTTCTGATGTAGAAGCTTGGCCTAGAGACAAAGTGAGATGTCACTGGCCACAGGTCACTGTTTGGACATTCTTTGTAGATTTTGTTTTTCTGTAATAAAAGCTATGCATTCTTTTACAAAAAAAAATGGTTATTTAGTTGATACTATCTTTTAACAATTTTTAGAAAAGTACTGCTGAGATCTGGTGCTATGTTGGATCCCAGTACTGGATCTCATTTTTTGTCAGTATAAGCAGTTTGTTTTTGACAGTGCGAGTGATGTAATCAATCTGTCCAACTGCATTGATTTAAAAATGCTGAGGGCTTGTTATGACATTTTTAGGGCCTAATTCTACAAAGATGACTAATTGCAGACTTCACAGGAATGATAAATGAAAGGGGCATGACTGCATCCCGAGTTGTGTCTTTACTTAGGTCATCACATATCTGTTTGGCTATGGTAGCATACCAAGTGCACAAACCTTACTACAATTTCAATGCTGGTTTGGGTTCTACAGTATAACCCTGTGCTGTGCTAGGCTACCAGGCTGGCATGTATGCCGTTCAGTAAATCTTGTTTTTTCAGCTGAGTAGCTAAAACAGATCATTAAACATAGTAAGACTGAGTCCTGGTGGAAATACTTGCAGGAAAATGTAGTATGTTATCTATTTGCACAGTTGGATTTGGGACAATGGGAGAACCCACTGGTGTTAAACATGTTAATTGTAAACTGATACCAAGAAGGAAGGGATAATAGTTGAGCTGCAAAAATGAGGATATTTAATGAGAAACATGTGAATTTTGATTAGTGTTATTTTTAACATACAAGTAGGTACCTCATTAACTTTAGTCAAAAAATAAAATAAAACCAAGGGTGTTCTTGGCTGTGGAAAAGAGCAATTCCTACAGTACAGTCATCTGAGATGAAAGCATTAAACTAAGCAGAATTCTACAGGGACACATTCAGTAAATGAAACAGGGACAAACTCAGTTAGAGAGCTACTGAATGATGAATGCATGTAGGTATTGAGAAGTAGTTTGCTTAAAGACAACATACATATAACCTTTCTTGAATTTCAGTATTTTGGCCAACTGAGCATACCTGGTAATACCCCAGTCTTAGATTTAAAGCTCTTCGTGTATTTCTGTGGTTACAAAATGACAACAAATTCAACTCCTTTCTTTTTCTTTTTTTTTCTTTTTCTTTTTTTTTTTTTTTTAAGATAAATGAATTTAAGACCTTTTATTTCTATTTATGAAGGCTACTGTGCCACATTCTTTGGTTCCTTATATCCTCATTACATTTGCCTAAGAAATGCTTTGTCTTGTAAATTTATGAGGACCTTCCTTACAGAATATGGGTTTCCAGGCTTCCACTAAAATTTAATGGAAAATCCTATAAAATCAAGTGAAATAATTGATGATTCAAGTTTAAGGGTAAAAATGCTGAAAGTAAATGTTAGATCCCATTCCTCTTTCATCTTTGAGTAAACTACTCTGTTTTCTATGTTTTGAAACATACATAGTGCATTATTTGCACATCCCTGGCTGTGGAAAAAGAACTAGATTCTTGAGAGGGGAACTGAGTTTCAGTGGCAGATAGAGGAATTTTTCAACTCAACTGTTACGTTGTGACTTTCTAAATAATTGTGATAATAGTGAAGGGTCACAGGTGGATACAAGAGGGATGAGGCATGAGAGTTGAATGTGTTTGTATTTGAAATTTGTGGCCCGGAGAGGTAGAATATTCCTGTTGAAAAAACTTGCACAGGATTCAGCTAAATTATTTCCTTGACTTCTTTTGCCCAGGGACAAATTACTCTCTTGCTGTCTTTTAAATTGATAGCCTAAAAGGGTGAGAGAGGCAAGTACCAAAAATAAAGCTGGTCATCAAAATCCATTGACTTTCACTGAGGTGTAAATGCCTGATTTCATTGGTAGTTCTGTAAACCTCTGCATTAAGCTTTTCCCAGCAAGTCATATTTTTTAATGCTGTGAAAGCTTATTATAATTTTTAGAGTTCCTGAATTATGGCTAGCTTGCAGGCATGAGTGTAGTAGAAATTATTTTCTCTTTGCAGTTGAAAAATCTTGCTGAGTGAGCACAGCATGGGTGGAGGACAGGCAGCTGGGGTAAAATACATTCACAAGGATGGAAAATTAGACTTACTGAAGAGTGAGGCAAAACGTTCTGAAAGGATTCAGAGAAGCTGCAAAATTACCGTTCTAGCTCAGTCTTTCCCAATAGTCTGAGCTTTGGAAGGAAGATGCTTAAACTACAGCTGAGAATATCGAGTAAACTGATTGCTGTAGTGGTGGAAGTTGTTGGTGCACCTGGGTTAGGGTAAATCTGGCATGAGTGTCTTTCATCGTTCATATTAATAGGTTCATATAAAATGTCTATGCTGTAGGCTACACGTATGTGCTCACTGCCCTGTGCAGGGCAAATGAGAAGTGAAAACTCTATGATCTGTTTTATGTTTAAAAGTAGGGTTTCAGTCGGTGCCGTCATGAAAACCTGGTTTGTCAAAGATGAGTGTTTTAAGAATTTCATTGATACAGTGCATTCTTCTAGGGATACTTCAGCATGTGTGTTCAAGAAGACATCTAAAGTCTTCACTTCCCTTAATAAGCAGCAATATTAAATATAGAATTTCTACATAATTCATCTGCAAAGTATTAATAGTTAATTAAAAGTTACTCTTGAGATTTTTTTTACTTGAGCTGTGTTGTGAATATTCTTTAGAATGACAGCATTGACTTTTTTTTAAAAAAAAGCTCTTTTTTTGCCTTTTTTTTTCATAAGAGTTCAATAAAAATCTTTGACAATATAGTAGTGCATATCACCTACCTCCTGCAATCGGCTTTTCTTCAGTAGATTTCAATATTCTGTTTGTGGCAAAATTAAAACAGGCACAAACCCATAATACTTTGGTTTTTCACTTTTGATTTGAGGACTGGCGTGGCGGCAATTGAGGAGCAGGGGGGCTACCGGCAAGGAGGTCAGATGGTCAGACAGCCCGTTTATTTTTAGCAAGGTCAGGGTTTTATACTTGCGCGCTACACACGTCCGCCACGTACTTGCTCTACCAATCCCAGTCTGCCAGGTTCATGCATCCAGGGTTTTCCGACCACTCAGGTACGGAGGTGGTCTTCATCCAATCATTGTCTACCATGCCAGTCTCTCACTTCCTCGAAGTTGTTTACTCCGTGTGAGCTTCTTCTTATCAGTCCTGCTGAGCCTGTTGTTTCCCACACTTCTGGCCACTCGCTGCCCTCTGGCGATTTTCCCATTAAACAACCTTATTCCCACAGACTGGGTATAAGTTTAATGCTTAGGTATTAAATACTGATTATTTAATACTCAGAGGCTTCACCAGACCAAGCTCCCAGCCCCTCTGCTCTTGCCCGGGCACCAAGCTGCTCTGCAGCTGCAGCACTGCAAGAGGAGCGGGACCCTTCAGGTGAGAGAGGTCACGAGCTTCCAGCCTCGGCCATCATGGCAATAGGCACCTGCATAAGGTGCCTAATTGAAGTCTTCTTTAAATTTAACTTCTTTAGATTTAAAGTTTAAATTACCGACTTATTTAAGTACTGTACCTCTGGCAATATGCATTCTTAACAGTACCTCTTAGCAGTCTATTGTTTATTAGATTCCTGAGGGTAAAATAATATCGTCTTGTGGTGAGAATCCATGCTTTGCATTGAATTCTGGATCATTTAATTACCTGAATGCTTCATGGAGTTTCCAGCTGTGGACATTAGTATCCAGCAGTCAGATGTTAACAGTTCTGTAAAGCGAATGTTATGAAACTTAATGTTAAAATTCAAGATTTTCCCTGTTAAACAAAGGAATTATTGGAACCTATGGAATTTGCCATAGGGTCATTGGAGAGTCTTAGAACCACTGGTAAGCACTCCAGGAGTCTGGACAAGAGCTCACACCAGTTTAAAGCTGGAGGTTTGTGCTGATTCATGGTACTTGGAAAGATGTAGTGATGAGCTTTCTGTGAAATTAGGAAATCCAAAGTGTTACAAATGATGTCAGCAAAATAAAATACACCTGATAAGGACACAGTTGAAGATTGCAGACGTTGCAATATTTATGAGTAATAAGATAAATCAAGCATTTGGGTGAAGGCATGGCAGAATTAAAGTAGTCAGTGAATATATAATACAATAGTGTTTCCTGCTTGCATGCACTTCTTCTGTAGGAATCTTGCCTTATTAACGTAGAGCATGCTCTTGCGATTTAATGTTTGTTTTCAGTAAATTGCTAAGATCTGTAGAAATCATTCTGATTTCTACATCATGATAGTAAGAAACATGCTGAAATATTGTGGGATGAACAGTCTGAGATCCTGGTAATTTATTTTTTTCAGAAAATGCTGAAAGATGCAAGTTAAAAATAAATTTGAGCTGCGCTTGGCAGGTAATGACAGGTAAACAGCAATCTTGCTCAAAATGGGCACGCAATTTATTAAGACGATCAACTGCCATGGCCTAAAAATCCTGTCCTCAATTAAGATCCTGCTGCTCCCTCACTTAGAATGTGTTGTAAAAATACATTAATGGACAAATGCTGTAATGATGGGGAAGTGAATGGCTCTGGAGAAATTAGGATATCAGAAGTTCTTTCAAATAGTGAAATATTGTCTAGTAAATAAGACTTAGGAATGCACACTGGGCAACAGAATGAATTATTTAACAGCTGCTCACTTAGTGAGCAGTGTCCCTTTTGAGAACAAAAGACAGCGTCCTCTGGAAGATGCATGAGAACGTGTCAGTAGAGTGAATTGTGCGTGCCAAAAGGAATCAGCAATGATCTTTAATACAGCATTGGTATGATTAGCAGGACTTTGTGAGGCAAGAACCCCAGAAGATGGAGGAAAATATCATTTCTGTTGGTGGTAGCCTGTACAAAAGAGAGTGGCCTCCATGGATGGGTGATACCAGCTTTGCAAGAGCGTATGGAGTATTTGCTGACATGGCAAGACTAAGCAGCATTCGTCTCAAGCTGATCTCCCCTTTTTTTTTTTTTTTGACAGCCCTAAAGCTTTTTGCACTGTGGTGTTGGTAGTTTTCTTTTTTTTGCTTCCCCTTCTCTTCTACATTTGTGGGTTTTTTGCTGCTATTTTATTATTCTCATCTGGCAAAAAAAAAAGGATCACTTTTTATACGTTCAGCAGAAAGTAAAGGCAGTATCCCTTGAATGACTTTTCACAGGTGTGAAATGTTCATCTTAATTCCATTAAAAAGAAGCCTGGAGTAACACAAAGACCCATCATTTAATTTCCTGAAAAATAAACTAGGCTTGCAGAGTGGCCTGAAAATGTGCCTTGTAGGAAATGGTTGAGAAACACTGATACGTATATTATGTATATTAATTTGCTTCCTACTTTTGGCCTTCCTAAAATGTCTGATTTAAAACTTCTGGGTGTACTGTAATATTCAACATTTCATTTAATATGTCACTAGGAAACAAAACTGTGATAAAAATGCAAAAAAAAAATCAAATTTCTCCGCAATTCAATATAATGCTCAGTTTCTGTTGTTGTTAAGTAAGTCACATCACCTGGCTGGAGTGCATTGTGCTCTTTTCAGCATGGAAGGTCAGGTACTTGAGTGGAGCTTGAGAGAAGTATTGTCACATAACACAGAAAAAAAAATCTTATATATTCTCTTTTTAAAAGATGCTTTCTTTCTTGCCTTCCAAACATTTCACCACTGTTATAATAATTTTCAGAAGAATCTAGTTTAGGAAAGAGAAAGTTGATACCTGCTGAGAAAAAGATATTCCACAACTTCGTACAACTTTTGACCTCTTGAGAAGACTGTAATGAGTATTGATTTAAGAGCTGAGCATAATGAAAAGTGGTGTTGTGATTATAAATATTTACTATGGGAACTAGTCAAATGCCTGTTTTCAAGTTGGTTCTTCCTTGATTTCCTCTTTTGTCCGTGTCTGTCTCAGTCCCCCCTGCCCATCCTAGCTATGTGTTCCATCCCAATCTTGCTATAACACATATGTGGAAAGAGTAAGCTGGATGGAGGGTTTTACTTATTTGAAAGCAGAGTCAGATGGATTGAATAATTTGAACTCTGTGGCTGAGTAGGTCCAAATACTGTCAGGAAAAGGCTGGGGACTGGCAACAGACTTGGTTTAGGTTGTTTTAAACTTCTGTGAAGCAGCAGTCTTAGTAAAATTAAAATATGACATGACACCTTGGAAGAATAGCAGGGCTGGATAATTTTGGCAAGCTAAGTGCTGAGCAAGAAACTATAGCCAGAATATTTTTACTACAAAGAATGGATTTGGATCTTCTGAAATACTTAGCAAATTGTCTTTTTTCTCTCTCCCTGAAACCATCTTCTCTGAAATTATTCAAAATTTTTAAAATGTTTTAGTTTAAGTCAAAGTCATTATACATTAAATCTCATGCTCCATAAAACCTAGGTAAAAATAATTGCTTTTATTTTTTAATTTATTTTATTTATTTTTGGACAGTGGCAAAAACAACCATTTATGCAGAAGCATTGTGAAATATGCAGATCTTGAAAGAGGGTTATCTTTTTCAAGACTCTTGTGGAAGTTTGGCACTGTGCCTTTAGGTTTCTTTTAAACTGAACTCCTAAAATCCAGTGAGGCAATATTTAGTGTTAAACTGATGATGCCCTTTGCATTCATCTTAAGAATTGCAGTAAGTTTTGGAAAAGTTACGCAAAATAACCAAAAGAAGTGTGCCTAGTTTGCAGAGTTTTCATTTGCTTAAGTATCTGATTATTGGAACTGTTTGTACTGTCTCTATTCTAAGAGACTGGCAATAGACACGGTCTGCAAATACTCTGTAACGGTAAATCAAAAAGTGCTCAGGAACATTCCTGTGCATTGGAATCAAGTATTTGCCAGCCTGTTGTGTGCCTTTGGTTCTGTGCCAAGCAGCGCTCCCGCAGGCTCCCTCTGTGTGCAGGTTAGCTCTGCTTTCTAGGAACTGTTCCCAGCTAGCCTGCTGTGTGTGACCCTGTCTTGAAGGATAAGTGAATTCAGCATTATGGATGTAGGCTATTCAGGAACAGCTGGGCCCAGCCCTCGAGAATGGTCCCAGGCACGTTTAATTTACTAACCTGAACATTTTTGCAGTGTAACATGTTTTGGGTAAATTACCTTACTTTTTTGATACTATGTCAGACTGTTCTGGGTTCTCATATTTATATGTCTTCGAACTGCCTGCAACAGTGAAGGCTGGTATTTTTCTAAAAACTAATATTATTCAAGTGCTGCGTGCATATTTGTACTTGTGAACACACAGCACTGCTGGAGCTGAATAATACCTAAGACTAACCAGTATTGTAGGATACAGAAAAGAGAGTGATCCTAGCCACTTTTTACATCCTATTTAATTGACCTAAGTACAGAAGACTACATTATATATGAGGCTCCCAATGTTTTAATGTCTTTTCAGTGAAACTTCTTTTCACTGAAAATAAGTCTAACAGGCTTTATCAGCTGACTCATTCAACATCATAGTAGAGGTTATCACTCCTGAGAAATGGCAAAAGTGAAGTCTAAGCTAATTTAGTGTACGGTGGGGTGGACATAGGTGATATGAACAAGGATAAATATTTTTGCTCATGTGTGGTCACAGTAGTGGTACATACAGTATACGTAATGCGTTTTCCAGTTGTGATTTGTTGGCCGCAGTGTTTGGCCAGCACATCACAGAAGCTGCATGTTGGCTGTTGCCTCCTGAGGTAACAGGTAACACTGACAGGGCAGCCACAAAGGGAACAACTGTAGCTCCATGCTGAAGATCTCTCTGCCAGCCCCAGAACATTTTCCACCATCAGTGACACTGATATCTAATTTGGGGATTTGGTTTAATTGTGATATTGGGAAGACTTGCGTTTTCAACCTCTGTTTGGGGAGCTATGGGGTTTAGATTTTTCTCTGTGGGGAAATTGCATCTGCAACTAGTTTTCCAACCAAGTGAATACAAATTACAATTGAGCTTTGAAATTATTTCGTATTCTCAAAGGTGAAGCCGTAACTTCGTATCAGCTATAAGTTAACTGTACAGAACTATTTTTCAACAGTCATACCGCTAAGGCTGGCGAAGTTTCCCCACACTGTTCTATGGGGAAACTCTTTTAGATTGTTTTTAGCCTATCCCTATGTAATTGTATGGTTTCTGTCATTTTACAATAATACAAAGCACCGTGGGCTGTTGTCCCATGAGGGGTTTTGTCATCTGAAGTGTCATGTTGCAGTTTGGATAAAGGCACAGAACTTGGTGTAATTTGTTTATTTGCCAGGTTGTCTGGTGGAGGTTTACAGCAGCATAACGTGTTGAGAGCAAGTTGTCACGTCGGAGAAAGGAGGTGTTATCATTAGCTTCCAGAATGTCTCCCTGAGGCAGGTAAGAGCAAGCAGATGACAGCAAGCACATAGTTTGAAGGTCTAACAAGATGATCAGGTGGGCAGGTTCAAAACTGCTTGGTATATAATAAATTGTAAATCAATCAACTGATTTTTCCCATGTTTCCAGTAGCTTTGCAGCAAGATCTCAAAGCCTTTTACTGGCTTATATCCAAGTTATGTAGTTCACAGCGACCAAAACCAGTCAAGACTGTTAAATTCTGTCCCTATCTGTAGCCCTGTTCTACATAAATTCTTTTGAAGTTGGGCAAGAGGAGGGTGGAAAATGGCTCTTCAGAAGTTGGTTTTAGTAATGAATTCCTTCATCCATGTCAGGAGTAACACCAGCAGCATGGTCTCAGTGTTTCCATAGAAACTCAATATTGAAACAATTGAAAGGAATTACCATAAACCACACACCCACAAAAAAAAAAAAAAAAAGTGGAAAATTCCAGGAGCTCTCAGCCTGCAGTAATTGGAAGCCTCTTACAAAGCATTAATTCTGAGAATTTGGTTTCAAAGTAGAATTGAAACTTCCTAAAGTGCCACAAAGATCAGTCTAAAAGTCATTAATTCAGTCATCAGGGAGTACTTGAGATATGAATGCCACTATTTTGATGCTAGTTGATAACACATGTTTTGAGATTCCTGATGCTACCAAATGCAACCATGTGTGCAAATTTTATATTCCCAGTCCTGATCTCCCCATTACCACCCAGAAGTTCTGTGCATGGTTGCTTTTATATAGAGCCAGTCACAACAGCCACAGATTAGATTATAAATAGATTATAAAGTTATGCTGTGCTGCTGATTTTTTTTAAATGAAGATTCTGAAGTCTGAGATGTGCACAGATTTACACTAGTTTATACTAGTACTGCAGAATTAGTAGTTCTGGTAGACTATCTAAAATGAGTGTTTGTGGTGCGTTGTTTCTGGCTGACACACCATCAATTTCCTGTGAGGCTCCACCTTTTAATGATGCATTCAGGACTCAGCCAGTACCCATTCAGTCTTTGTAGGTCATTTTTATTTTTTAGGGAAACAGATGGTTTATTCCTAGTCAGACCTTAGTATCTCAGGGATAAAAAATATATATTTTCATGTTTATTGCTAAGGTCCTAAAGAAACATGTTTTCATCAGAAAATATTATGCAGGCAATGCACATTATCACACAAACCCATGATAGTGCCAGAGAAATACTCTCATTTAGCTATGTTGAAGACAGTATCATTTAGTAACCCAAAAACTGGATTTCGTGGTGTGGAAGTCAGATTTGCATTATATTTCATTGATCTGAGTACACTAAGCTTGTATTTTTTTTTCCCAGACTTGTAAGATATGGAGGGAAAGAAGGTGAGGAAGTAAACAGGGAATGTAATGAGCAGCGGTAAAATTCAAGAGAGCATGCAGAGGTCGGCAGGCTATTGAGAGCCCCTTCCTGCTTTCCAGGGAACCTAGTTGCTGTATCTGGGCACACTTCTGGTGATCTTATGTAAGGGCACTTTAGTGGAATTTGGCATAACATTGAGCAATTCTAGGATGTTTTAGCTTGTGCTGTTCTCTTGACTCTTCTGTAGCAGGCTGTCAACCAACTAAGCTTGCTAAGCACTTCTTGAATCTGTCTTTGCTTAGACAGATGAGCCACACCAGTGAATTATATGCAAGCTAAAATGCTTTCTAAAAAAAATTCTTCCTTGACTACATTGTTTACGTGGAAATTGTGTGTCTTATACAGCTAGAGTGACTGCTTGGCCTCTGCATTTCTGCTGTAACATCCTTGAGTACAGCTGATCAGTCCTTCCCTTTTGACCTGAACATGAATGAAATGTCAAGTACTCAGGCTACTAGTGTGACATTCCTGGACTCTTGAGCCTGAATCTAGTACATAGAAACTTCACGTGCTTCAATGAAAATGCTCTAGGAGTCATTTCAAAGGGCTACCAGTTCCCCTCCAGTGAACTTAGATGTATAAGAAAGGAAAACACATCAGAAGATTATGTAAGAAAAAAAATGGAGAACTAGTAATGGAAGAGCTCAGAAAATCTTGTATTGCCCAAGATACGAATGAAGAAAAATGGCCAAAGCAGAAACCAGCCTATTCAACTTATTCAAGTAACACCCGCTATTTGTTTTAAGCTAATGCAGGCTGAGAAGAAGAAATAGTAAAAAAGGATCCTAAGCAAAAAGGAGGAGAGGAAATAAAATTGAAAAAAAGAAGCTACTTATTCATAGCTGAAGGATTCAAAAGGCAGGGTACAGACAGGCACACAGCAGACCTTGTTTAGGAAGGAACTGTATCATTGCATTTCAATGATGTAGATGTTTTAGGAGACATCTGTTTATATTCCTGTGCCCTTTACATTAAAAAGATGCTTTCATCACAGCAGCTCATTAATGGCATCTTTTTTTTTTCTGAAGTAATTTTAAATTCCAAGTAATATTTCTCTTCATAGGGTAAGTCCTTATTAGTGCTACTATTTAGAAGAACTTCAACTGCCTTGAGCAAGGAGGTGAAATGTCAAGACTCTGAGTTAGATTTTTAGAATTATCTTTTTGTGTTATATATAGCATTATTGGTGGTTGTTCTGTGTGCTTTTCCTGAGGAAATCTACATCATTATTTCAAAAGCAGTGTAGGAGAAACATTGATAAATTAAGGACAGTTTTTCAAATGAGTTTGGTAGATGGTGTCAGCTGAAGCCTTCTTTCAAAGATGTCTGCTATTATTAATGTGATTGTAAAGGTAATACATGCTTTTAAATTATGTTTCTAGGTACTTGTAAAAGGATGCATTTTGAGATAAAGGACTATTGTATCTGAGTGCCAATAAGAAACGGCCAGGTACAAGAGAGAGAACCTCCTAGGTGGTCTACAACCAGTATAGAGTTGTTAAAAGCTAAAGGAGGAATGAGTTTATGGAAAAACTAAGTACTGACGTTATTGCCAAGTTTGGAAAACACAGTATAATCCACTCTGCATCTGCAGCAAGGTTTATTACCTCTCTGTGATGTGCTCAGTTCTGGGTTACTTGGCCCATCTTCTGCAGAAGTTTAAAAAGAATCTCTAAAACTGGAATAGACTCAGGACGACAAGATTGAAGGGCTGGGAAATGTTACAAGCTTCAGGAGCCTAATCCATTCAGGAATGGGTGTCAGTCTTCTCAAAGGACTAAAATCTTGACAGCATCCCTTGAACTTGTCAGAATGATTAAAAACAAGTTTCAGTGGATGGAAACTGAATTTGCACAAATCCCGAAACATGGCTATAACTGTAAATTTCTAGCAGTAATGATAATGACTATTGAGAAAGCAAAACAGAACCTGTTACTGATTCTCTGCCTGTAGAAAGTTCTTGTTCAGTGTTAGTATTCTTTCCACTACATGCTATAGTTCAGTGAGAAATTAATTCTTGTAGTTGTGCTTTATAGAAAATATGTCCAAAATGGTTCCTTTTAGGTATATTCTTGATTTGTGAAAATGGAATTGGTTAAGGAAAGTATTATATTCAGTATATGTGTGCATTTACTGGACATCTGTGTTATCTGGAAAAAGACTGCCTTTCTGTGCTTTGCTGTTCTCTTCTTCTTTGTTCGGAAAGTAAAGCAACATTTCTTAGCTCATAGCCTATAAAGCAAGAAAAAATATTTAAGCCCAAGAGCATTTTTTGCTGTCTACACTAGATATTGAATGCTGTTTTATATCAGGGAAAAAGTTAAAATCTGAATGAGAAAGGTCAGAAGTTCTACCTACAAATAGGAGTTCCCAAGTTGGAAGCCAATTGATTCCACATTTCATAATCCACGGGCAAGTTTCTATCTGTTTGCTCTGTTATGCTACATTGGGATCTCATTTTTGAATGTCTACAATGCAATTTTAAAAGATATATGGTGTCTTGTGAAGAAAAGTACTGGAGTGTTGTTTGAAATGTTCAAAACATCTCCAAGCAATTGAAGATAAATATTGGCTAGTCAATAAGGAATCAGTGGAAATGTGGATTTGGGCCTGTACATTTTGAAACAGGAGAATCTTGTTCCTCGTTCAGTCCTTGAATGGTATCAAAGTATCTAGTTTAAAGAAATTACAAAGAAGCAATTTGGTCTATTTTTTGGCAAAACCCAAAAGTACCATAGTCATATTTGAAGAAATGTGATGCTACTGGCTTTGATACAGCCTGGAGTGAGCAGAGATGCGATAGTGACTGAGATGCTGAAATATGCAGAAATTTGAGCTTGGAGGAGACAGCAAAGATAAAAAGCTCTAGTGTTTGAACTTTTTCTTTTTCCCCGCTTACTGATGAATTATATATTGCTCCGCTCATAAGCCGTCATAGCCTGTTTTCTTATTCCATAGTGTAACAACTTCAGTTTACTGACTGTTTCAAATTGCGTTCCTTGAAACTAGCTCCAACTGCGTTTAATACAAGCATAGTTTCAAAATTTTTCAGATTTGTCTAGTTTAATATTAACTTCTGGTGTATGGCTAATTGCCAAAAACATAGCAAACAACAGTCAATTTTCTTAAAAAGTTTTTTTTCTTCATTAAAGAAGGAAAAGCCTTAATTCAGTTTAATATAAGATGACCAGAGCCTGGCAAACTAAATTTCCCGGATTAAACTAGAGCATCAGGCTGAAATTAAGACTTTAAGAAACCCACCTAAATTGATTCTAAATGTTATACTTAAAGCTTGACAAGAAGTAGCACTTCGAGGCTTCCTACTAGGAGCAGGTCTGGGAAGCAGATCAGGGCAGCAGCTGAAGAGGTGCCTGTGAAAGCTCCCCTGGGACTCCCGACCAGGACACAGAGAGCAAGCGCAGGTCCCTGGAGGACACCAGCCTGGGAAGGAGACTTTTGGGCCTGGAGAGAGACCCCAGTGCTGGTGCAAAGCCAGGAGTGTGACAACAACCTCGTGTTTGAGTGCACCAAGTGGAGGGAGTTAATTTTGGGAATGAATATATGTTCATTCATAAGTCTGAGCACTTGATCTTTGGAAACTGGAAAACTTCTACCCCAGAAAGCCTCCCTGTGAAATATGTTGCCTTAATTCAGGTGGTAAACATGAAAAACAAACTAAAAAAATGAAGTAGTTAAGATACAGCCAGATCTTTTTGTTGGATGCAAATGGGGCAGTGAAAGGGCCAAGCTTCCTAATATGAAACAAAATGAAGCTATCCATATCTATCTATACATACACATAACATTGTTGTAAGTTGGTTTAATAACATGGATTCTACTGCCATTGATTCACTACTCAGTGATGCTCTAGTTGTAGTCCTTTTCTACTTAATAGTGTATGGTGTTTGCTAAGGGAATGCATTGCACAATTTCGGTGTGTTTGTTCTGGTTTATTTGGATACATATATATACCAACATACCCAAGCACAGCTGAAATATGTGTTAATGCCCTCTTGAAAAGACAGCAATGTTTCACGAAAAGCATGGAAGCATCAATATTTAGCGTACCCCCCAGAATCTAATGATGAATATTTTTGCAAGCTTTTGCTTGAGATTGTCTGACAGCCCCGTTGTTTGTAGGTGGCTTACAGTCAGCCGAAGAGGAAAGAGGAAATCATTGCACTGAGGGTATACCCTAGTTCTCATAATACATGTTATGCAGTTGTAATACCATGTTCTAGTTGTAGGTAGTTGTAGGTAGTTGAGAATATTGGGAAGGAATCAAGCCTGAATTACATTGTAGAGCTTTGATAAGAATGAGCTGCGAACTTTTGAACAGTTCGAGCTGTACCTGAACCACAAGTGTCATGCATCCCTTTCCTTCTCTCCTCCTTTCCTTTTACCAATATGTATAATAATATGCCATGCTACTACACTAGTAAAAATAATAATGAATTAATGAATTCTTTTTTTTTTTTTTTTGAAATATTTTTTCTTCTGGGGAATCACCCTCCTAAATGTGGCGCATAAAAGCTGTTATAGTTCGCAAGTATTTAAATATATTCCTTGATTTTAGTGTTGGCTTGTTTTCAAAGACTAGTGAAAGGGAACTGGGAGCTCTTCCAATATTTCTCCTCTTTACCCCTGATCCTGAGTATAATTGAAGACAGAATTGTCTGTATTACAACACAATAGCAGAAGATTTAGAAAATGAAAATGGAAAGCAGATGAATAAGGAATGTCCATGGAGTTTTCTCTGCTTATAGTTTATAAAAGATTGGGAAAAGCTTTACCAGTGTTATTGTAAGCTCTGAATATGTTGGGGGGGAGGTTGATGTGTCTAGTTCGGCACTTCAAATATTTCATATTGTCGTTTAAGGAAAGCTGGGACCAGCAACAGATAGCACTTGGCATGTTTCAGGAAACTGGAAATCATATAAGGATTGCGTAATACTGTTCTCTGAGATGTGGAGGAAAGAGACACCTGAAAAGAATTGCGTGGTGTCAGTATTTCAGTGATGAAGGCTAGGCCTGTAAGAGATGACTCATAAAATTCATGCAACTCAGACTGCATATATTTCTGAAACATTGTGAGAGAGCTTCATGTGTGATGTACAGTTCAAAGCATTAAGCTCTGAAAGCTTTAGAATTTTATTAAAATATTGGATACTTGCAGGGACACTATTACAATTTATTGAAGAATTGTATTACCTGTCAATCTAGCAATAAAACTAAGCAAGTCATGTGCATTTTAAAATATAATGCTTCTTTAAATACTTCTTTATCTGGGTCGTATACTTTGAGGCATACATTTTCAAATATTTTTTTCAAAGTAGATGGAACATCCCACTTTTTGAGTTTAGCTCAGCCTCTTGATTTTATTCTTTTATATTTCTCCTACCATTTTATATAAATTTATTTCTTATTAGCATTGCTTGGATTGTTTAAATATTTAAAACCATTCCGATTGCTGACAACTGATTCTTTCTTTCTTAGTGTTTTGCAGTAGAAAGCATGAATGTGAACAGTCCTCCCTGTTCTTTTTTTTTTTTCTTCCCCCTCAGCATTTGACCATCAGTACCTCTTTCTTCTCATCAGACCAGACCACCACCATGATTTTTCTTATTGAATTCCTTACAGAAGTTTTTTGATGAAAATTTGTGTCATCTGCGACATTCGTATTAGCTTACTATTTCTGAGCTGCTAATTGAACATGGGCTTATATGGACTCTGCAGTCTCTTGGCTCTCCATTCAATATAAACCAGATCTTCAGTTGCAAATATCTACTTTCTTTCAGCAAACCTTTGTCTTTTTTTAGGTTAAGTCTTCTCTCCCCTTAAAATCTTCCTTTTAAGAAGGCTCTCCACATTTTTTGTAATGGAAAAACTTGGGCTAATGACGTGACCCACACTATCTGGTTCATATAGATGAATTTCTTAAAACCATTCTAACCATGTGTTTAACATAGTGTATGCAGGAATTGCTTATTTGGCCACTGGTACAAGGAAACCTGCATTGAGAAACAGTAGATATAGAGCTAATCAAAGCCTTTCTTCACCAAAATTTGTGCTGCTTGCTGAAGTCAGCTGAGGATGATTCTGCACGGGCATGACAAGATGATATGACCTGCTCTTGGGAACCGACTGCAAGGGAGCCAGGTCTGCTCTGGAAGCCCCTCAGTTCCCCTGCTGCAGTAGGGCTGCACCTCACCCAACGAGGCTGCTCTGTCAGCTGCTCCCCCTTATTTCTCCTTTTGGCTCCCTGGTTGCCTCTGCCTCTCACTGTGTTGCTGTGCTCAACTCCAGGCAGCAGCAGTGTAAGCTCTGTTGTTGGCAACCTCTGCTGCTTCAAGCTGATAGAAGTTGTGTTTCTCTGTTACTTGGTATGTTCACAGCTCTCCAGACTTTCACGTCATGTCTTCATCCAGTCCTGAATTCAGAAAGTATTTGTGACTGTCTTATATTAACTAACTATATGCATATTTCTTGGTGCACAGATCTGAAATCTTCATGTGGCAGAATGCACCTAAAGTTGGCTGAGCCATCCAGCCACCCTTTTTGCCTTCCATGTTCCAGTTTCAGAACGCATTCTCTCTCAAACAAAATCATCCAGTTTTTGCACTATACTGAAGACTGTGTTATGTGAGAGGGTTTGTTTATAAGAAGAGAATACCAAAATCCCTACATACATTAACAGAAAAAATGATGAACAGAAAGGTCAGAGATATTTGTACTTCAAAGTACATGATGAATATTGCATGCTTTAGAATAATTTTTTTTTAAGGAAAAGAATATTTTAGGATCTTTATCACAAATGAGAAAAGGTATAATTTTTCTAGATTAGACAAGGAGCTAACAGCCCTTCAAATACATAGGCAAAATGCTGTTACCCAAGATTTCTGTCAAGGATAGGCATAGGTTTGGTCTTAGACTTTCCAGTATTTTAGCTGTTTTTGAAAGGTCTAAATGCAAAGTTTTTTCTGACACAAGTACGTGTATCTTGCTCAATATACTATGTTCCAATTTAGTGTGCAAAAGTGAGATGATCCCTAAACTAATGTTCACCTAACCTTGTGTGATTATACTTAATCTGAAATAGAAGCCAATCCTCATGAGCAATGTGCAAATATAAATCCTTATAGTATTGTACAGATCAGCTAGATAGTCTAAAATACATAAACCTGAGAAATAAAATGCTGGAACAAATGAAATTCTAGAGATGATTGCTCCCTCACTGAAGAGGGATGCTACACTTGTCTAAGAAGGTAGAAAAGGCAGAAGAATAATGAATACCGTTATGAATACTGTTAGAATGGGATATTTTTTATTCAAGACAGGGAGAAGGTTAGTGTTAAAACTTTCTATTAATGACATGTTAAAGTTGAGAAACCAAAAGAAAAAAAAAAAAAATCAAAATATATGGGGATGCCCGATATCCAAGACAAGATGGGCAGTGATGGGCAAATGCTTAAATTATTATTGATTTTGTTGTTGTTGTTTGTTTGTTTTTCGACAAGTGAATTAGGGAAGTTGGTGTTGATTCTAGATGAAAATACTGAGGAATTGGGTATGTGATAGTCTCCCACTAAATTTTGTATGTCAGGGGGCTATGCAACAAATGAAAACCATGGTAATCTTTATTTAAATTTCATGGCCTAGGTTTGGCATTTTCTCGCAGAAAGTAATATGAGAGCTCGTTTTAGTATGTGAGCTGCTTGACAGTAACAAAGTCAGAAATGCTATGAAGAGAGAATTTATGGTGTTCAACAGGATTGATTCTCGTGTCAGGCAGTTTGTCATAGTTTGGGCTGCTCTTCTCTTGCAAGGATTTCTGCCATTCTGAGGCCCAAATGGAAATCTTCCTAGAAAGTGAGACCATGAAAAATGATGATGTAAATGTGGCCTTTTCCTGGCATACACATTTCTGATTAAAGAAACAAAATCTGTCAAGAGGAGAAAAAGAAATTAGAAAGAAATTAGAAATCTGTCTTAAATTAGCAGCAAGAAGGTGACTGAATGCAAGTGACCTAGTGTGTTCTAGTGACCTGGTGTTTTATAAATAAACCGAAATTATTAAAAATAGCAGAGCTACTTTTTCTGTGGCTTAACTAGCAGTGGAAAAAGATGACACTTAAAAATATATGCAAAAGGCAGCACTTTACCAAAAATTATCTGCCACAGATAAAAACAAAAGTAAAATTCTAAGTAAAAAGTAAATGCTAAGTAAAAATTATTTTGCTACTGTAAGCTGTAAGAGGTAAATGAGAAGACTAGACTAGACTGGACTGTTCTACCATGTGTGGAAAAACACCTTCAAAAGGCAAATAATCTGACCATTAAAGATTCACATGGGTACGGGACCTAATTAGATTATCACCCAAATATGCTTTTGAAGTGATGCAGTATCGTCTGTTGCTACAAACAAGGTAACTGGAGACCCAAGAATGTCACTTTGAAATTTCCTGGAGAATAAGCAGAGGCTTAGAAAGGGAGGGAAGAGGGGGAAATGTATTTGTTATTTTATATGTCTAATGAGCCAGAAGAAAATTAAAATGAGTTTTTTTAATCCCTGCAGGGATTTTTACTTATTTATTTATTTTATACCATGCCCTATTCCCAGGTAAGATCTGTGCTGTTGCATTACAGGTGTTCAGTCATACCTCTGTACAAAAAAAGACCAAGATGAAGGAAAGAAACTTTATACAAACAAAGAGTGAAACATGAGAAAAAGCATGGTTTATATTAATGGCTGTTATTTCCTGCACATCTGTTATGATTTGATCCCCAAGTCCCACAGAGTCTAGACATAACCTGGTAATCTCTTCATGCTTCGAGGAAGACATTGTATAGGAAAAGACCAACTGGACATTCACATCTGAAGAATGTATTTTTAACAGTAAGTTTTTTGTCTGGGAGAAAAAGAAAGTTTGATAATTTCTTTGAATTTGCCAAAGGTGTTGAAGGCAAACACTTTTGCTTGCATCTCATATAAATGGATTTATTGATTGCAGGTCTGTAGAACTAAACAAATATTTTAGTAATTTTGTTGCCTGCTTCTGTGATCTCAAAAAATTCCTATATAATGCTCCTACTAAATGTTGCAAGAGATATTAAAAATAATAGTGCATCAGCAAATATTTTTCCTAAAACTTTAAATAGCAATAGTGTAATTCTCACAAAAAGGAGTTGGATTACCTTTTTTTTGTGTATACAGGCATGGTACTATGTAGCCAGTATGTATGCTGCTTTCTGTAGTTTAATTCCATTTGCCTTTCTAGTCTACTGCTCAAGTTTATTTAAACACTGTTCTCATATTTTGCACTGCTCCATCTTGCATTGATTATTTTTAATTTTAATCTTCTTGAAACACTAGAGCTTACAACTAGATAAAATTACTACGTTTTCTGCTCTAGCCCATCTTCTTTCAAGCCACGAGTGAGTGTTGGGCCTGTAATCGTCTCCTCTTGTCCTGTAGGAGTGGGAATCGCTTTTTCTGGAATGGATGGAGCCAAACTCCACGTTATGAGAGCATCTAACTCTTGTTGACTATGTTTTTTATATAACTTAAGAGCAGTTAGATGCTGTACGCTAATTTTCAAAGCCTTTTTATTCTGAACAAGTATTTTTTCCACTGTCAATACACGTGGAAAGCTTATTTTGGCTTTATTGGCACTGTTGTACTACTATGGTAATGAGAATTGTATTTATTTGGGAATAAGATTTCCCCCCCACAAAATTTGCAGTAATGATATAAATGATGTTATCGTTGAAGATTATTCCCCAGGAGAGAGCAAAATCCTTTGTAGGCCACAGCAGTGTTTGCTAATGAGGCTATAAATTCATATGATTTACTAATATTTGCACTGTACCCTTGAGGGAATTTCTACATGTTGGTAATTGTGGGTAGTTTTGTCAGCTGAATGTCAATTATTTGCTCAGGAATTAGCTAGCAAAATCTGTACTCGTATTTGCTATATAAAAAAAATATTTCTGCTATAATTAAACAATGTAATTTTAGAAATCAGTCTATTCTGATGTGAAAATATGTGGGAATGTTCCATTTCCATAGAAAGAAATGACTAGATGACTGACACATGTATTTGGCTGCCAAAATTCCCTTGAACACTGTTTTGTAGGCAGGCATCCCTGTTTAAAAAAAAAAAAAAAAGAGGCAAGGTACTGTGTTTTAACAGTTTTAAAGATTTAAAGGATGGACCCAAAATGATGGACCCTAAAGATATGGGCTTTTATGTTGTGTCATTTCTTCACATATGATTCACGATCCCTGGGCATAGAAATTATCAGACTGAAGAGTGGAACTGAGGGGCAGAAGTGGCTGGCTGGATGAGTACACTGTAAGGGCTAAAGCATAAATGCTCAAAAAGTCTGTCAGCTCCAGGATGAAACTTTTGCTTGATACTGAAGGAAAATGCCAGCCCCCTGGGCTAGCCAGCTGCAGGTGGGTGTCAAGCGTGGCCTATACAAGCCTGAAGTGAAGTTCAGCGTGGTTAGTGCAGAGCCAGTGTTGGATAGTGCAGCACGTCAAAGGCAGCGTCTTCTGCCCGCAGTCGCATTTGGGCTCTTGCCTGTTGTGTTCCCATCGTGCCTGGGGGAGCCAGGTTTGCTTAGCCGGGAGAAGAGGACGCTAAGGAGAGCCCGGTTTGCTCTTGCTGCATACATCACAGGGTTGTGTTATAGAGAGGGCTTCATCAAGCAGTCCTGGAGGTGGGCTTGCCAAAGTACGAGAAGCAGTGGTCGTATGTTGCAGCAAGTAAAATTCGGACTGGATACGAGGGCAAGTATTTTCCAAGTAAGTGGAAAATGATGGGAACAAGTAGTGCCAAGAGGTGATGAATTGCTACCACTTGAGGTTTTCATAATGTGCCTGTGCAAGACTCAGCAGCGTATTCATTGCTGACATGGAAGTTAGGTTTGCTTAAAGCCAGAGGTTGGACTATAGGACCTCTGTATGATTTCTATACTTCCTTTCCAACCTATACTTTTCTATGATTCAACCTATATGATTCTATGATTGTCGTCTTTGTAAGTGCCTGTGCCTTAAAACAACTCTCTTCCAGAATCTGCTCGAGTATAGGAGACAAATTACATTATATGTTATTTTTGTAGTGATTTTCTATCTTTGAAGTAGAAGTCACGGGCAGTCTTAATTGTGACGCTGTGTTATCTGGGGCATAGTACAGGCATATTTCTTCAATGATTCTTAGTATTTCTGCCAGTGTTATCACAGTAAGAAGCAGGGTTTAATAACCACAGGGCTCTAAAATCCATACATTCAATTTTATTTATAGTTTGGCAAACAATACAGGCTCAGAAATAATAATGCTTCTGTTCATTGACTTCTCTTTGGAATATTTTGTAATGTATTGTATTCTCACCCTTTGGCTGTACCTGTATGAACAGGGCAAAACATGAGTAAAAACTCTGCAGGTAAAGTCATATCAAATTAGGCAAAACACAAAGGTAATATGAAAGGTTCTGTGTTAAAGAGTTGCTTAATAAAAAGAGAAGATTTTCCTACTTGTTAAGATGATGCTGATTTTTGCTGTTTGAAGTTTGTTCATTGTGGTCCCAGAAAGACCTCAACTACTGTGGTCAAGCTTATCAAGGCGACAAAGTATTGCACTGCCCTCAGCAATGGTATTTACGTGGTGTTCTTTCCTCTGGGTTGGAAAGGTTGAATATGGCCATGTTAAAATGTTCAGGCATGATTTTATTTTAAAGAATTGCAAATTATACAACTTCTCCATTAACCCATCATCAAGTATGAATGTTTTTCTTGTCAGTAGGATCTGGTCACAGCTGTGAAGTGACTATTGTTGCAGCGTCAGACTTGGTAGCAGTATGTTCTGAGATGCTATTGCAATTTGCAAAATACGGCTTGTTTGGCAGTTTCCTTAACAAAGAAGGAATCCCCAAAACCATAAAATATCAAAAGTGATAGAACTGGGCTACAATCAAACATGAAAGACAAACCTTTCCTGCAACTGTGTGGTCAGCAAGGTATTTAACTGTGGCTTCAGACCTGCACTTAAAGCTCTTGCCCTTGCTCAGCAGTTAGGTTAAGAGGTATTGCATATGACTCAACCACTTCATTAAGGAGAAATGTATGCATCCTGCCAAGTTTTTTGGAATCTCTGACTGACCAGGTAAGGGTACGGAAGATTCACAAATGTGTGTGTGTATGTATGCATATGTACACATACATATATTTTATATATATATATATATATATATATATAAATTTTAACCTTTTTTTTTTTCCTGTTTACATCTGTGGATTTACAGTCTTGAATGGACCATAAAAAAAATATTGTCAGTTATGGTCTTAATATCTGTATTAGTTGTGGTATCTGATGAAAATAGAGCTGCTGATCTTAAGCAGTCATGCATGTATTTACATTCAGATGTATAATGCTGGTAAAACTTTTTGATGATACTTAATGAAATATCCCCTTTCAGACTTCTCTCAAGTAGAGCTAATACTATATGGACAACCCATTGTAACATTGTGAAATGCTCACTGTCTTGGCTCTGGAGCTGGCAGTATACATGCGGTCACTTGTCTCTGGTTAAAGTGGACAGGGAACAAACTTTGGGGCTTGGCAGGTCCAGTGGCAACCAATACAGCTGGAGCTACAGCATGGTGCAGAATTAAATCCTCACTTGTACATGCTAGTTAAGGTGTCCTCTCACAGAGCGATGAGCCAGGTAAAAACAATTCTTTTTGTAGTGTCAATGCACATATTCTTTTAAATATATTTTTATAAATACTTGATTTAGAGGTTCTGGTGAAAGGTTAGGTTCACTTTTCTGCCAGGTCATTAGTCACATACAGTACATATATGATCAGGCTAGAATAAAGCTTGTGAATAAGATAAGCACTTTCAGAAATGTTAATTTTCCATTTAATTTGGTGTGTTTCCTCCTTCCTCCCCTTCTATATTAACTGCCGAACCAAATCAGTAGTAGGATAGTGGATTTTTTTTTTTTTTAAAGAACATGCTCTACGCTGCGCATACAGTACAGATAAAGCACAATAACTGTCTTGGGGCACAGAAATTCAGATCCAAGATGGTATTGCGTCTGGATGGAGGCAAACCCTCCACCTTCAGATCTAAGATGGTGTTGCCTCTGGCCATTCATCAGCTGCAAATGCCTTGTCTTTCAGCTGTTAAACCTGTCTCTCTTTCCTGCTGCAACTGATTATCTGCTTTCACATAGCTCCTGGAGGCAGTGATAGTATTAATTGAACTTCTGTCCATGTTTTAGGCTTCCATATTAGTGATTTTTCCTGTTGCTCCAGTAATTTTACAAAATAATTGAGAAAAGGAGTCATGCATAATTCTAACAAATGGCAGAATGTGTCTTTACATCAAATGAACCAATATTCTAATCTAGAATACTCAAAAGAGGATTAATACTATTTCAATTCCCTTAGTTATAGGGCATGCTTCAAAATGTGACCTTTGTATGGCACGGTGCTCACCTTTATGCATGTTACAATAAAACTATCAGCCATTTGAGTTTTTATCATAATTGCACATTTTTAAAATGGCAACTGAGCATATGCCTTCCTGTTTCCTTCAGGTATTAAGGAAGCCCAGTTCTGGTGAATCTCGACCTCTCAGTTCTATTACCCCAAGACAGATTCTGGTGGGACTAGAACTCTGGGCATTTAAGTTGGTCACAGGAAACGCACCCAGAGAGCACTCATGGGACATGCTGTCATTGAGTGCACTGAACAGATGCCCCTCAGCTTCCAGACCTTTATGTAGAGCTGAAAGGACTTGGTTAAATACATGTTTAGGTACCCGTGTCTCTGTGTGATTGACCTAAAAATCAGTCCTTTCTAGCATCTCTAATATGAAAAATGAGCCATTGGTCACATGGGGAAGGGTAATGATCGACCTAGAGTTGAAAGGACCGCTTTTGTTTTGTTTGCCAGAATTGGCAGGTACTTAAAAATGTCTAAATCAAGTTAAATGATTAAATTAAGATCTGATTCCTGAGAAATCAAAACCTTCATTTCAAACCATAATTTGGCTTTAAGGGGACTGATCCATAAAGCAAGTGATTCCACTAGGAATTTGTTCTGGATTAGGGAATGAGTTGAGTAAAATGGTAGTTTAGTGGAGGTTCTGTTGAGAGAAGTGCACTCTAATTTCCTTTAGCTGCAGAATTAAAGTGGTGGAAAATGTCCTACTTCTCACAGGGTATACCCTACAGAGATTATTAATTACATTAAACTGAAGGGATAATAATCTGTTTTGGTGCAGTTAGCAAATTACTTAGTCTGAAATTTCTGGTAATCCAGAAAAAAAAAGATGTGAAAACACTTGCATTTCATTGTTAATGTTTGTTAAAAACAGATAAAGGTTCTATGGTTTTGGCATTTCAGTGTTCTGACTTCAGAAGTGTCATAAATAAGGAGCATGTTATACCTGCTATTTATTACTCTAATAGATTAGAAGGATAATTTTTTCCTATTAAAAAAAAATTGCTTTTTCCTAAGAGAATTGGTTTGGAAAAATAATTTAACACACAAGAAAGATCTAGAGGGGTCATGAGTGAAAGAAATTATCTACTCAACCTAGTGTGATTTAACAACTACTAGAATGATTTACAGGACTGGAAAAGGTGTAGTACAGTCCTGTATAATTAGGTGCTTGCTTGTATCAAGCCTTTGTGAACTTCTCCTGGATTCTTAAGATTGCAGCTGCTTAGCAAAATTTAGCATTACGAGAACCTAAGTAGTTGATTGCTCAGGATAATCCATTGTCTCTTGATTGCAGTAAGTACAATCAGGCCTGGCCCAGATTACAAGAGTGAATCTCCTGTAAGCAAAGAGCTTTATCCCACTAAAATACAGGTGCCATTTGTAAGCTGTGCTGGCTTTTTCCGTTTCTTGTAGTTACTAGTAATATATGCATTTTCTTCATTTCCTCAGGAATATGTCACATTTTCATGATAAAAGCTAAACACATCTAAATCTATGCTCTGATTTTGTCTGTATGTGAGAAGCAATTTCAGAGAAGGGAGCTATAAGAGCTGAAAAGCAATGATGTCAGGAGGGAGAAAGCTGTTTCTAAGGCAGTATTTCTAGGGCAAGACTACCATCTTGTGGCCTCCATGTACAATTACTAGTCGAAGGCACAGATTTCATTTAAGAAAAAAAAAATGTATGAAGAAAATAATGCTCACTTCTGCTTCTGTTTTTTGTTAGCAGTATTAGTCTTTGCACAGGTAAAACTCTTTTTCCAGTAGAAGTTTTGAATTAATCAAGACTATTGGATTTGACTTTGTGTATAAGTGACATAAAAGATTCAGAATAATTTACAAAAGAGCCATACAGATATTTTGGAGATGCCTTCGTAAAGGAGCAACACGATTCCACAGCCAGGGTGCAATGTAGGAGATACTGTGTGAATGCACAGACCTTATGAGGGGCAGCTGGGGGAGCTGGGATTCTCCAGTGTGGAGAAGAGGCGGCTCAGGGGAGACCTTATCGCTCTCTGGCCCTCCCAGAAAGGAGCTTGTTGTGAGGCAGAGCTCCATCTCTTCTCCAGAATAGCTGCCAATCGGAGAAGAGGGAATGGCCTCAAGTTGCACCAGGGCAGCTTCAGGTGAGACCTTAGGAGGCATTTGTCCAGCCCAAGAGTGGTGAAGCATTGGCAGAGGCTGCCCAGGGAAGCGGTGGAGTTGAGGTTGTTTGAATACAGCAAACACTGCTCTTGATCATCTTACTATGAAAAGAAAGACATGCTTGTCTTTATCTTATTTTAGTATTAGTGCAAATTATTGTCGTCTGCAAGTTGTTTGCAAGTTACTCAACTGAAATTAGCTGTTTCCCTTATGAAATTGAGCCTCTGTTAGTAGCACACTATTCACTACAAGTATTTTTCTTAGGTACTATTTTTTTGTCATTTGAATTGCATTTTGCCACTTGGTTATTGGGTGAGCTGATTGTTTTTCTCAAACTCACTGTAATACTCAGATGTCAGTTTCTATGCAGTCACCCGGCTCCTTTGCTCTTTAAAGGTAGTGGAGCTGCACAGAAAGTTCTTAACGTAAAGAGCATCTGCTTGGTTTTAAGGAGGCTAAGCCAAAGAACCCTTCTGAATTTTAGTTTTGTTCTTCATCTTGAAGAGCAGTAAAAGAAAAGCAACAAGAACAAACAAACAGAGAGATCTTTAAATCTGCCGAAGACACATGAAGACAAGTTTTAACTTAAATCTCTCCTTGAACTTTAACTATGTTAAATCATGTGTAGGGAATGACTGTGTTCACCATGTGAGAACAAGCCAGTAGGGAACCCTGACACTGCTTGTGCTATTAGAAAAAAAAAAAACAGACAAATGAAAAAAGTTCATAGAAGTTTTCTCAGAAGGTTTCTACTAGGATATAGAAATGTGTTTTATTACCATGTAATTCTGATGCAGCATAATACTGGTTTCCTCTAGAAATATCCTAAGGAGTATTAAGTCTTCTAAAACCAATCCTGGGCTTTTATTTCAGTGCTAAATATTAAGTAAACCTGAGAGTTGTTTGTCAGTGGTTGGGAAAGCTTGCAGTCCTCTCCAAAGAAAGAAGAGCTGTGTCTGATGTAAGATAATTGGTAAATTCTTGAAAAGGTCAAATTAAGATTACAAGGAGCAAGCTTCTTCTTTCAAGTGGAATGAAACCAGCTATATAAAAGCAGGAAAAGATTATTTCCTATTCAACTGAATGGATTAAGCGTGGGTTGATAGATTTAGTGAAGCATTGAGGTCATTGAGGCCAACACACCTGAGCACGGTGTCATGGTCACAAAAAAAGTAATGGGAGATTTTCTGTTCAGCAACATTGTGCTGCAGTTCCTCTTTTTGACATGCATGAGGTGCTTAACTTGGGTGCTGCTTTTGTCTGGCAACAGTACTGCTCGGTATGAATAATGGGTAGGATGAATTCAGCTAGTTACCTTCCCAGTGCTGAGATTTGCCTAGAGTAGGCAGCTAGGAGAATCTGATGTGGCTTTGTTTACTGCATTCAAGTGACCTAATGTGTTAATAGGATACAGCTTTGATGTAAGGCAAAACTTCTGCCTGCGGTATTTCATTTCTACTATCCTTAGTAGAACTGTCATCTTAGTTCAAATGAGATCAAAATTTATTGTGAGTTTATGAAAGCTGTGGAATAGCTGCCTGAATCATACTACTTAAGGTTCAGCCTTTATGAATTAGACATCACTGAATCTAAATTTTTATTGCTTCACAAGTTAACACTCACTACAGTCTTAAAAATTACATTTATACAACTGATGTAGTTTACCATGTTGTGTCCTTAAAAAATAATATTTGGAGGTTTTACGTTAGTCATAAGTTTCTTAGGAAGAGATAATAATTATTTTTTTTTTTAGTGTTAGCCCCATAAATGCTGCTCTGCTTTCAAAGCCCTTAGTGATCTCTCAGCAAAGCCTTTATGAGACACTGAGCCACTTAGTAGAGATACCAAAGCTATTTCTTGCAAAGAAGCAGGGCCAGAATTGCTTTTTGTTTGGAAGCAGAACTTGAGGAAGATCTGTAAAGATCAGGATGACCATTCAAAGGCTGTTATGAGAGTGAATACAGCACTCCTCCATGAACTGAAGTATTCTTGCATCTGATTCCTCTTTGCTTTCTTCAAGACGTGAATTAAACCAGTGGGGTAGGATAGGATGGAGGTCTATTAAACCAGGATCAAATCAGTAACCTTGAATGTACCTTCTCTACTTTGCATTACTCTGAAATTTAAAAAGGCATCCAGAAAGGCAGTATTAGAGGGTAAATCACTCCTCTGTGGGAAATGAAGAAAGCTTTAAATCTCCCTGTGAATGTAAATATTATAAGGAACAGAGAATCCTCTTCCAGCTTTATCATGATAAGTAGAATTGAGGGTTGGGAGGAGACATAGAAAAGAATAAATCCATTTTTTTTTTTTTTTTTTTTTTTTTTTTCGTATCCAGGTGGTAA
Organism: Nothocercus julius; assembly: GCA_013398735.1. Classification (NCBI taxonomy): domain Eukaryota; kingdom Metazoa; phylum Chordata; class Aves; order Tinamiformes; family Tinamidae; genus Nothocercus; species Nothocercus julius. Next base: position 134,056 of record VZSV01000196.1, on the reverse strand, counting down.
AAATTAGGGTAACAGAATAGTTATGATAATTTTAAAAAGGGGAAAATAGGTACAAGTAAAATTGCTATTATCTTTGTGTATATATGTAAGATTAGATCTGATTTGGGAGATTTCTTTCAAAAAGATCTGCAGGCATTTCCAAAGATTTTTCTGAGATCTATTGTAAGGATAGGTAAGTGTAACACCAAGCCTTCCTGAAGGGATTAAAAGCAGGGATGATATAAAGCTAAAAAATAAAATAACATCAACCATTCAAAAGGAAGGAATTTTTGATTAGCTGAGAATTTTTAGAAGAACAGCTAATGAGCTGGATGCATACATGAAATGTTTTTAGAAAAACAGTTTGCGGAAAAGAAAATCACAATTGATAATGTCATTGCTGAGGTTTGCTATCAGATATGTAGTTCTCCAAATAGAAGCGACATATGAGATCAACAAGTGCTAAAAATCAAACTCTTAAATGTAGGAAGTGATTCAGCAAGACTTGGACCATAAAGGCGTAAGTGCTGTTTTTTAGTAAAAAGGATAAACGTTCACTTTCAAAAGTAGATGAAACTCTAGGAATGCAGATAGCATAACTTTTGCTTTAAATATTGTAATAGTCCTATAAGAAATGTAGTTTTCTTAACAGAAGTAAGATTTCTGTCCTTAACATTTGCCAGTCATGTCTGTTGGAGGAAACTGTCTTGTACATTCTCTTTGACAGAGATGATGAACTTTGTTGTGTGCCATATAACATGATTGAAAGTCTCAAGGGAGAAATATACTCTGTGATGATCAAGATACTGAACTTTATTTCTGAACTATAGACTATGGTCCAAATTAAGTATTTCAAATGTGTTGTTATTTTGACATGTACTAAACATGTAGTCATCCCCAGGGGCAGAGCCTTGCTCTCTAACATGAGACCATGCAGACATTCCCTGACCATTTATTTACCTTATTTATATAAAGTCTCCAACTTCTTATTGTATCACTGGCATGGGTCTAAAAAGCATCTGGCTGCATTTCTCTCTGCTTTCCATGATGTAGCTGAAGAGAGCAGGATGCAGCCTCCTTGGCCTTTTATCTTCAGCGACCCACAGCTTTTGTGCCAGCCTCTCCTCGTTGGTCGTGTGCTCTGTCTGCTTGCTCACCTGGGGCCGACAGGGATGCTCCTGGATACTTGCTGGAGCTTGGTCATGTCCTTGTTCGAGCAGGGAGACCCAAAGTGGACTTAGTGCTGACATGTGCTGAGTGTAGTGCCTCTTAACTCTAGAGGTCCAGCCAGTTTTCTGTTCCTCTCTAGTGGAAGCCGGAGTTCCCATCTCACCAGTTTAACTCTAAGAATACTGTGAGACACTGTATCAAAAGGTTTGTGAAAGTGAGGGCAAATAGTGCCTTGCATTCCCCATCTTCTCTCAGGCAATGAACTTGAAGTTCAAGAAATCCTGCTCTGCCCAGGCAGTCTTGACGCTCGGGGTGCTGATCCCTAAAGACTTTTCCCAGTGTTTGTCTTGTCCTTCCCATGTCTGGAGAAGACTTGGCATGAGGAGGTGAAGGGATCATCTTCTTCATCTTCTGTGGACTGAAATTTTTCTGGGACTGGTAGTGGTCCTTCCCACTGCATATGAAGATGAGTGTGAATTTGGTAGTTTTCCAATCCTCAGGGATCATCCACCTACTGACCTGCCTCCTGTTGCCATGACCTTTCAGCATCCTTGCAGTGCAATGGGTTGGTTCTCTAAGAAACCGCAGATGCTTCCCAGATGGTCCTCTGGTGTTGTGGGGTGTCTGATTTGGTGAAGAGGTCTCAAAGTGAGTCTTCGTTTCTTTCAAGGGAGGGAGCTCATGATTCGGTGTCCTCTTCCTCTGTAACCCAGCTTAGGCATCTCGCTGGCCAGAGCGCAGACCTTTCCAGGAAAAGCAGAGGGAGAGGAAGCCCTTGTGGGCCTTGGGCTCATCCATGTCCTTTGTTGCTGGGTCACCAGAGCAGCAGGCCCGATTAGTTATTTGCATGTTTTTGCCACCAATGTCATGTGAGCAATCTTTCTTTTTGCCCTTCCTCCCACACCTTAAAATGGTTTGCTTTACAGATGGGCTTTGTCTTTTCTTATGCCATCCTTGCATGCCCATGGAGCATTTCTGTAACCCATGCAGATGGTCCAAGTCCACATACATCTGTACAGGCCTTCATTATGGTGCTAGAATTCTGTGAGGTGTTTTGTCTTGGAGCAAGGGGCCTTCTGCTGCCCATGCTGTGCAGGGAATGGCCCATTCTTTGAGGAGGTTGTCTTCGGAGATGAAGCCTCTGTGTCCTTGGGGACAGTGTCTCACAGGTTCCTGACTACCAGATCCATGAACAACCAAACATCTTTGCTCAGAGCAGCTAGAGTAGTTCCTTTGGTCTTGGTCTTGCTCATGTATCTTGGGATATAAATCTCCTCCATTTTGGGGCCATGGCTGCTCTCATCCAGCATTCCCTGAGCTGTTCTTGCCTGTTGGTGAGGATCAGGTGCAGCAGAGTTGTCTCTCATGTCCTTGAGTTGTACTTTCTTTCATTCTTCATCTCTCTGTGTCTGTGTGAAGATTGTGGATATTTTACATGACTGCAGAAGGAGCTCTGGAGGGAGGGCTTGTGGCCCAAGCCCACACTCTAAGCAGTGCTCAAGTGGCTTCTGAGGATGGTGGGCAGCTGCCATGGGGTATCTCCCCAAGATGGGATTTGCAGAGCCTCCCTGGGCTTGCCAATTCCTATGTTTGAACCAGCTTGACAGTGAAATCTTGTTTCTTCCTCCCCAGGGAAAATTGCCCTTGGGGCAACTTTAGACATTTACCTCTCTTGCTTTCAGCGTGGAGCTGTGAGAAGAGCCTGGCTGTGTCCTCTCTCTCTCCCACGAGGAAGCTGAAGGGAGCAGGATGTGGCCTCTTGGCCTTTCTTTTCCAAAGTGACCCAGGCCAGCTTTGTCAAGCTCTCCCTGTAGGTCCTGTGCTCTGTGTGCCAGCTCACCTTGAAGGGGTCTCCCGGGCACTTGCTGTGACCTTGCTGGTACAGGGAGCTCCAAAATGGACTTGGGTCCTCCTGCTGTTGTCTGTCTGACAAGTGTGGAGTAGAGGGGAAAAACTGCTCTCCCTGCCTCCCTCTACCTTGACCCTCGAAAGGGAGAGATGGACCAGTGTCTGCAGCTGAAGAAGGTGGTAGCTTCAAGCTGCCTTTTAGAACGGAGAATGAAGGTGGACCCAGGCTGTCAGGATCCTGCATTAGCAACTGTCAGAGGTCTTGCTGAAGTCTAGATAATGAACGTTTACTGCTTTCACCTTGTGGAGTGATTAATTTTGTGGCAGAAAGCTGACCAGGCAAGATCTTCCTCTACAGTTCTTGCACATGCACTTCACAGTGCAATGGAAATCAAGAGCTTGTGGGTTTTCAGTGTAAAGACGTTACACTTAATCTGTATTCTTCTAGGAGCAGAAGCTGTTCACTATTTGGCTGGTATTTATGCTTTTTCTCTAGTCCAACTGGACCAGAGAAATGAGGGAGAACTGTCTAAAGAATACTGATCACCAGGTTCTTGTAGAATTCTGTTGTGTCTCGTTTAAGGACATGATTATAATCTCCAGGATGGCTGTGCATCTTTTCCAACCAGAGACTTTTTCTCAGTCCTTGATATGACTCAATCACCTATGGAGAGCCTGATATGTATTTCAGATGTATTTCAGATAGTCACTCATTATGACTTGACTCATTATGAAAAAAATATATGGTAATTTTAGCAATCCCTGAATTTTTCTCGGGCTTGAAAAATATTTCATGCAGAGTACAAGGATAAGCAATATATATTGATCAGTGTCACTAGAACATTCAGGTTAATGAAATATGTAATTACAGGGCTAATGATCATTCATTCTCTGAGGCAAATGATTATGAGAGCGAATGTGTTTTCTTATTAAAAATTAGCCAAGCAGACTAGTTACAATTGCTGCAAATCTGACCGTGCAATTTTATAATATAGTAGAATCTGAGATTTCACATAATTACCCACGGAGAATTATAATTATGAGAAACATTTGTTTCTGTAAGTAAAACATGGTTGGTCATTAGTCTTTTGTTAACCAAATGGCCCCATAGAGCAGTAATGTTTTTCTGCAGTTTTGTTTTATCTGACAGATATTTTTGATTGTCACCAGAATGTTATTTGTTAATTTTTAAGGCAAGTCTTACTTTCTTAAAGTGGGTTAAACTAAAAATTAAAGCCAGAATAATCCAAGGCAAAGCAAGCACTTTATTTCTCCTTACATCTTCCATTACCTACTTTCTTGTGTATTTTCCCTGAAGCTTTTGAACAATAGTTACTTTTCTATACTGCAATATAGAACTGTCCCTGTCCCATATGATTTTATGTTAAATTCGGTGGTATCTATTTAACTCAGTTTCAGCTCCAGAAACAAAAAATCGGGTTATCAGAAATGCATGATACTGGGCTTTTTTGGGGAGGTACCATTTCAAAGCATTTAGTTATGAAAAGTGGATTTCCATTTCTCTGCAATGTATTTCAGTTTCCCCAGGGACTTTGTGTCTTGCAGGAATGGTATTGAGCAGTACATCAAGAGTATCTTCTTAGATCTGTGCTGTACAGATCCTATTAAACTAAACCAGTTATATGTGTTCACCACTCCTCAGGGAGCATGAGACCCAACTGAATACCCCTGCCACCCAATAAAAAGGCAATCTGAAAATCATTTAATGTCTCCAGATATCCAGAAAAGCAACTATAAATAATTTACTCTGAAAGTGCAGTTGTTGGAAGACACATATAGTTGATTTGATTATTGGACGGAATATTTTTCTTGTGCTTTTCTCAAAGCTATTAAGAAAATGTTACACATTTAGATGTCAGTACAAATCATGTGAGTCTTTCTTCAGACTAAAATATGAGCCTGTCCAGTGAAGCCGTTTTGAATCACAGACTCACAGAATAGTTGAGGTTGGAAGGGACCAGCGGAGAACATCTAGTCCGACCTTCTGGTTCCCCCACCTTAAGCAGCTTATCAGGGAAGGGACAGAGAGGCAGCAAGCAGAACTCCCATTCCACCTAAGGATGATGCAAAATAATATGCTATATGGGAGAGCAAAGACGAGTTGCAGCCCATTAGAAGTACAGGGTCATAACTGAGGTGAGATGGGAAACAACAGTTTCTGAAAGAGTCCAAGTGTTCAGCTCAGAAATCTAGAAAATAAATAAAAAGCAAATAGAGGTTTATTCTGAGTTTAGTAGATTAAAAACTAGAAAGAATAAAAGGCCACGTCCTGGATCATGACTCTGTGTGGCAGGGGAATATGCGGTGGGTAAGAGGAGATGCCCTGGATTCTCCTTCAGTGATGGGAGCCTGTGATGATGAGGCTGCTCAGCACCTTTGCAGGCACCGTCCCCATTACAGAGCATAGAAATGTCAGAGCCTCCAGATTTGCTTTTTAAGAAGGCAGCTGTTGCAGATTTGTGCTGGCGCCTGTGTTAATGTGTGAGCCCTGGGCTCGTCTGAGTGACCAGGCACACGCGTGCCTTGGCCATGTTGCTGGCAAGGCACCAAGTAGGTACCAGGCATTAGTGCCTTCATTTCACCTTCACTCCAACTGCCTTCATTGGCTGCTTGCATTCAGCAAAAATAAACGCGTCGTGTGTACAGAGTTTGGAGTCTCTTTAAACCATCTGGTCTTCTCTGACAAGGACAGTAAGTCTATGGCAAGCGAGTTATTTATGTGCTACTTTTCCTTTTCTGCCTTTAAATTTTCTGTAACATTTTCTTTTACAAATCCTTGTCGACAGAGTATTAGATCTCTATGTGTTTCTTGGTTTTGCGAGACTAATGAAATCTATAGTGTGAAAAGTGAGCTAAAGGAACTTTTAAAAGAAAAATCTTTTTTTTTCCTCCCTCCCCCCCACTACAGAAGTCTTTAATAGGTAATGATCGTTTCTCCTACAGTTGCTTTAATCACATGCAAATTGGTCATTGATCCACACAAAATATTGCATTGGCTGTTTCCAACTTGACATTAACGAGAAATCCTCACTTATCTAACAATCAAATTTCAAATTTTCAAAGTTAGTCGACCTCTAGTAGACTCACATGTTGTAAATTAGCCATTGCACAGAATCATCTTGCAACCAATTTCTTCTAATGCATGTTATAATGACTTTTTTAGTCCTTGCACCTCATATCATATGAATTCATTGCATGTGACGAAGTTTTACTCTATTGATGGAAGCCTTTAGAGTTGCAGTGTCATACGTGTAGTTCCAGAAATAGCATTAGATCAAATCAACTTAACAGTCCTCGCATGGTGTCATTGCCCTTGTTCCTGTTTTTTTTTTTTTTTTTTTTTTTTAATTTATTTATGTATTGTGGAGTTGTAGTTCATGGTTTTGCTTATCATCATTGAATCAAGTTTCTCAGACTGCACAACTCCGAGTAAGGTAATGCAGTTTTATCTACGTGCATGATAATAAGCTTTGTTGTTTCACAATATTTTTTACTAAATATTTTGTATCCCTATTCAAACTGCCCTTCCTATTAGTTTCTCCGCTCCATCCTCTAAAAGGTTACACAGTGTGAGAGAACAGGTGTCATCAACTTAACATACAGATTTTTCCACCAAAAAAACAAAACAGAACTTCAGCAAGTGCCTTCTTTCCCCTGTTCTGCTTATTCCTCAGCTATATGTACCCAAAGTTGCTTTTCTGTTGCAACTATTGCAACGACTGAGATTTTCTAGACCTGTTAGTAAATACATTCCTTTTTGTGTTCTCATGTAATATATCAATCAATTATTACACATACCCACATTTTTTGCTTCCTTGTTAAAAGCAGGATGAGTGGATGCAACTTGGTTTTTCCTTCCCTTCGCTGTTTTTCTGAACTGTAGATGTCACTCTAGGGCTGCCCAATCATTCTGTGCTCCCTTCTTACACAAGAATATTATCAGGTGGGGGAGGAGGATGATCAAGACTTTGTTTACTCCTGATATATTTTTGTTTCTGTAGCTTAGTTGGAACATAGAAGAATTGCAATAAAATTTCACAGTGATTCGCAAAGTTTGCATCTTGAAAAAATACTGATTTTTTCCAGTATTTTAGCTGATTAAATATCTTGTATACTGCTCAGGAAATACCTTTCCTGTGAATGCTAATTTTATTGCATCCTGGAGACCTCTGAATGTTAGACAGGTCAGAACTTTTCTTATAATCCCTAGCAAGAGACTAACCTTGGCGTAGTCATTTAGGCACTTTAAGACAGCTACTTTATGGGACATCTAGAAATCGAATGTGTTTTAGAAGCCAGTTAGGCTGGCTGGATCTTATTTTCTCATTTTTCTATTCTCTCATTTTCTGAGTCAGTAAGGTTTTTATAATACTTTTAAAAATGAGTGATGTAAAGGAAACCAGGTTTGTTAAACTCAAAGTGTTGTTGTGGATAGCACACTTTATTATATATGGACCCAGAAATTTACTGCTAGCCTAACAAAAAACAAAACAAACAAAAAACCTACTCTAATAGAAATACAAGCAGCAGTTATTATTAGCCCGATTACAATAATACTACACACTCCAAAATAATACAGGCAGGTCTTGATCCCTCCGTTGCCAGGGCAAAGCAGCACCTGAGCGAAGCTTTTATAGCTGTAATGGCAAAATCAGATTTACTGAGCTATAGAGTGCGTATGTGGGTACTCATCCTTGGGAATAAAAGCTCATGTCATGCTGGGCACCCACCTGACAGTTGTTTAGGCAGCAATTTCTGTAGCACCCTTTACTCCGTGTGGGAGGAGGGGGTTCTCCAGATGAGCTTTCTGAGGCCTAGAGTGGGGTGTTGCTGTGAAAGAGCTGCTGGAAGAGCCTCTTTTTCACTGCCCAAGCCCTCCGGTCCCCAGGGAGCAGCCCGGCTGTCCCTGCCAGCAGCAGCCCCTGCGGCAGCCTGGCGGGAGCAGGGAGCGCAGGCCGGGACACGGGCGCCTGGATGGGGCTGGAATGGGGCCTGGGTCTGTGGGCAAGGCGTGGGGAAAGAGAGTGCAGGGAAAGCAGCTCAGGCTCGGTAAGGGCTGTCAGTGCCCTTGGGGTCTCGACGTGACGAGCCGTGCGAAAACTAGCTAGTAAATTCGATATCAGAAGTTGGGCTATGTGAGTGTGTGTACCTGACCTCTTCCAGGCTGTTTCTTCTTAAATCGTTAAAACTGCTGTTACTGAGCTTCAGGTGTGTTCATTTCTGTTTTGATTTGCTAAAATTTTGTCTAGGGAACAGCAGTATATACTAGTTTATATCCCTGTAGGCGATTCGTGTTTCTATAGGTACAATGTTCCACATCCCTTCACACTATTAACTTTCTCATTCCAGTGCCTAAAATTGCTTGCTCAAATTTGCCAACAAGTTCAGATGCCCTGTTAAATGAATTTCAAGGCATTTGAGAAGATAAGAATTTGTAGACAGTCGTCTTGAGTTTTAAAAAATGAAAAGCAGAATTTGAAGTCTCTCCTTAAACTGAAGCAAATGAGAGTTTAAAAAAGGCAAATTACATGAATTTAGGAAAAGAATATCTCAACTCCATATTTTTAAATAGGTGGGGTCATGGAATGATGCAAAATGTTGAGCTCTGGATACTTTTCTTCTGATAATATGTACTGTTTGCTTTGGATACTTAATGATATCCTAGGGGTCTGATTTAACCAGGATGCAATTGGAGCAGCTTCTGTGTAGGCAAGTGGATGACATTTCTAAATAGAATCTGGTATGACGTGTTATGTTGAGTAACGGTCCTCTCCCAGCTGATTGCATGAATGTCTCCAGACAAAGACCAATGGAGATTACTCATTTGAGACACTTGGACTGATTTACAGTGAGGCAATTAAAAGAGAAAAGAGTCTTCCTTGGTCAGCCTGCTCTGTCTGTGAGTGTGCCGAATGGCCAGTCTTGCTAACAGCAGCCAGACCAATGGCTTGGTGCAGGCTGAATCGACAATAGTGTTCTGTTTGCCTCCAAACCAGGAGATACACTAGTGTCTCGCAAGGAAGAATTTCATTTCTTTAAGAATACTTCTCAAATCAGTGTCATCTTTTTAGCTATTTACCTCGTATGACCTGAACGGTAGCATAGGTTTTTTTCTGTTTCCTGCCATACCAGTCCTTTCCTGTACGCTCAGCATGAACTCATTTCTTCTTAGTCCATCTTTAAATATACGCAGATTTTAAAAGAATTGCATGAACCCTTATTCCCCTTCCCCTGCTCTCTGGCACATGGGTTTGGGCTACCTGTGCTCCATCAGCTCTGATCCAGCCAGGTCGTGGGACTTTGGTTTCACTGGTGGAAAAAAGACCTGTGTGAAGCTGGGGACTGGTTCCTCTTGACGTTTAAGCTCAGAGAATCCCTGTTGTGCCTGTGCCTGAGCGGCTCTGCAGCCATGCCGGTGTCTCTTTAGGCCAAGAGACTGAAATATTTATTGAGACATCTTAAATTTAACATTAACTCTACAGTTTTGTTTCAATTGTAATAAAATATTTTAGTAGTAGGAAATTAAGAAAAAAAAAAAAAAAAAACTCTTTCCCCCATTTCCTTGCCAGCTGTTTTTAGTTATATTCTGTTTTAAATTGATTTTCAGTGGGATTTCAAATACATCTCCAATGAACACTTCTGACAGTCCATCAAACCAATGTGTTCAGCAAAGTACTTCAGATGGGAATTTTGCATTGTTACAGCTTGTTACTCTGTACAGTGAAGCTCCACATTGACATAATTCTTTCAGATATTATGCATATGTGCTTATGCATTATGGAGCTATTAACAGAGGATGTTTAACTGCTCATTATGTTGACTCTTGAGCTGACATGACAATGTAAACTAGGACAGATTTTCCTCTTAGGTGATGTGTCGAGACTTCGGATTTGTCTGAATGCAGATAAATTAGAATGGCATTTAAGCTCAGTGATTTTCAGTACATGATATTTGTATCTTTTAGGTAGTATCTATAGGTAAAACAGGAAGCATATTTTCACTTAAGGATAGACAACGATGTCCCTTAAAAATTTCAGTACAGTTTTACTGGCATTGAAAGATAGTATCTCTTAATGATCTTCACAGCAGGGGTGTTGAACATGCTAAGAAGTTATTTGTCAATCAGTATTTATTTCTTCAATAACACTTTTAAAAACAAGATCGGTTACTTCTGTGGACCAGCAAAGATGTATACTCATTCCAGGAAGCTTTGGCTGATTGCATTTGAAATACTGTTGTTAGGCTTTTAGATGATAGACGGTGGATTTTCCTGTGGTCCCCTGAATTTGTTTGCTCTACAGTCACATGAGCGTAATCTCATTGCAGAATCCAACTTTGCCTAGTGCAGAATTCCCCTTACTTACCAACATTAGCTCAGAGTGATGTGTATAACTGCCCCCAAAATATTAGCCTTGAGCATAAGAAACTTTATGGCAGGTTGCTTTTCTAAGCAAGTAGAGCAGATCGAATCCAGACACGGGGTTCTCGAGAGTCTCGAGTACTGCTCAGATAAAATACAGGAGAGAAGCCTTGGAGATCCTTGAACAAACTTAACTAGGCTTTACGAATAGAAGAATTCCTAAAAAACTGAAGAAAATTTACAACTTTTCATAGAAGACACTATAACTTTCTGAAGCAAATAGGGTACTAGAAAGCAATGCTGCTTTGGGAGGTAATAATTTGATGCAATTGCAGGCTTCTTCCCTTGGAGTGACATTTAAGTCACTTAAGCAGTGCTGCGTTGTTTAGTTGAAAACCAAGTTGAAGATTTATTACTGTGAATAAACAAAATGAAAGCTAGCATGCACAGTAGTCAATAATTTAGTAGATATGGCGTGAAGCCCACAGTAAGTGGAATTAACCTGTGACATGGTAGCTGTGATAAACAAGCTACGAGGATCAATAATGAAATTAATCAACTTCAGATAAATGAACAAACAAATATGTCCCAGAATTCGAGTCAGAATCCAGTCAAGGGTTTTCCTTATCCAGCTGATGGAAAAATGTGCAGGTGCTCAATCAAATCATGGGTGTTTGGTGTGTAGGAGTTGGAAAAAGCAATGAGGAAGCCTAGGGCATTGCTTGTTGTTGTACAGGCAAAAAGATGAATGGAGATGAAAAGGTAATGCTCACCTAACAACTTTGCAATGGTTTCTGTAATACTTGGGACAGTAGTTGCTCTACTGTCTTGCTGAAACCATCATGTCTATGCTTAGATTTACTTTTTAGTAAACATATTTCTGTTTCTTCCCCTTACTGTGTTTCTCTAGGCTTACAAGAGCTTTGCAAAATGTTAGTGCAGGCGGCTGAAAATCTCTTTGAGTACCACTTTGGTACCACAGTGGGTATTTGTAGTGTGGACATAGTCAGAATATTAGAAATTCTGCACAATTAATATCAGTGAGTTGTCTGTCTAGAGGCATTTGTTTACTTTTTCTAGAAAAGATATTTTCTAATTTTGTCCTTATTGTGACAAAATTTTCCATTTTTTAAAATTGAAGTTCTCAGTATTTATATGTATAGTTATGCGCAACTTTAGTTTAAATACTAAAAAAAATGGCTGTAAACGTAAGTGGTAACAAAACACATGAGAAAATAAAACACTCTGTTTTTTGTTCTCTTAGAGAAAAGCTTCAGAATTTTTTTAACTGCTGTTTGAAGGCTTTGTTGAACTTTTTTTTTTTTTTTTTTTTTTTTTTTTTTTTTTTTGAGTGCTCTAGAGTAGCCTTCCGAAGTAAGTTTGACTGCCTGTTGTGGGGAGGGCAAGCCATTCAAGTGGACTCAGGTTTTCAATTTACATTATCACATCGAGGAAAATCATAGTCTTATCCAACTGAATGTTTGGAAGATATGGTCTGAATCTTAAACTCAGATATTATGAGGAACAAAGGTGGTCATGAAGGTGAATGCCTGTGCAAATGCAAGAGCTGTGGTCTGTTTCTGGAGTAATGTTTCATTTCTCCTTCGAATAGAAATGCTGTCTCCAGACATAGGAGACAGTTTATACATAGGTCTAAAATTGATAATTATTTATGCTGTTAAACTGTTTCTAATCCTTGACAAACATGTAATGATGTTCTGTGCACGTGTCTTGAAGTGCAGTACTAATCAATAGACGAAAACCTCTGCGTTGCAGATGTAGGATTGTCTTAGCAATGATCTTCAAGAAGAATGCCTTACGCCGGAGTTGGTTCATTTTTAGAATTAAGTAAACGTCTCTAGAATACTGAATGTATATATAATATGTACTATATTCAAACTATAATGCAGTATAAAATATGTAATGCATAATACATCACAGAATCACAGAATGGCTGAGGTTGGAAAGGACCTCTAGAGACCATCTAGTCCCACCGCCCTGCTCAAGCAGGGACACGTAGAGCACGTGGCACAGGGTCGCATCACACTCACGTATGTTTTTATATCTGTACAGTTTCTTTTGGTGCAGAGAGGGCACATTCTAGCCATTGAGTGAAAATCTATGCTGTCAAGCAGCATTCTTTTCCTTTTTTGAATAGACTTCATTCTCCGAAACTCATATGACCTTAGATATCGCCATATGTTATGTTGTTATAATGTATACCCCTTGGAATGAGAACCTACCGATACCAAAGTTCTGTCCTAGTTGGGAAGTAGCTGCTTGCTTTGCTTGAGGAATGAATAGCAGCCTGCTTGTTGGCAAGAAAGGAACTAGTCAAGTCAGTGTAGATGCAGGGAAGGTGACAGAGGAGTGTTCATATTAGTTATAGTATCTTGCAAAAAAGGCTGCATTGCAGTGAGCTTAGAACAATTTTAAGTCCATAAAAGATTTTAAATATTTTTTTTCTGTATAATTCTGTATAAAATTCTGTATAAAAAAGCATAAGTATGGTGTTACTTTGAAGAACAACTGTAAAAAGTACATATTTCTCTTCAGTGTTAGTGGCAATTCTCTCTGATACTATATATTTTACACATCTGACGTTGCAGTTCAGCCAGAATTGGCTGCTTGCAAAACAGGTAGAGAGCTTCCTGTTATGTGCAATTTCTCATTTTCTTTATAAACAACTTTCTAGGATATGATTTCATATCCTTCTGGCTATGGCTTCCCTGAAGAGCCTGCTCCTGCTGCCTTTTTTTCTTCACACCGTTGGAAGTACAGCGAGTACCACCAGGGCAGTTCTGGCACTGCGTTATATATATGAGCTCGTGTCCCATCTTCGCTGCTGAGTAGCAGACCCAGGTTCAGCTGGGCAGACTCTCCAGTGGGGCAGATGCTGCGTTCCTGGCACGGTGCTCGTGCACACCGTGCTGCCAGGAGTGCAGCAGGCCTGGCATAAGAACATGATGATTGTGCTGTCAGAGACCAAGGATGTGTCTAGCTTGCTGGCCTCCCTGACAGTGCCAAAAGCACATGCCCAGGCAAAACTATAGGAACAGAGTGAGCATATGGTGATGCTTCACCTGATTACTCTCTCAGCAATTTGCTTTTCAGGGACTTTTATAAAACAGAGCGTGTATCCTTGTGCTTAGTGACCTTGTGGACAAATGCTTGGGGAAACAAAAATCCAATTACTTCTGCAACCCTCATAAGCTTTTACTGTCTTCAGTCTCTGTTGTGGTTGTCTTCCAGACTACACGCTCATCCCATGAAACAAAAAACTCTCTTGTTTGTAGCTTCCATCTTCTGGTCTCATTACCTGTCACTTAATTCTTGTTTTAGAAGAGACAGTGAAATACTGATTCTTACCTTCATCTCTGTGTCAGTCATGAGTGTGCAGGTCTCTCCTCTCTCCTTAGTGTTCGGTGCACAGAAGCTAGTCCAAGTTATTCTTGTTGGCCTTTTTCTGTACCTCTTCAGAGGCTCATTTGACTCCTTTTGAGATGGAGGGGCTGGGTGCCCAGATAGGTGCACACTTTTCAGGATGATACTGAACCCTGGGTTCAGAGCTGCAAAAACCCCCTTCTGTCCTGATTCCTTCTCAGTAGTTTTTCATTTTTGCACATGTATGGTTCAGGTATACCCTCTCAAGAAACATGCACTGTTCTTAAAAAAAAGACAAAGGACATAAATATTCCAAAGAAAGACTGCTGTGAAGTGGAGATGAAATCAAGAATGCTTTTTTTTTTTTTTTTTCCTTTAGTTTTATTAAAAAGACATTAACTTTCTAGCATCACCTCCTTAGGACACCTTCTAGCATCACCTTCTTAAGGTTTATCTCACTTAATTTTAGCTAGTGAAAATTTGGGCAATTATTCTAAAATGTAGGCATTGTTTATTAGAATAAAAAGGTCTCACTTAGTAGAGAGGGAATGGCAATGGTAACTTCAAGCAGGATTTTTTTTTTGCTTCTCTGGGGCACCAAAGTAAGGATACGATGAACTGACCTTGGGGACTGCTTGTGGGCCATAGAGGGGAGCCTGGATGTCCAGTTTCAAATGGATTCCCGAAATTTAGATGATTAGTCAGGCAAGATGAAACTTTAGCTTTGCTGATTTCTCAGGCCTAACCACTCTTTATGTAGATATGCATTAGAAACCATTTGGGATAGTCTGAAGTTATGTTTGAGGAGAACTAAATGAAACTAATATCCTGGGACTTGAATACGACTCTCACCTGAGAACTGCTTGTGTTGCAGCAGGCATCCTCTTTGGAAAGAGGTACTGTTTTCTCCTTTTGAGAGGAAAAAAATGGCAAATAGGAAGTTATGAACATTTATCATCTGAAAGAGATTTCCTTGGGGTCTGCTGTGGTTCAGATATATACCTGTTAAAGCACTTCCACTTGCTACTCCTTGCACAAGATTTATGTGAATCTTTTCTACCACATGCTTCAGTGTGTGGACATTTGGCAGGCCCACACAGATGAGAGCTGTCGGTAGGGAGGAATCCAGAATTAGAAAAGTATTCGTGAATGTTTTGCAGACAGAAAAGTTGGATATGATTGAGTAACTGGGTCTCTCTCTGCTCCCCTGATAACTAGTCGTTTTTGCTGTAATGGTATATCTGAGATTTTTTTTTTTTTTCTTTTCCAGTTTAGATAAGCACACAGTGATTCTTACCAAGATATTATTAAAAAGTTAATTTTAAAATACATGCTTTAATATATTCAAGGCATTGTTAATTGAGCAAAAAGTTATTTTAACACCTTCCTTCTTTTTTAACTTTAAATGTCAAAATGGTTTTGTACGATGATTCTTGTATCAGTCACTTTTCTTACAGAATCTATCAAAGTATGAAATGCTAGAGTTTGGATTTAAATGGCTGATAATTTGGAGACCATAAATCTTAAAAGGCAGTCAGTCATTGTCCAGCACAGTTTTTTAATAGTCAGACTGATAAATCTGCAGTCAGCAACCTTATTTTCACATTCAGTGCGGTTGTCATTCAACTATTATATTTAAGTATACTTTATCTAAAATTCTGTAAGTTTAATTACCTACTAGAGAAATATTACAAATATTTGAGGTGAGCTAAAAGTTAATGGAGCAAGGTGGGGTTTTTTTTTTTGGATATGGGATTTATAAAAAAAAAAAAAAAAATTTTTTTGTTCTTCTTCTGATGTACTTTTCTTCCTTGTATTAAAATCATATCTCAGTGATGCCATCAGTATCTTTCATCTCCAGTCGGAGAGCACCTTCCGTTCTAACAGCATTCACTGCAGGATTCAGGATATGATTCAGTAGATTTATTTATTTTATCTAAAAAACAAGACTTTATTAAACAACAGTGCAAACACCTGTGAAAACATTTTTTTTTTTTTTTTCTGAAAACCTCTGGTAAAAAAGGTTGTTTAAGGCAATTTTTCTTTCTTTGTTACCAATATGTTAAAACAGCTAGTTGATAGCCACAATAAAGCTATGTGAAGGTCTCCTACAACCCAGTTGCAGATAGAGTGTAATTGTAGTTGTTTGTTCTCTTGCCCCTGTCAAACTGCAAAGAGCAAAATGACTTGTTATGAACAGTACTTGGTGAATATGACTATCTTACTGCATTAATTAATGGGAAATACAACTGCCCTGGTTAATTTTACACGTGCAAGAGCTGTTTGAAAAAGCAGAAGATTGTATTGTTACAGTAAACTGCTGAGTAAAAGGTAAAACTCTGTCTCCTGGTTTTCCTATATTATGTGTGTGTTCAGTTGGAAGAACTGATTGGCTCTGTGTTTATTTCGTTTGCTGATGCCAAGTGATACTGTAACGTGACTTCTCTGTCAGAAGGACTACAGCAACCATGTGCCCATTCTTATAGGATGCTCAGCATCTCTTTTGGCCATGGCTGAAGCGGGGGCAGTTTTCTGTTAGGGAGTTTAGCTTTCCCAGAATTGGTGTGTGACCTCTCGTCAGTAGGAGTCTGTATGGAGTATCTGCTGAGCCTTGGTCTGCAATCACAGTGATCATGGCCAAACCTCTACTAGATGTCTGCAGGTAGACAAGAGTGAGGAAGCTCCACATGCTTTTTCTAAGTTAATTTTCTTTTTGAGTTCCTGTGAATGTTTTTTTTTTTTTTTTGAGAGAATCAAGGAATGTAAATATTTGATATTTAACTTAAGAGGAAACAGCTGCAGGGTCTGTTACTCTCTTAGAAAAATGTCATCAGAGATAACTATGTCTTTTTCAAATCAACCAACAGAAGTAGTATGTTAATATTTTTATGATTTCTGAACAAGTAAATATTTGCAAACAGTGAATTCAGTAAAGAAAGTGAAGCATCCTATTAATTTTTTTCAAAGATATTAAAACTGGCATTAAAAATGTGTTGCAATCTTATTACTTGGGAAGTAGCCAGCATGCTGTGATTTAGTCAACTGGTACATCATACTTAACTGAAAATGAAAAACATTTTTTACCTGAACTATATAAAAAGTTTGTCTCTAATGATGCAGAATTTTGTATGTGCTTGGACATAATGAACTATTAATATTAACCTACATAGGGTTATAACTGGTAGTTATGAAATAAGGTCATCCTATTAGAAATTGTTTTAGTTTAACCTTGGGTTGCAGCTTCTTATTTGTCTTCTAGAATGACCTGGCATGGCATAACAAGTCAACTAATAAGTCTGTGCTGTTAGAAAGTTACCAAGGCAAATGTATTTCAAGAGTGAAAGAGGAGGAAAAAAATTGTGAAACGCTGCAGTAGTATAACATTTCACATTTCCCTTCTGCTTAAGAAAATTTTCAATTAACAAACCCTTAAAGGAGGAAAAGTTAACATTAGAAAATTTACAGGTTTATAGTTTACTTTCTCAGTGAAAAATGAGGGAATACAGAGCAAAGTATAAATCCAAATTATTTTGTAGGGTCTTCAAGCATGTCTTATTCATTTCTTCTGAGAACTATGTGTATGCACTGGAAAATATATGCAGCTCATACTCTGTGTAACAGAGTTCTATATAGAATATCCTTTTTACCCCCAGTGCTTATGAAGTTGAGGTACCACAAGGCTTTCTGGTGTTCAAAGCCTGGCTGCGCCTCCGTTGCCTAAAGTTGGCACTGACTGAAGAGATTAAGTTCAAGTAAAGTCACAACAGAGAATTACTTGAAGGTACATTTACTAAAGAAGGCAAAACTAGTGTTTGAGCGGACATTTCTGCTTCCTGTTGAACATTTTTTTTTATGTTTTGGCATTTAAGAATTTGCAGTTGTTGTCCTGAAAAAGGCATTAACCAGAGTTTCAGAGCCTGAAGTCATTCATATTTACCCCTACCATGAAATCCCCATGAGCAGACCGGGGAGGGAGAAGGGGGGTGCCCAGTCCTGTGGTTTCCCGCAAGAGAGAATTCAAGTTACGTGTTTGGGTAGGTCGGTGTGGTGACGGTGACTCACATTCTTCGTGCTGGCTACTGATCCATACTGATTCATGCTTACTCAGATCCATAACAGAGTTTCCAGCAGAGGTTTCGTATGACGTTTCTGTGCTTCACACGTGCTTGAAAGTTTCAGAAACCCGTATGTTATTTGTACCATAGAGGCACTTAGACACCCTGCCTGCTCGTGGGAGGGTCCCTGTGCCAGCCCTCGGGAAGCAACGGTGTTTGCTCTGCAGAGT
This sequence comes from Nothocercus julius, assembly GCA_013398735.1. NCBI lineage: Eukaryota > Metazoa > Chordata > Aves > Tinamiformes > Tinamidae > Nothocercus > Nothocercus julius. The sequence continues at coordinate 116,009 of VZSV01000196.1, read as the reverse complement.
GAACTTCCAGGGGAAGGAGAGGGCAGGCGAGAGAAATGAAGCCTCTGCGTGCCACTGAGAGTGGTGCTGCGGCATCTCTGCTCTGTTTTGGCAAATGGAAACCCAGAATCCTTTATTCGAGGCCTGTGCCCTACCCCTGAGACTGTGTCACTATATACTGGAATAGAGTGGTAGTCTTAATTTTTCCTCTACCTCAAGAGCTGTTTATTATTTTCCATTGTCTAAAATCTAACATTAATTAGCAATCTCTATAAATTAAGTCTAGGTTAGCCAGAGTTGTTCTGAAATACTGCTTGTTTGGGGATTGGGTAGGATTTGTCTTCCAGTTTCTCCATGTTGTAACAAAAACAAAGCTGATGTTCAGTGCTTGTAACTTTCAGACAAATATTTTGTAATTTCCTCATGCAAATGGCAAATGGATTCCATTACAATAAATTTCATTTCAGTTGTCAGTAGTGTATCTTTGTGTCTTAGAATGCATTCTTGGATAAAATATGAAATGGGAAATTGTGTTTCTTAGGGGAGGAATGTTTTACTCATGGTGCTTTTATCTCCCTTTTCTGCATTACCCCATGTTGGTAGGCTGAATTTATGAACTTGCTTTAAAGTCAGTTGAATTCTCTGATATTTACTGTACCCAAGAAATCCAGCCTCAGCAGTTCAGCCATGAATCGTTCACATTTTGTATAATTTAGTCATCAGTGTCTCAATTACTTGATTGATTGTCCAGTATTCTATTATAAATTATATTAGACGTATAAATGGGATTTTAGGTCACTGTACAGAGTATAAGTTGTTCTTCAGTTTTGATTACAATAGTCAGAATATATTACATAAATCCCTTACTCAAAAGCTACAAATCAAATGATATTTTTTCTTTTGAACTGTGAACAACAATCTATCACTATAGAGAACCAAATGCTTATAATTACACTGGTGTAAATTGGAGCATGGCCAATAATTGTAGACTTCAGACAAAACAGCATTAGATTGTAACTCTATAACTTCACAGGTAGAATTGGTCTGGGAAGAGTTTCATAGCAAAACTGCAGTGTCAAGTTAGACTGGTTTTAACGAATTTGCTGTTTTGCTGATGGACTGTGTAATAGTACTCTTGTGTTTAGACAGATTTACTCTTTTTTTTTTTTTTCTTATTTACCACTGAAATCATGTAATTTTAATTTTTGTACTCTTTCTCAAGGCCAAGGGAAAATAGAACTCTCAGGCTCTGCCCAGGTTGGCAACCTTCGAGCTTGCACCGACGAAGCTTATTTCAGGTATCCCTTTCACCCTGTGCAAGAGCTCACTGTATTGTGGAGGGAACATGCTTTTAAGCTGCTTAAATCTAAGTAATAATTCTGTTGGGCTGTGGAAATATCAGGGTATTGCTTTTATAGCGTGGCTTTACTCTTCTTAGTTTGACTCTAGAATCCTTCTCTCTATGTGAATGCTTTGGCCACTGCAAAGCAGTTGTGGCTAGAAAGACCACATTTGTATGCAGAACAAATTAAAAAGCTCGTATATAATGACAGTAAAAGGCTGAAATTGAATTACAGTGGAAGATGTGAGGAGCACAGCAATTTCTCTGGTTGAAAAGATGCTCTGCAACTATTGATAACTTGATTTTGCCCTGACAAAAAGCAAATTGATAATGATAAAAGGAGGGAAGGAAATTGCTTCTGGAAATGCTATAAATGTTCAATGGTTAAATAATATTCATCAATATAGCACTAAAAAAAAATCATAGCAACATGGTAAACGGCAGTCCACTCTACTACATTCAGAGAGTAATGGCACTAATTAGGAGAAAAAGAATAGCTGTATCTACAATTTGTTGACAGAATATTAGTAGATAATTGTATTTAATCTGTGCTATACAATCAATGTACTTGATATAGGCTTTTTTAGTGAAAAACTAAAGCAGGTATTTTTGAATCTAGGCCTCATCAAAAACAGAAAAAATAGTGTTTTTGTGTCAAAAATGTTAGGAACGTATATTGTATATCTGAAATATGATAGGCTTAAAATTTTACATCTTAACCATTACTCTGTGTTCTTCCAGCAACAGATTCAATGCCTTTCCTCAGAGGATTAATATTAATATTATTATATGTGTATACGTGCATTTATATACACATATTTACAGTTTCATATTTAAGTTTATGTTCATAGTTCAGTTAGGTCCCTGTTCTGTAATTGGTTGGGTGACTCCTTGATTAGAAAATAAAAATACTGGAAAATCTGAGGGAATTTCCAAAAGGATTAAAATATTTTAAGTGAAAGTTCATAGAATAGGTTGGAAGTGATTTTTGGAAGTCATCTGGTCCTTCCTCAAAGCAGGGCTAATTTTGAAGCTAGATCCAGTTGTGATGTTCAAGCAAGTTGTTCAGACCTGCCGAATTTTGAAAACCTCCAAGCAGGGAGATCACACCACCTCTCTGGGCAATCTATTATAGGGTTTAACCTCCCTCCTAGCAAAGATTTTTTTATATGTGTATATTCATATATATATATATATTCAGAATTTATATATAGATTATATATAATCTATATATAAATTCAGAATTTCTTTTGTTACTCTTTGTGTTTGTTGGCTCTTGTCCTTCCATTTTGCATCCCTGAGAGGAGCCCGACTCTTTTTGTAACTGCCCATTTGATATTTAAAGATACCAGCTACAAATCCCGAGGTCGGCTGAGCAAACCGAGCGCTTTTAGCATCTCGGACATCTTTTTCCCCAGCTCCCAAAGATTTGACTGTCCATCTGCTGGACTTTTTCCAATATTTATTGTCTTTTATGTACTAAGAAGACCAAAACTGGACATAGTACTCCATACACAGTCTGGATTCGTTGAATGTAGGGCAGTATCACTTCAGCTGACCTGCTAGCCATGCTCTTGCTAATGAAGGTTGGTGTGCTGGTGCGTGTCCTCTCTGCAGGAACACCTTCCTGGCTCGTGTTCAACTTTTTGTTCACTAGGACCCCAAAGTCCTCCTCTGAAAATTAGTATTGTTAACGAAGATGGCAAGCATTACCACTATTAACTCCTGAGTAACAACCCTTGTAACCGGCTACCAGTTGGACTTCCAGATGGTGTTGATTGCTCTTTAAGCCAGGTGGTGCAGACAGTTTTCTCACCCACCTTAAGTTTGCTCATTCAGTCTGTATCTTGCCAATCTGGTTACAAGGGTAACGTGAGGCTGAAGTCCAAGTAAACCATGTCCACTGCTCTCCCCGCAGCTGTGAAGGTAGTTATCCCACCATGGAAGGAGTCAGATTGTCAAGAGCAATTTTCAGTAGTAAATCTGCACTGACTGCCCTACTAGCTCCCTCCCATGCAGCCACCTTAGATACAACGTGATCTCATAGACCTGAATGTGTCTACTTTGCTTCAGTGATTCCTATTTCATTCTTCCTCTACTGCAGATCACTATTCCTACACCACACTCTCCCTTGAGGCTCAAAGACCAGGGAGGGTTGAGGGAGACCTTACCAGTAAAGGCAAAGAAGCTGTGAAGAACTTTTGCCATTTCTCTGTCCTTTGTCATAAAATTCTCCTAGCTGTAGGAATGCATTTTTCTTAGCCTTGATGCTGGTATGCATATAGAGGTACTTCTTGTCCCTAACTTCCACTGCCAGTTTTAACACTAGCTGAGCTAGAGTTTCCTTGCATGCCCTGGATGATGTTCCTATATGATTTCTGAAAAACATTACAGAACCTACTGGTTTGGACAAAATTCCTATAAGTTAACTGTTTTAAAAAGAAAAAAAAAAAAGTTTAAAAAGTTTAAAAGTTTAAAACCCAGGCACCAGTGAGCCTCACCTCCATCCCCGGAAAAGTGATGGAACAGCCCATCCTGGCAGTTGTCTCCAGGCACGTGGAGGACAAGAAGGTGCTCAGGAGTAGTCAGCATGGATTCACCAAGGGGAATCCTGCTTGACTAACCTGATCGCCTTCTATGACAGAATGACCGGCTGGATGGATGAGGGGAGAGCGGTGGATGTCATCTACCT
>VZSV01000196.1:2390-110938 GCA_013398735.1 Nothocercus julius | reverse complement strand
TAGGTGACCCTGCGTGTGCAGGGGGGTTGGACTGGATGATCTCTAGAGGTCCCTTCCAACCTTAAGCGTTCTGTGTTTCTATGCAATATATTTTGGACCTGTCCTTAATAATGATTCTATTGTTAGTTGTTGCAAATTGTCGTATTATTTCATCATGCAATGAATTCCAAACAAGAATTTCTTAATTGTGTCAGGTAAAACTGAGAAAAGTTACATGTATAGTAATAAATAAAGTATGTGAGTAAGGTTTAAGAATAGGCAACAAATATGCAAGTATGCACTGTGGTTGTATGATTAGTATGCTAGTATTGGGGTTGATTTAGCAAATATTTCATAAAGCAGTAATCTCACTCCTGCTGCTGAGGAGGCCTGATCCTGTGTCCATTAGTAGCATTTAATACCATACTTTGCATGTAGCTTCTCTTGAAATTAAGTCTGTGGATTATTCACTGTGGGTGAATATATTACATATATTGCAATAACGTCCATTTCATGTCCATTCCTTTAATAAAAGAAAATGGAAAAACTAAAATTCAGAAAGTTGCTGTTCAACAAGATTAGACTGAACGAATATACTGAGTTTAGTTCATGAAAGACTGAACTGAGATTACTTAATCTGAGTCTATAATTCCCTAAACAGAACAAAATAACTACTACTTCAATCTGATAGGCAGAGCTAGTGATCTCTAATTAAATAAAATTTTAAGTTCCACATGGGAAGATGATGCAAATATTTAACAATAGAGCATATTATAAGGAACTATAATACCATTGTAAACAATTAATTAATTATAAATAACTAGAGCATATTATCAAGACCTGGAAGGCGTGCTCTAATTCAGCTCCAGGAGCCTTCAGGACGGTGCCTCTGCTGGAAACAGTGGTGTGCAGGATTACACTGGGGATCACTTTTTTATTTTGGCCTCACGACTTTTGAACCTGACTCTGAGGAATGCATTCCATATTCCCTATATGCCTTAGAGTCCTTCTGCATAATTGGTTTTCATTTTACAGACCTACACCATTGTAAAACAAATGATTTCCTGCTAGATGGGGCCAGAGTGAGGAGACAGTGGCAGAAGGAAACTGGTAAATATTCTTACCTTGATACAGCTTTTGTAGTACTGCTGGTACTGTGCTATGTTTTGAGCAAAGCACCTCACAGAGAGTGAATCAAAAATATATTGTAGAAAAAGACTGAGGTATTTGTTATTAAAACAGCAACTATATTAGTAAGACAGTAATTATATAATTTGCTACAGGTTGGTTGGCAGGTATAGTTTAAAGTACGATATTACATACCTTTACCAATTTATTTGATTTTTTTTTTTTTAATGTGTGTTGTGCTACTTCATTATAGGAATGCAGATAAATAGTTCATACAGTGTAAATAAAATAACTTCAAATAGTGTTTTCTCAATTTTTTTGGTAGCTGTGTATTTCTTTTAACTATGAATGTTATTGCAAGTAGCAGCAGAGTGTATTTTGTAAGTTTTTTACTCCACTGAGAGATTGAGTGAACCTTTTACTAGATGCCTGCAATGTAAAACACTGGGAAAAGAGTGATTTTTTTAAAAGATAGGGCCCTCCTTCAATTACACATTTTTAAAGGTAAATGAACAGGAAAATGAGAAAAACTTATATTAGAAAACATAGATGTCATCTCCAAACAGTTTTTTTGCTGTACGCAATTGAGTACAGGATTGGCTGAGGCTGGAAGGGACCTCTAGAGACTGTCTAGTCCCACCCCCTGCTCCAGCAGGGACACCCAGAGCACGGGGCACAGGGTGGCAGCCAGATGGGGTTGGAAGGTCTCCAGAGAAGGAGATTCCACAGCCTCTCTGGGCAGCCTGTGCCAGAGAATTAAAGTTCCAGCTGAAGTCCCCTTGTCACCTGTCACCCCACGCAGAGGTTGCCGGTCTCTGTGGAGAGCAGCGTTCCTGCAGGTACCATGTCCTGGCTGTCAGCTCGTGCCCCTGGGCCCTCCCTTGAGGCACGGTGTTTGCAAGAGGAATCAGAGCTGGGAGTTAACACTGCAAATGTGTCTCCCGCTAGGGCCGCAGTGGGAGACAGGAGCCAACGCAAGGCACTGGGGAAGAGGATCCTCTTCCTTGACAGCATTAGAGAATTATTCAAAGATAACATTTATAAAGTTTATACTTTCTTCTCACTTGTAATAAATGAAAATAATACTTTATAAGAGTGCATTATTGCTACTTTCTCTGCAGCTTTTTTCCACGTATTTGGAGAAAGAATACAGCGGTTCTCAACATTAAAGAATAAAATAATATATAGCAATTCAAAAATTACTGAGCTCATTACTAGCAAGCAGACAAAGACTAATGAAACTAGCAAACATTTTAACTAATGAAAATAGTGACTAATGAAACTAGTAGGCTGCCCTAAGGATCCTGCACTTTTTTGAGTATGTGTGTGAGTTATTCTGTAATGTAAGACATATCTGTATTTGAATCAGGAGTGGGAAGACAAGGCCTTTTGAAAATCTAAATAATTACTGACAGCTATGGTCTTCAAGAAGAAATCTGGTTTGAAATGGATGATGTCACTTGGGGGTACAAAATAAAGAACTTGTGCCATGGGCAGATATAGACCGGAGATATATAAACCCAATTGATTGCTAAGCACATATGGCAATTCTGTGAAATTTATACTCTCAAGACCAATTTGACTGAAAGTAATGTTACATTAGAGACCACTGTGCAACAATGACAATAATACATACGTGGCTATGGAGCAGTCTGGAAGTGAATGGGGATATGGGAAGACATTCTAATGTGATCTTAAATTTACATTAATCAATTGTGCCATTTCCTTACAAAAACTCTAAACCAATAAAAAACTAGGAATTTTTAAGGGAGTGTCAAAAAAGCAAAAAGCCTCCTTTATATTTGCATGCATCTTAATCTTCCAGTTTTATAATCCATGTTTCTAATTGTGGTTAGTTAAGTGAATCAGTTGTTTATAAATGATCTGTTTGTTTGTTTAGTTACATGAAACATTTGTCCCAAAGCTGCGAAGTCAGAGCTGAGTGCGGTCTGGAACCTGCTGCAGATCAAGCAGAGCCTCTGTGTCCTGTCACCCTAAAAGGTTCTTTCCCCCCTCCTACCTGACAAGTAAGTGCAGAATGACAGGTGGTTTCTCACTGCTATGGTAAAACAGGTGTATACATCTGTTGAGATGACTTGGTTTATGTTTTACTAATTAGAATAGTTTCAGGACAGGTAGGGCTTTCCTGAAACTTGTATTAACACTAGTTTTTCCTCCTTTTGCTGGTCTGTATGGGAAAGCTGAGGGGTATGAGCAACACCCAGCTGAGTGATTAAGCAGTTCTAGTGCCTCATTAAGCTTTACGATTTCTGGCTTTCATGTGCTTGGTGATGGGGCAGGTAGTTGGTGCTTGCTTGCTATGTTAGACATGCGAGTTTCCGAGCGCAGACGATCGTACTGTCAACATGAGGGTTTTCAGTGAAAGAATGGGGAAGAGAGGAGGCCTTTTCTCTGTGTCCTCTGTCTCCAGAGAGCCCATGGAATGACCAGCAGGAGACTCATTTCATTGAGATTAACTCTGGGCACGTAAATCATGGAGAATAGGATGTTTCTTAGCAGGACTGATGCAAGGCTCCAAAAGGAGGCCTGAAGCATTCTAGGATGCAGATTCTTCTCAAATCAGTAACCGCTTCTCAGCACTTCTCCATGGGTTAAATAATCTGTCTTGATACAGATTAGATCTCCTGTTTTAAGTTGTCCTTGCAGTAGTCTTTACAAGATATTTTTATAATTCTTTTCCTCCCTTGGGTGGAATACAAACTTCAAAGTCTGTTTTCTGCCCTTTATATTATACTGCTTCTAGAAGTTTGCTTTCATGAGGAAGTAGAATCAGCTACAGCTAACATCAGCTTTCTTCTGCATTTTCCCTTTTTGGAAAATAAGTTGTTCATAGACTTGTTCACATGAAAATATTTTTGATTTAATCAGAATTCACCATGAGCAGTGTTAAAGTAACTCCTTCTTACTCATTTTTGGTGGGTCAGCCGTGTGAAAAGATGTTCCAGGGAGGTTAACCTTAACTGTCTTCTTGTGCTGGTGGGAAATAGCACTTGAAGTGTCATATACTCCTGTTTCCCCCGTCTGTGCTGGGAAACCATGGTTGATGAAAATATGTGAATGCATCATACGAGTCCCATAACCAGAATGAATCATGAGCTGAACAGTGCTGTGAAAGAAGGCAAGTGCTAATGACCTGAAATAAAAATGTTAATTTAGAATGAATTTACAGAATACAAAAACTGTATCAAGTAACTTTTCACTAGAAAAACAAGTGTAGGCTTAGTAGAAACATTATTTTCTGCAAAAATTTTGTAGAAAATCTCTTAGCTTTTTTCTAACTGTAGTTATCTTACCCACTGACTCATAGAAAACAGTGTATTTTAGAATAATAAAAATAAAATGTCTGTGATTTCCCAAAGCAAAAGGGAAATCACTGCTTCAGAGAGTATTTCATTTGTTAAATAGTACATATTTTTTTCACATAAAGACAAGTGTGATTTTTCCAAGAATATCTTACTTAGAGATAAAAAAACTTCTGTTGTTCTCAGAGGAAAAAATACAGTGTTACAATAGGTTCATTTTTGGCAAAGATGCAAGTCATCACTGCACTGTAATCTTGTAGCATGCTGGAGTAATTATTGGTTGCATCAATTTTTGCAAAGTCTTAATTATGTTGTCTTCACAATGCATATTCTCTCAAAATTGTGAGGAGTTGTAAAGCTCCACTTGCCAATCCTGGCTTTGTTATTTCAGAGCGATGCTCTCAGTTCACTTTTCTGGGTTTTGTTCTAATTGCACTGCGCACTGAACTGTCAGTTTCCATCTGAAACCATGAAGAAAAGTGAACCTGTGGGCAGCTTCTGAGAGCTGGTAATGTCATCATTTCATATGTATGAAGGAGCAAGGCAGGGTTTTGTTTTGTTTTTTTTCTCAGTTGAAATGAAAAATTTTAGGCTGACTATTTTGTTCATTGTGGCCTGAATAACCAGCTTGGGTGTTACCGGACAGATAGGAAAGGTCTTTTAAATAGTTCTGGAGCATTACAGAAAAAAAACAGCCGAAGAGCTAACCTAGCTTTCCACTTGGGACTAGGAAGGGGGGATTCATTGCACTGCACATTTTAACATCTCAACACAGAGAGATACATGTCTGGGTGGTAAAGAAGGAATTGAAAAAGCAATCCCTACTTCCTGCCTATGGCCCAGCTCTGCTGAGCCCCTGCCAGCAGGTCAAATCAGTTCCTTAGCGTGAGGAACCGCTCACTGTGCGCCGTATCTGTGCCACATGCTTTTGAAAGAAAACAGTGGAGATGTTCTGGGGTGTGCTGATTTTGTCATTTGGTTATTAGGCTTGATGGCATCACTGATAGAAATGGCTGCTAGAACATCAGTGTAATCAAAAGCGGAAACTCTGTCTGTTCTGAGAATCACTATAGAACATTAATGCAACTACGTATTTTGCATTGATTTAGTATGTTGGTTTACAGGAGCTACTCGGTATGTTTTGCTGCTGAGCTATACCTGAGATTGCAATAAAGGGTTTTCTCTAAACTACAAACGAGAGTAAGAGATAATATGCAGCAATATTAATACTAGAGCTAGTAAGTATTCCATAACAAAAATGTATCTGTTGCATTTGACGTCCTTATTGGCTTTTCAAAAGGTTTCCAACCACGTTTATTCAGCATTTCAGAGAACTCAGTTTCACCTCAGCTTCCTTGTGGCTTATCCATTTTTATTTGCTTATTCTTGCTGACAAATGTTCTGTGAAGAGACTTATTTTCTCTATGGGATATAGGTTTGGACCAGTGTTGGATATGGGCTTTTGAAAGAGTTCTGAAGAAAAAATCCTTGCTTTGCAATTTTTAATCATCCTGTTGTGTTTTTTGTTTGTTTGTTTGGTTATTTTTTTAGGAGTCTGTTAGTTTCAACTGGTCACATTAGTCATTTGGAGTTTTTGTTTCCTAACTGTGCAAGTATTTGAATGCACGAGACACAAAAACTGCAGTTTTAAAACTTTAAACAACAGAGAATTGAAAAGAACTCCACTAAAAATATGTAGATAATGGTTTAGTTCAAAATTCATGTGCCTGTAAGAAACAGGCTGTGCTAATGGAACTAAATAACCATTTTTGTGTATTTTCCTTTTTAAGCCTATACCCCTATAATAGCAAGGGTGTGCGGGGATCTGCAGATGGGTAGATACTTCAAGAGCTGGAGTACAGTAGATAGTCAACAGACACATCTGAGAGACAAAACTGAAAACTTTGGTTCTGTTTTAGCAAAAGATTGGATGACAGAGCAAGTATTACTGGAAGGCAAAAGTGTCATGAGAGCAATTGGCAGTTGATCAGGTAAAGTGATGATGGAACAGTATTACCTGTCAAAGGAAGCTGTGAATTAATGATCAAACAAGGTCAGTGTGGATGTGGAGAATGCTTATGTCACCGGCTCCCCAAAATAATTCATAGTACTCAATATAAATTCACAGAAAAAAAAGTGTTTAAACTGTATTGTAGGAGAAATGATTGCCACCAGTGAAGCTTGAGAGACATATTAGGTTGCATTGTAATACACAGCATCTCATTTGCCAAGATTATCTTCATTAGGTAACAGAACATGTTACTTGAACTATTTGTTAAAGTCTTAGAGGTATGTAATGAATTGCATGACACAGATCACTGAATGAAGAAAGCATCTCACTCAGAATAGCAGCCTTACAATTTTTAAATAAACAGATAACCTCAGATAGCTTGAATATGTTTAAAAATTTATGTTGTTTGCTTAGTCAAGTATTTAATGATATCCGATGATCTTGTGTTGCTGAGGGATTCATGAATTATTGCTACAGATTTATTTTTAACAGTTTGCTGCAGTCAACAGTAATTAGTTATTTTCACTTGAATTTGATTTCTCTTACAGGGATATACATCCAGAATAATTCCAATGATTTTTGTTAACTGACACTGAATGCAATGAATAGGCAATGGAATGTTGCTTGTATTTTTCCCAAGTAAGGCAAGCAAACAATCTATAATACAATCTTCCAGTGCTGTTCAAATTCTTTTGAATATATAATCCTTTATTATCTCACTTAAAATAGAACATCTTAAAAATGAGACCTGTTGTTCTATGATTTTCTTATTCCACTGATAACTTTTAGCTACAAATTTAATGATAGAATTCCGCATATAGAATTTTGTTGTGGAGTATGTTTCTTCTGTTTTTTTTAATGCACAGTACAGTGGTGAGTCAGTGTGCATTACAGGAGTGATTTAAAGAGATGCAAACATTAGATGCACTCGTGCACTCTCATGAGTTGCTTTATAAAGGAGTATCTGTTGCAAAAACACACCACTTCAGCCTCAGGTTGCAAAGAGACAGTTAGTAACCTACTCCATAATTTACAGCTTAGATTCTTCAAGAAATTTATATAGATCATCATAAGAACTATGTATTTCTAATTCTCATTGCAGCTGATTTTTAAGTCAGATTTGTAAGAAAAGACAGTCATTAGTTCAGTGATGAAGGCAGGTATGTGGGGTGTGAAGAGATTCCCATATTTCCTATCTAGGTGGAGTGTCTGAATGCACATACTCGGTGTGTTGGCCTCCGTGAGGTAGGACGTTCTGGGAAAGGAAGGTCTAATAGGAGAGACTTTGGACTGCCTAACTACTCAGAATCTTTCATCTGCTGTTCTCAGTTTTTTGTCTTACTGCATTTCCTGTGTTTGTGCATATGAGGCTAGATAAGATAGCCTAGATAGGATGTTCAGTCCTGTTATTGTAATATATTTGGCAAAACCCAAATTCTTTAGTTCCCTTTGGCACTTGAAGAGGTATGATTTTGTTCTTACAGGCCCTCCTAGTTTACCTGCCATAGGCAGGTGTAAAACTCTCAGTTGGGATCTTGCTGAACCTGATGATAATCTGTACTTTATCCTGTCCTTTCAAACTGTGTCACCTTTCTCACTGCTGCTGTTCACCTGTCTTCCACTTCTTTCTTTCCTTATCCTAGCTGCATTCTAAAATCAGGGACCCTATCTTAAGATACAGACCCGTCATTTTGATGCTCACAATCATAGCTGTATACATCCATTATTTCTTCTGTTTCATTTTTGTTATCCTGAACCTTGACATTTAAGACTGCATTAATAGTCAGACATCTTGCCCAGGAAATTTTTCAGTGGATGTTTGTTATGAAACTTCCCAGTTGCTAGAGGCTTAACATACTTAACAGCATTAAGGCTTACCAGTAGGCTCCTACCTATGTGTGTTGCGATTTTAAGTCATAGACATTCGTAAGTTCATGACTGATGTTGTTTCTCCTGAGTAGTAGTTAGCATGTCTAAACAAAAAAAAAAAAAAACACTTTCCCCCTTAAGGCCATCTCAGTCAGTTTTTAGGTAATAAAATTCATTTCAAAGGCCTTGAGATTTATTTATTTGTTGTCAGCCATGCAATTCTTTTGGCAGTATTGCAATATTTTCTTAATATTCAAGAAACCAACTTTGTTTATTTGTCTTTAATAAAAATATCCGTTATGCTGCAGCAAAATATACCTTATGTTAAAGTTTCATGTGTGCTGTCAATGAATTGGAAATGAAACAGATACCTTGAACTGTCTGTAGCCAGGGACATATTCATGTTTTCATTATAGATTTGTTTTGAATTTTCTGCTAAAGAAAGCATGTGGACTTCCCATAATGTAGAGACTGTTTCGAAGCACGTGCCAAGAAACTTTGAAAGAAACACTGCCCAAGGGTAAAGGACAAGTTTTTCATCTCTTTTTGTATCTCTCTCTGAAGTATTTTTGCCCCTGGACCTCTGGATCTACTGCCTCTTTCCTGCCAGACTTTCTTTGTCAGAGAACTGGAGATGTTTATGTGATTTTTATGTTTATGTGATGTTTTCATTGTTCTGAACAGTGAAAATGTGAGATTCCGAAGTGGTAGGAATAATTAGTTAGTATTTTTGTTATAATGCAAGATCCTAATTAGCAAATCACCATTGCTTTCAGCATGCTATGTGCACTTGATTTCTTGGAAGCAAATTCTCATTTCCTATTGTATGGGAAAGAATTATCTGTGTGGTGCAGAAGAATACCTGTTGGAAACTTTAAAATGTGTATTACTATGGTAATGACCATAGGAGTATTTTAAATAAGCATGTACTTATTCTGTTCCATTGTCTCTGGATATCCTTGCAGAGACCTGCAAAAAGTAGCTGAGACTGTCAGCATTTGTAGTTTTAAGGAAAAAAAAAAAAAGTACAAGCTGTTCAAGGATGTGTAAAAATGCAGATTGACACAAATTGAGTCAATACTGTAAAAATCATTCAAGCAAAACAAGTAGTATTGCCATGATAAACAGTAGAGTGAATTTGAGGGAATGACTATTTTATTGATAGTGAGTCACATCATTCCCTTGTAGCTATTTTGGTGTTACTGTATAATCTATTAAACACAGAAAGCTTTGACATAATTTTAAAAGAAGAACCAAAGCAAAACAAAAGTTAAAACCAAGCTGTGTCACTCAGATTGATTGGCTTGAATATGACATAGTAGATACATTATCCTGACCAGCAGAGAAATAGAAATTTATTTGCTGGGTCACAGAAAGTCCAATGTCTCAGCCATGAATAACAATAGGAGCCCCAGATTTACAGCTGATCAAATCTGAGATATATTCCAGATATTTCTTCCTTTGCTCTATAACTCTTTGAAGTAACCTAAGAGACTGTGTGTTTCTTGGTGCTGAATTTCTTTGCCATTTTTATTGCAAAAGGCCTATGGGCCCCTTTGGGACTCATGGTGCTGTGCTCACTCCCATCCTCCTACCAGCCCCTTGCATTTTCTAATTAGTCTAGTGTTTTCCAGTGTTTCTGAAGACCATTCTGAGTGGACTAGTTGTACAGCTAGCTCAGAATCAGTGTGATCTTTGTCTAATTTAAAGAGGACTATACCTTTCTATGTATCTACTGATGGAAATAAGAAAGTTTTCACTCTGTATTTTGTTTCCTTTGTGGCCACCAGTGGGCTCAGTATCTTCCTAAATGGTGACGCTGACACGCCACAATTGCTCACAGTCATTTTAGTTTAGACAAACTTGAATAAACTTTGTATTATCAGCACATCTTGTTACTTTGCAGTTCTTTTTCCACATGGCTTCTATGATGAACAATGTGGGCTGTTGGCTGAAGTCAGTGGCATCCATATTTAAATCTATTCTGCTGCAAAACCTGGCTTTATTACTGACACATTATTACTACTATCTCTTATCTTTTAGGTCGTCTTTCAAAGAATCTCTTTTATCCTGTTAGCTTAGCTTCCTCAGAGTATTTAGGAAAAGCCTCCATTACAATTTTGCTTTCTACTCAACCACTGACTGATCTTCTGTGCTGAAAAAAATATAGTCTGAAATAGTCTGTCATTGGTTGTGTCTTAGTTTTTTTTCTGCTGGAGATTTAATAACTTCAACTTCTGATAAGTGTCCAGGTTATCAGGCATAATATTGTGATAGAGCCTAGATTTTTATGGTTAAGTAGGTTTGATTTTTATGGTTATAGTCATCGTACAATTAAATGGTAATAATATTAGCGATAGACTATAGTCATTCTATAGTTAATGAGAATGACAGCAGTCTTTCCAAGGTCTTCATGTGTTGTCGTCACATGAAAAGTTGTAATCGTCCTTGACGACTTTTGATGAGGCATTTTTTCATGTTGAGCTGCTTCCCACGTAATGTTAGTCAGTTATTTTGCACACATTTTGCATGGATAAAAATGATAGTGACGAATGACATCTGAATGTCTGGTTTGAATTTCCTTCAGTTTAGCTGAATCTCAACTTGTATATAATCTCAATGGACTTTCCAACAAGTTACACACTATTCTATAATAGGTTTCACAGCAGTCAATGAAAAAGCAGAATAGGATGGGAATGGAGGAGATTATTAATCTTAGCTTAAAAATGGGAAATTTTAAGCACTCAATTACCCAGTCCAATATCAGTAACTGTGGCAAATCCAGTACTAGAACTTAAAATTCTGGTTCTCATAGCCCAGTTTTGGCTGTAAATATAAAGATTGCTTACTTCAGTTAGCTTGGAGATGCCAGGTTTATATACCACAGCATATTTCAAAAATACACTAAAAACAAAATGTGTCTATCACTGCTAAAATATTAATGCTGATCTTGAGTACTCAGGAAATCATAAAAAGATACAGAGTGTCCCTGGAAAACCAGCCCAGCCACATTCCATGTCCTGTTTGTGGTATTGGTTACATTAATAAGACATTGTCTTTTGCATGAAACTTTACAGTTAGCAAAGAGCAGTAGAAATATTACGGCCTCTACAGCGTGGCCAAGGCAGTGGTGCAGGAGGTACATTAAGTTGGAGAACATCCTGAATCTCCAGGGTGCCTCCTGCCTCAAGAGCATAATAAAACAAAGTGTGTCTTGCCCTTTGCATCCCCAATTAAATTTCTCTTTCCTGTGCTGGTTAGAAGGTAAAAGAAATAAAAAATTGAAAAAATCTTGGGCTATATCAATCAGACTGTTTTGCTTGAGGGGATGTACTCTGTGTAATGAGAGAAGCTGGCTTATCATTTCGTCCTCTTTGTGCTTCTAAACTCATATCTGGAGGTCTCCTGTTCAAAGACCACAAAAGCCTCTAAAAGAATTAATAATTGGAGAGCAGGCTGCCTGTACCTGGTCCCTGGTTTTGAAATGTGTGGCTGAGTGTTCAGTGCATCCACATTAGATGCTGTCTAGACCTATTGCTAAAATCCCTCATTTGATATTTTTTCCTGCATATTTTCAGTACTGATTGAAGTAATTTAAAGAGAAGTGTATGAAATAACCTTAAACTGGCCTTTCAGAGGATATTTACTATGCCAGTAAAGCACACAGCAGTAATCTGTCTTTTATAGATATTATGAAAAATAAAGAAGGCATGCATACCTGTCAGGTTTAAATTAGGTAGAGCAAATAAGTCACCTGTAATTGATCTATACACAAATATCAAACTTACTGTGCATAAATAGACCAAACCACACCAAAAGATGGCATGTTACCTTTTCACCTTTGTGCTGAGAAATCCTGCTGTAGCTGTTCTTCCCTTTATCTGTATGTAAAGCACTGTTTATGTGTGTGTGGCATCAGACCCGTGACAAAAAACATTGCAGGAAAGCCTGTATGCAAAAAATGCTCTAGTTCATAGCTGTGAAAGACAGCTGGAGCAATCATATATTCAGGACAAGTGTCTCTGTACTCCAGCGTGCAATGTAATAACTGATGTTGAAGTGCGGGTATATAAAGTTGTAGACCTCGTCATACTGGGCTGAACCTAAAGCACATTTGTCTGGTTTCTTACTGGTAATAAATTTTCCCATGGAAGTAGCTAGTCCTGCTGGCAGTCACAGTGGTTGCCCCAGTGCTGCTCGGGAAGGGCAGGATAGTTCCCGTTCCAGTGTATTGCAGCTTGACGCGAACATGTGCACCATCTGCACGCTCTGTAGATGGGAAATACAAGTCAGAAAGATTTTCCAGATAATTCTCAGCAATTTAGAGATAATGATTAAATTATGTGGGAATGTTCTATGTTTGCTTTTATGAGCTTTTCCCTTAGTGAGCCAATTAATGTTGTTAGGACCATTTGTGTTTCGTCGTAACAGTGGAGCTACGGGAAATAGACTGCGCTGGTACTGACCTGTCAGCAGACCAAGGCAGAAGAAAATCAGCCTTTCAGACTCTGTGCTTGTTTCCCACCCCTCCTGTGCACTTCATTCAGCCAACCCTGTGCACCCTGGCACTGTGTCCAGGCCTCCAGCTGCTCCCATCCCCTGTACCCAGAGGTGAGCAGAGGTGCAGGAGAGGAGTCCTCTCTTCCTGCCAACATCACTTCCAAACCAGCTCTTAAGTTCTCTACTGCCAATCGGTGATTATGAAAACGATATTTGAAATCAAGTGATTCCAAAATGAGTAATTGCTATAGCTGTTTGTTCTCCTATAGAGGTTAGATTTCTTGAATGCCTGCTAGGGATGGGCACTGTGGGTTTCTCATACCACTTTTTTAGCTCTTTGGAAGCATCAAAATGTGATGCTTGCTGAGAGAAATCTGTTCTTTCTCTCTCTTGCCCATTTTTAATATCCATTTGAAGTAGAAAATGCATTTGTCGTGTTTGGAATTTTACTTCCTGTCATCCTTCTGCTGGCTTATTACTTTAATGGACAGTTTTAGTAGCCATTTCAGTTCTAACATTCTAATGTAACAGGATAATAACTCTTAAGGATATAAAAATGGTCAAAAGAAAGACCCATCTAGACCAATTTCTTTTCTTAACCTATGATAGTCAGGGAAAAACAAGAAACATACTTTGGAATATTCTGCCCACTTTACTTTGCAGTTCAAGAATATATATTGCTTAAGACACAACATGTAACTTACTTTTAACGATAATTATTTTTATGAAACAAGGATGTGAGAAAGTCATAGAGTGTATCCAAGACTAAGTTTTTAAAATGCTGTAAACTCTGCACAGATCTTAAAAGTTGTTAACTTAGTCATCCAAGTAGTTATTAGGCATTTTGGAGAAAGGAAATTACAGAAATACTATAAAGTTGCCTATTAAATTCTCTCTGTATATAACTTAATGTTTTTGTAGGTAAAGTAAAAAGTAGTAATGCCTGTGTTGTATTTTGGAATGGGATATCTTTCCATTTTTTAAAATGGTTCTAAGCAGTTAGTAGAAAACAATTCGTTTTTTTTTCTTTTGCTCCATTTAACTGAAAATAATAGTTTCAAATAAATTTAACTTATCTTTATTTTTATTTCAGATGTTTCTTTTATGGAGAGCAATTCATTGCTATCTTTACTTTCCCTAAAATCCTAACATTGTTTCTTTCTTTCTTTTTTTTTTTTAAATTAGAAAAATTCTACAAAGAAATAACAGTGATTTGAGTCCAAACAAAAGTTTTTAATTCTAAAGAACAAGAACATCAGGAAAATAGGGATTGAATAATTTAGCAATCCAAAACTCTGACTTTACAAATCTGTTTATAAGTACAACTTCCATCTTTGAGGTATGTCAGAGAAAAGGGTTTTGTAAAAAAAGCAAAACTAAAAATCAACCAACCAACCAAAAAAAATCCCTAAATATCTTGGAATGCTATCTATAATAACTTTTCCTCCACTAATGTTGTATGTCTACTATTTATACTTTATAAAAGAAAAGCAAGAATAAGTGAAAGTCAGGTATCTTTCCGCCTCAAAAGAGAAGCTACGGAAGACATAACAAAAGCTATTTATTAGCAAACTGCAATCTCTGTAAGTAAATATATTCATACTTAGGGGAAAAGAAGGAATATTTTCCTAGGCACTGTTTATATATTGTCTAACTCAGAAAGCAGATATTTACAAAGACTTAATTTGCACCTCATTTGCAAAATGATTGCAGTGTGGAAATGGATTTTCTGTTTTATTAAACATAAAGGAATAGTTTCTTCTTTTCCTATTAGGAATAAATTATGGTTATTATTTATTAACTTAGAAGTGGTTATAAACTAATCAACTAATTAGACTCGAAAAATACTCATTGTGTTGACAAAATATTTAAATGGCTTGGGAGAAAACAAAAATGTGCATGAACTGCTGTCAATACTCAAAACAACGTAAGTGCACTAAAATAATTTCCATTCTCTGTGTCATAAATATGCAGTTCATATAGATAGATATGCTGTCTTCGAGTGCCAAAATAACAAGAACACTGTGTCATAAATATGGAGTTCATATACTTAGATGGGCTGTAGCTGAGACTGCGAAGGAATATGAATTAGGCTTTTAATAAAGGCAGATCAAAAATTACTATTCCAAATAGAATATTCTTGTTTTGCTCATCAGTGGTTGATGAGTGCTAATCAGGAACTGGTGCATTTCTTGATTGTCACATGCATACCCCCAATTCTTCAAAGTTTAGAGGAAAATAAAAGCACTCTCCCTCCTGAGATGTTCCTTTTTATATTCTTATTATTGTCATATTGCAGACATTAAAAAACAGATATTAAGGGACCTCATGGCTGTCTCGTAAATGTGTATTGTTCTATCTTGCAGCTCAGTCCTTTTGACTACTGCCAGAACAGGTTTCTTCCCTCCCTCTTCCCCAAAAGCCCTGAAGTTGTGACAGTAAAAATGTACATAACAATCTTTTTTTTTTTTTTCTCACCATTCTTTGTAAGAATGTGCAGTTGTGGACATTCAGCTCCCTCCTCATCCATCCTTCATTTTGTATTTCTCTCTCACGTAAGTAGCAGCAGCCCCTTCTCGTCTTCCCAGCCTGTCCTACCTAAAGAGCCTGTTTCCATTGCCCACAGCCCTCTAGCTGTGTGAGCTACCCCACCACAATCCCGGTGAGCTTGTAGCCCATGCGGATTTCCCAGCAAGGACGCGAGGGCTCTCCCCATACTGTGGGCTTTTCCTTATTGGCACGCACACGCTCGGGATCACCCCACTGGTGTGCAGGAGTTCTCATGTTCTTAAAAAATTCTGGCCCTGTATCACTCTGTATGCTTTTGCTCTTTTTTCTTTTTTTTTTTTTTCAGTGAAGTGCTAGTCTGGTTATTTTTATTAGTGTTCATCTTGCCTTGGGGTGTTGCCACTGGTAAACTTGCTTCTTACCTGCGTGTCTGGTCTTGCAGCAAGCCTTGGTTGCCTGGTTATCTTTTGTTCTGGACTGGTCTCAGGTAGGGGGAATTCAGGAATGTATGTGGGCGAAATGTTTAAGTGATTAAAAAATCTTTTGCCTCTGTTGTGGTTATATTAAGGGATGACAACATGCTGTTTTATAAAAATTCAGTGGCAATTTTTTGTTTGCACTTGGGTAGCAGATAAACTAAAATACGAGCTTCCTACAGTTTCTAATATGTGGGATATCTACTCATTAATCAGACTTAGTTATAAACTTTAATAAATCAAGAAACGTGGTTTATGTATAAGAAAACAGAGCCTGGTGATTGATTGGGAGTTCTAGTAGAACGGCTTACTTCCCCTTCATTGCGAGGCGCTCCCAGGGCTGCTGCAGCTGGCTGCGTTTCAGCCAAGCTGCAGCCGTTCCAGTCCCACCTTGTTGCGGCCCTGACTCGCTCTGGGCCGCGGCGCAGTCACTCGGAGGGCTCCCGAGTGACTGCGTTTCACAAGGGGGCCTGTGGTGGTCAAACTGCAGACCGTGCAGGGAAGGTTGAACAACGCTTTGGCTTAGTATAGTTAAAACCAATGTTTTAACTCTACTAACAAACCAGTGTTTTGACTATACTAACAAATGAAGAAATAAACAGTACAAAACAGATGTGGCTTTGGAAGGTAGGAACAGGAAAATCCAGGTGTCTGACTGTTACCAGCATTGGATCTGAGAAAATATTTTGACTTGACCATAAATCAGATGAAATTATGGTGGCACCAACAATGAAAAAAGAGGGAATTTACTTATTCCCCTGATCTCTTTCTGCTATGTGCCCAGTGTTAAGGGGGGGTTCCTCTCTCTGCTTTCCCAACAGTTTCCTTTTGCTCCTAAGATGTGAAACTTGCAGCCTGTCCTGGTAAAAAGGCTTCTCATGGACAGCAGCCTGTCACTGAGCAATGTGGTACATACCTTGCAGTTGCTGAGGGAAACAATAGTTGGTTTTGTGTTCTCAAACATAAGTGTTAAATTATAAAACTTCTGAGAGGACCTTCACTTTGATGTTGATTACCCTGCTGTTTTTCTAATTTGCCATGTTTAGTGGATTTTAAAATGAATGATTATAGAGATGGCACAGCTCAGGAATGTAATCATCCATAGCTTTGCATAGATCACAAAATAATATGGTTTAGCCAGCTGTAAAGCCTAGGTTAATGCAAAATGAGATGTGCACAAGAAATACAGATCAGAAACAGGCGTGAGACACCATGGTCTGTCAAAGGAGAAAACCTGCACAGGTAAGAAAGTGAAAGAACAGAACAAGAAGTAGAAAGATGAGTTGAATGGATGGTGTGCATGGGTGTTGTGTGCGCGTGTGTGAGTTGGGGGGGAACAGAGAAGTTAAATTTCAGTGTATAGAGACCAAAGTGTGCAGCAGATCATCTTGATCTTCTTTTGTTATTATTATTCTTATTTACTTACAAGGATGTGCCTTAAACAGTCCTCCATCTTTGGTGACCTTGGTGAGGAGAGTGCTAAACAGACATTGGTTTAATACTGCACATAGCTGCTTCGCACTTTTGTTCCCATCATGTGCAGCCAAAGGGAGGTGGGTGTAACAGTGAGGGGCAGGCTTAAATTCTCCAGTCATTCATCATGAAGGGCTTTAAAGAAAGAGGTGAATAAACAGCATGAAGGATGCGACCTAGGTACAGAGCAATCATTATGTACCTTTAGTAACGTCCCAGGCAACTGCTGCACTTGAGGTTCCTCAGGCAGCTTGGTTCAAGACTACAGTCTGTAGTATCTGTTCTGAACACTGCAGTTCCTGGGCAACACAGCCCTCCATGCAGTCACCGATGTGTGGTAAGGCAACATATTTTTACTCCTGATTTTTACTATTTTCTTGCAAAAGAAAGATATCTTTCTGTATCCTTCTGTAAGATCAAAGCAAACATCACTTTTACAGTTTTCAGCCTTCCTTCCTTCCTTCCATCCGTCGGTCTGTCCTTCCATCCTTCTCAGGTCATTGAATTTAATTCCACACAGGGTAGCATCTGTTGTTTGAGGTGATGAGAGGGAAACACACCAATTTGGCATGAATAAGCTGTGCAAAGAAGGTTACAATGTTCTGTGAACTTTGCAGCCACTTTGAGAGATCACCATGGAGGTTTAATGTAAATAAGCTTGAAAATGATCATCATCTTGCTGATGTGGTTCTCTGTTTTGTGATTTCTGCTCCGTGGCACCAAATGAATGATCTTCTGATCAGAAAGCATTATGAAATGTTTTATAACATATAAAAAAATGTTATATTGTCTAGTCTAGTCTGGAATGGAAGGAAGATGTGACCATGGTTCCTTCTCCTTTCAGATACTCTTCAACTTTCAGGAAGGAGTAGAGAAGAATATAATCATTGTTTGAATTCTGTGACTGCGTTTTAAAAGATAAATGACTGTCAAAGTTTCACAAGTTTTTAAGTTTTACTGTTCATAAGTTAAATTTGGCCGTAACTGATTCCAGCAGAATGCCCATGATTTCATGATAAGAACACAACTTATTTGTGGGTTTGGATCTGTTTTCAAACTGCTTCATTTCTATTTTTCAATCTATCGTGTACGTTTCAGACTGACCATTTATTTTTAAAAAGCTTGATCTGAACAGAACAAAAAATAGTCTTCTCTGGACCTTTGATACATGCTTAAACTTCGAAACATCTCATCATTAAAATCATTATTGTCTCTTCCTAATAAATGAACTGCTTGCAAACATTGGCCAGTGTGACTAAATGGCAGTAGAATTAGGTATCAAATGTCTGTATATTTTTTAAAACATGCTAAACATGCATCTAGAAAACAGTTTACTGTGAAGAAGTTAAAATCTAAGATGTACATTTCCCTGGAAAATCAAATAAGTATTTGAATTACAAAATTTAGAGCTGTGAAAAAAAAAAAGCTAGGATCTCTCTTACAGCTCTTTGTAAGCTCATTCTTATTTTTCTTGATGTAAGCTTATCTTCACCAGTGGACCTCTGGTGGTCCAAACACACAAAGAGTTTTATAAATCTATGGTATTACTGAAAATGCTGTTACATTTTCAAATTTCAAAACAAAATTGAATTTCAGCTTGTTCTAAAGTGAGAAATAAGAAAGGATGCTGGTCTCCTATTATATTTATTTTTGTCTACCTGGTTTTTATAAGAATATGTTATTCTATTAAATATGTTAGAAGGATAATGTATAATTAATTATTTTTAAGGAAATTCCTTCCAAAGCTCCATGGATGCAGCACACAGTTTTTTTTTTTTTTTTTTTCCTTTCATTTCCGTCATTCTTCCTTTTTCTGTCCCTTCTTTCTCTGTGAGAAAGTTATAGCTTCCTCAGCCCCTAGGTAATTTGCATGCAATTTTTGAGGCCTGAGGTTTATTAGTTGAGTGTTTTCTGCAGTTAGTATGTTTTCAATTTAAATAGAACAAAAAATGTTCAGGCAAGCTTGTGCACTGCTATGTGCTGCATTTGGCATATAGGTTGTGGAAAATGAGACTTATCTTAAAGTCCTCAGATCTTGGCAATCCTGGAACAATTCACTGTATAACTAAAGAATAATAAAAAAGATTCTGCAGACTTGGAATTTTAATAATTTTAATTATTTTGTCTGTAATGTTTTCTCAGAAAATGCCAATGTAATTTGAAATATTTCTTAATTTTCCATTTTTGATTTAAGGATTGTGGCATATGTAAAATGGGTGAGATTCCTGAGCTTTTTTACTTCTTGCTTGATAAATTTGATTTTAAAAGTGCTTACTCAAAAGTGTCTGTTCAGTTTGAATTATTTATTGTGATGAAATAAATATTTATATACATATACAGAAGAAGTAAAAGCTAGCTAAATATGTCAATTGCTAATAAGGAATTTATAGGAAATACTGTAAATATAATGATACCGTACGGAGGTTTAACATGTTTGTTAAGAACCACCTCTTGGTAAGAATGGAAGAGTCTTGATTTTCTGACCATAGATCACTGAAGCCATTTGAATTAGGAAATGAATTGGAAATGAAGCTGTATATAAAATATATTCCCTGATAGTTCATCTCACCCAGCATTTTTTTTTTTTTTTTTGCAGTTCTAGTACAACAGAAGGTTATTGCAGAATGTGATTCTCTTCACTGTTGATTGGGCTGGCAGTTTTACAACTGTTAGGAAGCACTGGGTAAGTTACATTTATTCAGACTTGATTTCAGCTGGTGCTAGGGTAGACAGTTTGCACTGATAGATCTATGCATGTTGTGCACATTTTTTAAAAAAAAGTTAAATGGAGGAAAAAATATATGACAGAGGCATATTTCTGCTGTCCCAGTTTCTCAAGAGAGTTTTTGTATTCTGTTTTGTATTTAATG
The DNA here is from genome assembly GCA_013398735.1 of Nothocercus julius. Classification (NCBI taxonomy): domain Eukaryota; kingdom Metazoa; phylum Chordata; class Aves; order Tinamiformes; family Tinamidae; genus Nothocercus; species Nothocercus julius. The sequence continues at coordinate 90,801 of VZSV01000196.1, read as the reverse complement.
ACTTAAAATAGAAACACTATAGACAATAGTCTAGCATAAATTTTAACTACCCTGATTAGTATCAAATAGAAGTTCTTATATTGATCTCTCAAAGGAAGATGCTCACTATTCATTTAACCATTTTTCCAAATATTTAAATGTTATCTGGGGAGCAGGAGAATGGATAAAATCAGTTTTTCTGATTTTTTTTTTTTTTTCCTATACCTTCCATTAGACAGCTTTTCCATGTTAATTTCTGGTGGACATAGGATATAGACAATATATCTTGAGAAAACCCTGATAAAAATCTACAAATTGGAATACTTCTAAATCAATAAAATTTTATAATTATGAACTCCTTTTAAGTTTTCCTGATGATATTCACAACTAAACTTTAATGAAAAGGATCAGCAGACATGAAACAGGATTTCTTAGGATTGCTTACAAACTTTAATAATTGTTTCCCTGAGCAGTCGCAAACAAAAATTTATTCAAAGAAATATATTTTATTTTCTAGAAATGGAACAAAGAAATAGCCAGTCAGACTGCTTTAATTTAAAATAAATGTAGGAAGTTAACATCATAATAATGCACTTTTTTTCTGGAGAAAAATGAATGCATACTTCCAAGGAACAGACATAAAAGGAAATATGCCACTTTCAATGGAGAATTCATGAAGAGGAAAAAGGGAGAATTTAGAGTAAATTATTCATTACAATTTATTAAAACAAGATGACTGATGCTTTGAGACAATGTGTAAGCAGAATGACTGGTACAAAAATACCTGAATTTCTCCTAATATATGTTAATCTCAAAGTTGTCTTGACCTTGGCCTTGGGTATATCACGATTAGACTGAGTGGATGTGTGTGAATCAAGATAATAAAAATATTATCAGTTCCTTTTTTTCAAAGCTTCATGTAATTATTGCTGCCCTTGATGTGTGTTAACTGTGACTTCTTTCTTCTATGATTCATGTCAAATTAACACCAGTATGCTAAGTTTAATGTCTGTGAACATTTTTCTTGTAAAAGCAACAATGGGAAATTGACATTTGGAACAACGAAGTCCTCGCAGAGCATGAGATAAGCAGATGTGTATGAATTTAGTGTCTCCATATGAGGCTAGAATGAGACATGATGGGATGGGTGCGTATTAGGTGCATTTGAGGAAGGCAGGTGATCTCTCCCCCGTTCACAGTGGCAAATAGCAAAGAAAGTCCACTAGAGCCGACTCTAGGGAAGAATTGTTCATCAGTGAGTATTTCTTCAGCTAAATCCCTGTTAATTTCTTTCAGCCTCGTAAGGATGCTGTAGTTTGATGGGATAATAATTAGGACTGTAATAATAATAAAAAATATGATAGCATGGCTAGCAGAGTACTAATTCTGATAAGTGAATTCTATATGAAAGATGTGGCAGTATGGGAAAATGCTCATTGTACAATGCTAGGTGACAAATCTATTTCTTGCAAGTACTCAGGCTTAAGAAGGACTTAAACACAAAAAATAGAATCTTGCCAAGCTGAAAAAAACATTCCACTTACATGAACAAAAGATTTAGGGTGTCTTCTGCAAGATTTTAGGACAGGCTTGTGGGAAAAAAAGGTGATGAAACAAAAGTGACAACAGTAGAAGAATGAGCAGCTCTCCCCCCAAAAAATCTATCCTGATAAGACTTGTAGTTTGTAAACTGTACTGTTAGTTCACCTGTAAAACTTGTTAGTGTGATTTATTAACAAAAAGTAAAATTAAGTATATTCCTTACCATTGCAATAGATCAAAGAAACTGAACACTGTAAGGTAAAAGACAAGTATATTTAGAGTACGTAAAAGCTGCAAAAAGCATGTATTTCGAGCTATAATGAAAATAAATTAATCTCTAGAATTGTTTACCTCAGTCAAAATAAATACTTTTAAAATAAAATATGTCTTTATGATTAGCTCGGTTTATAACATTGCTTCCTTTTAGAGGTCTATGAGACTTACTGAGAAACAGGTGATGATCCGTGTGAAAAGAAAATCTGAGGATTAAAGCATACCTATAGTGGAAGATGAACATTTTACCTCTTGATAGCCCAGAAATGTATTAGCAGGAAAATTAAATGTGAAGTATCATGCTTATTGGCACTGTAATTAGAAGACCTGGTAAAAGAATAATTAACCTATGTTTATGCTGGTATTATTCACCAGATCTACTCATTGCAGTGCTGTTTATAAACAAAAAGAAAAACAAAATTGGACATCTTGACTAGTTTGGAGAACCTCTAATCTTAATAATAGTTCCACACCAAATTCAGACTTGAGGAATGTGATTTATCCCACAAGTTTATCTCTAAGAAGACATTTTAGGTTTTTAGTTATTTTGTTCACAAATATGGATATAGGATAAATAAGCAAAATTTCATATAACATTGCCATTTATTAGATGACAATTACACCTTCTTAGAACATAGTAATTTGGTTACAGCAGGACCCAAAGCATAAACCTGGTACTGAAAGAAGTATCTTTTGCTTGTCTGTGTTCTAGCCTTTTTTTTCATATTATTGTGTTCTCTGTTCTGTTGCTTGGTATAAATCTTTACCAATTTTTGTAAACAAATGAGGTTTTTATACCACTTCAAAAATCACTAATAATTTAATTTATAATTTAAAGGTCTTTGCTTCAGTGGATCCATTGCGTCAATCAGCACTGAAGCAATTATTTAATTTGCAGTTTTACATGAGATTACACAATATTTACATAATTAGCATGCATAAACAAGAAAAGATAACTTCATGACAAAAATAATACAATCCTGGCATTGAAAAGGAATACAAATACTTTCTTTTGTAAAATACCAAGCATGTGGAAGCAAAACCCTTAAAGGCCTGGAGGTGGAATGTCAGTGTGAACCTTATTTAGCATGGATGCAATAAATATTTTAGTTGAATAAAATTAGATAACACTGTGTTAATGTATGACCTTTTCCATGTCTGCCTTGTCTTCTAGCAGTTAATGATGTGACGGCAAGTTGGTATATATCCTATGAATATAAAGAACATCATTTGAATAAGAAGTGGCATGGCATGAAATATGCTTTAAATTCATCCTTGCTCTGCTAGTGCTGTTTCACTTGAGTTTACTGTAGAAGACTGTAGTACCTAGCAAACGATTTTTAGTGATAGATCCTCAAGGAGGAATATTCAGCATGGCTTCATTTCTGTCTTTGTATGCCTGCAATTTTTCATTCACAGATAGCCTTGAACATGCATATTAAGTTGCTGAGCAATTCATAGAGTACTTCTATCATATCATATTGAAGATCTCTCAATTTCAGTGGTTCAGTGACTAACTAATAATCCACACTGGATCAGTTTTTACCGAGGAGCTGTGTGAACTTGGGTATCAGCCTTGGGTTCCTGCTACATACAGAGTTTGGCTGTGAGCTGGACCTGACCTGGTCCCTGAGGCTGCTGTGGGGCTGTATGGGTCAGTAGGGCTGGCCACAGAGCATTTCCCATAGGTTTGTGGACAGCTACCAGCTGTGACCTGTTGAGAGTTGTTCTTCAAGCAATGCCTCACCTGCATGGGCTGCAGAGGAACTGATCTGACTAAGGATGCTTGGGTGAGACTTGCTGTCAGAATGCACGCGGGAGGCCGGGCTTGGGTGGCAGTGCCCTGGCCGGTGATTCTGCACTGTGTTCCCATACCTGATGTGCTTGTTATCTTTGCTCAACAGATAACTCAGATGAGGCTTTGAAGCCTCCCATCTGTACCCAAACTAGAATTACTTAACAGCAAGTAGTCTGGCCATGGTCTGTGCGGGAAATTAGAGAGGAGTTCAACACGAGTGGCAAAGTCTCAGGTAGTCAGAACTGTTCTTCATGATACTTGCTGCCCAGTTAGGAAGTGAAGTCTCCAGCCAAGGTATGTTCATATCTATAATTATATTTTGGCAGATCAATTTTAAGAATGCCAGCAGCTCAGCATTTCCTGGAGTAGCTTGGGTCACCGATCTATTGTATTATTTCCCATGCCAGGTTTGTACTCAGAACACACAGACCCCTTGGCAGGTCAAGAGGTACACTGAAAACCTCATAGCAGCTTGCTAGTATTTCTCTTACTCAGTGTTTAGTAACAAGTCCTACTAGCCATAAGCAGCTCACTGCGGTAGCTGTTACGGGCATGCGTGGCTTCGGTGTGAAGCAGAGATAGGGTAGTCCTTGTCAGGTGCCGGAAAGGTTTGTGACTGATAGCTGCGGTCATATAATATCTGCTCTCTGCTGCAGCTGGGAATAACTGGACCACAGCAAGAGCATGGAAGTTACAGGATCTTTGGCCTGTGGTCTGGTGCTGCTTTGGTTCTCTTTGGTCTGTGCAGGTAGTTCGCCACATCTGGAAAGATGTCATTGGCTGAGGTTCTTGAAAGCCTGGGATTGTGAGCGTGCTGACCTTGCACGTACACCCGGGTGCGAGTATGAGCTTCACTGTGCTGACGAACCCTGCAACCAGGTAGTTACAGGCTGAGGCACTTCCTGTCACAGCTGTAGTGTGCAGTGTTCCAAGGCACTTTCAATATTATATATATTTTTTATCAAGACAAATAATAACCCGTATTTGATATATTTGCTAGTTCACACAACAGTCCTGGCAGTTGAACTATTTCAGAAGTCAAGGGGAACAGCCAAATCATAAGTGTGTTATTCTTGACAAATGTCACTGTCCCTTCTATGACATTTTCCTCAATCTTTAATTAGCAAAAACATGTAACTGAGCACAGTCAATTATTGCCACATTAATCCGAGTTAATTTCTAAACTGAAATAGCTGTCTGGAGTCTAGTATTAGATTTTGTGCTCTAGTAGCAATCTGCAATACATTTTTCTGATGAACAGGCAACCAGCCAAGAAGATTAAAAAGAAAAAAAAAAAAAAGAAAAGAAAAAAACCTCTACTGACGTTTGGATGCTAAAGTCAATATATTGTTCCCATCAAAGTCAGAATATTTGTTTTATTTCCTAAGTTGAGTGATTTTATCATTCCAAACTTAGTGGAGTTTTTAAAGAAGATTCAATACTGAAATCTGGAACTGAAAAAAAAATGTAGTCAGTAGTCATTTCTAGGCTGACAACATAATAGACGGTACATTTCGGATTAAAGACAAATATGTGCACCCTGAAGTACATATTTAAGTTATTTCAAAAGAGATTAAATAATATATTTTCTAGGCAAAATAGTTTTTTGGGGAAAAAAAAATAAAAAGAGTGGTGAAAGAGTATTGAAAAGAATTTTATGGATGCCAAACATTGTTTAAATGTATTAGGAAATGAAAATTCAGATAGCAGATTATAGCTGTAGGTAAAAGAATAACACTGGTTAAGAAAAGGGACAGGAAGGCAAAAAAGAAAATGTTATTAATTGATTAAGTTAAGTAGTCTTGTTCCTGCACCTAATTTCTTCGTGCCTTTAACTTCCTAGATCCATACTCTACTAGCACTTATAGGTGAATCTATTGTGAAAAACTGGTCATTTCCTTCTTAGGAAAGGAAAAATTGTGTACTGAGAGTGCCCATCTCTTTTCATTGGTTTCTGGGTGAGCTGTGGTAACTAGGTTCAACCTGGTGTCGTGTTAGAAGCCACCCTCTTCCGATGGCTTTAGGTATGGTGCTTTAATATGAGCCGGCGGATGAAATACTCTTTTACACATGCTAAAGACTATAAGCCATATCACCAACTATTTTTGACAGTGTATGTGTGCAAGAAATTAGAGAACAGTCGTTGTTTTAATCATTGTAGGAAACTTTTATAATCAAGCTCCAAATACCTTTCTTTGTTTGGGAAAAACATGACGTTTTTGCTGTCTTCATATTAACCTCAGTACAAAAGAATTTTAGAATTCTATTTTCTCTATAAATTCCTGAGCATATTGCCTTACTGTTATAGTTTCAGTAACTTGGGATCTGTTTACACAAGTTAATACAGACAGCCATATATCTCCTTCCAACTTAGATGTTCGCAATTTGAACAACTTAACAACATGGGCTGAGTGCCCTGATAAGACATCTGCATGTTCCACACTTGGATGTTGGCAGTGCTGGTATGTATTTGTCTGCTCTTATTCGTTTAATGTGCCCTTTAAGAGCTGCGGAATCGACTTAAAACCTTTGCTGCAGATAAGTGGAGCAAGCAAATTAGTAACTGTCAGGGAGGAGTCTGTCGACAGAATTTCCTCTGTGATTCTAGCAGCTGTTCTGTGAAGGATTAGCATTGCTGAGATGGTGCTTGCTCTCAGGACTCAGGCTTGCTCTATGGATCAAATTGACAAACTTCTGCAAGGCTGAATAACTCTTTGGATCATTTGCCTTCTGCCTGTCTATCCTGCCTGTGTATTTTCAGACTCAGCTTGCAAAAATAGACGTTTGTCATATCCCTGGAAATACTTAATTGCTTGAGAGATTATTTTTCATTTCTGCTAATGCAGTGTTTTAGTTTGCACTGGTCTCCTGGAAGGAGAAGTGCGGCATGCCCAGTGAGGAAAAGAGAAGCGAGACAGTGCAGGAAGCTGAGAACCAGGCAGGTTGCAGGTCTTTCTTTCACTTGCTCGGACTTTGTTACCAACAGTGATTTAACCAAGAAGTTTTGTGTGCTGCAGATGACAGCCCTTTGTTCTAAAGTTGTTGTCTAATTATGCTCTGGAATCAAACAATGTGGACTGATTACGCAAATACCTATTTGACCTGATGATAAGGCAAACAGTAATGTTATATGAGCTTAAATGTTTTTGTCCTTGTTCTATTAGATCTTCTTGTGCATGCTCATTTGCCATTACTGAGCAGACTGACAGGCAGCCATGCAGGGCAGCCCTAATTTTTCAGGCATGAACCAAAAAATAAGAGGTGGAAGTGGAAGTCTTCATCCAAACTGATGATTTAGAGATTTAGAGTTCATCTGAAACAAACTATTTATTTGCTGTCTGACTGTATATTGATTAATGGCAACTTTTTAATGATGGTTCAATTAACAGCCAAAAAAAATCAGAGAGTAATGACGTGCTTTTTTTTTTTTTTTTTTGCATTTTTGCTTTTTTGCTTTTTGCAAACATGTTACTGATATGGTTTAAGAAAGTATGTAGCTGTTCTTTCCTGCCACAGCAAATCCAGTCTCCAGTATGTATTTCATTTCATACGGAATATGAAGTGAAATAAAATGTTGCATCAGCTTGTATTGCCTTACAATTATTTGAAGCAAAGAAAAATCACGTCAGATAGATGAAAGTGTGAAAAGAAAGGGTCTTTTTTGCTGTTTCTTGAATGAAAATACAATTTGCATGAATTTATTAAAAACTCTGCATAAATGACATGGTGATGAAGTAGCAATAGAAACCTATATTTTAAATGGTTTTACCCTGTCACTTGGGCCTTTTCTAAAAGATGTTTGTTTCAATTTCATGTTTTCTCACAAAATACCAGACAGATGTGTGAAAAAGGATGAATGTCTTGTTTGATTAAACCTATTTTGTTTCAGAAACTCTGCTTTCTGCTGCTCTCCATTTATGAATTAATATGCACTTCTGACCTTTAATTGGAAAAATATCCTTTTTAAGACCTTTCTTCTCTAACTGCATTCTTTCATACCAGCTTACTAGCTGGTATAACTCAGTAGAGCTGCAGATCCATTGAGAGTCTGAGTAGCTATTCAGTCTGCTTCGAACAGCCTGCCAGGAATGTCCTGGCTAGTTAACTGTGCAAACACTGGCAGGCTTACATACGCCACAGCCACGGAAGTATCTCATTTTATTGACAGATTTCTCCGGCACAGTGGGCTTTCCTTACATCTTCTTTGCCTACTCTGTTTTCCCTAAAGAGAGTAACTAGAAACCCACAGGCAGATGGATGCTGGAGGACACTGATCAAGCATCATTCTTGTAGGTCAGAAATCCCTACCTTAAGTGCCTATAATTCTACATTTCCCTTTTAAGGGAGATGGTTGGGGACTGTGTAGTTATTGATATAGGAGTCTAAAGCGACAACATTATTCTGCGTGATAGAAACAGTTACAGCGTATTGCCAATCTCACCTCTTGTAAGAGTTTTGTACGCTTTGTGGCAAGGGAGATCCCTAAGGACATCTTGAAGATAATAGTGGTAACTATATCAGTGTGTTTGAGGAGATCTTGCCAAATGTAAAGGGACAGCATGGGAATCATTTGTTCTAAAGTTTGACAGATGAGCGGATTGTGGCTGTCCTTATGACCTGAAAATCTCCAAGAGGGTGATCTACATTTAATTTAATTAATTTTCACCTTAATTTCCACTTTATCTTCCAGTTTCTAGATATGAGAAGAATGCATGAATCTAGATTCAAAAGCAACGCTTTTGATGCAACAAAACTAGGTTTAGCCTAGATAGAGTAGCCAATATCAATACAGTATAGTTCTTTATATTTCAGTAAAAGGTATGTTATATTTGAGTTGTGTTTAAAAGGACTTTTTCCGTGTCTATAGGGATGCGCTTTTAAGGATTTATGCTTGGGCATAATCCTCATAAGGAGTATGTATGCTGAGTTTGTATCTAAGCTTTTCTTTTCATCTGTCTAACATACAGCAAGATATGCCCTAAAGACACCTACATCTATACTGTTTTCCTTCCCAGCTTTAAGAGGTAAGTGAATCATAATTCTTTCAGGAATTATTTTTTATCTGATTACTGCAGCATGCTGAGAGATAACAAATTAATACTATGCCGCTGTTATTTATCTTTCTCCTCTTTCCTGGTCAGCGTTTAATGCCAAAGAAACTCTACAGTGTAATAAAATTCTTTTTTGTTTGTTTTATTTTTCTTTTTCTGGCCTTAAGGGTTAGACCCCAATTGTATTTAGTCTAGACTTACGCTCCCCTTCTGAGGGTTAAACTATAAAAATATCATAATGAAAATATAAGCCTGAGCTGATTTGCTCCCCCTTTTTTCCCCCCTAAAACTGCATGGTTCTAAATCTAATTCAGAATAAAACCCTGCCTCTACATGGCTGTTAAAGAGCAGGTCCGTGACAGTTTCAAGGTCATATTAACTACCTGTCATAGTAGTGCTTGCCACAGTGCCCTTGGGAAGAGCTTGGGGACACACAGGTGTGACCTGTGTGTGAACTGACATAATAGCATGAATTTATCTGCTTCAGAGCGGCCGAAAAACTCACGCCACCCCCAGCTTTCCCCTCTGCCCTTGCCGTGATGGTGTCTTACAGAGGAGATAACTTAAGGCACTTACTGCAAGTGCTGCTTTTGACACTGGTTGTTGCAGAAGCGTTAGAAATTTGTGAGAAAGCAACACACAAGATTAATTCAAGCTGCCAGCAAAGGACACTACAGATGCCGTGGACAGTGTCTTAAGGCCTGGCTGGACAGCAGATGTTTCCTGCACTCTGTTTGTCTGCCATGCACATAATGAACCCTATGTATTTCAAACCCAAATGCCAGTCAAATTGCTGCCATTTCCAATATTTTCAAATACCACCTCCCTTCCTTTCTTCCTCCCACCTCCTCTTCAAAGTATATTATGGAAGATAAAAGGGATATTTTAGCATAGACCTTCACATCCATATATGCTTTGTTTCTGTTAGATGCAAATTCTGTTAGATGATCATTTTCCCAGCTCTGTGTTATAAGTACTATTGCAAAGTTTTTCTATCAATTTTACAATAAGAAATGTTAAAACCCCTTCACTTACATATATATATATATACACACACACCACACCTACTTTATGAATGAAGTAGATATTTTTGCAGAAAATATCCAGTATATGATATTATTTTTATAAAACACACAAATATTTATTTATGAATGTGTGTATTTTATTTACAACTTTGAATGAAGTGAATAAATGTAATTAAAATGTGTATGCCTTAATTTAGTTTAAAGCTCATAAAATCATGTAGGAATACAGAATATATCTGTGTGATATTTGGTGGAGTTGAACGTTGAATTTGAAGGACTCCCTGTGATTATTGATAAAATGTAGTACCTTGTGTTTGCAGAGTAACATACCGTAGAAATCATGATTTCTATCCTTGAAAATGTGTTGAAATAAACAGTCTTAGTTTGTGCTCCATGGATGGCCATGCAAAGATCATGACAAAGGTAACTGTTCTTCCTGAGCAGAATGTAACCGCTGTGATACTTTACAACTAGAGTGCAGCTTCTGCCCACTGCAGGAATCGTGGATGCACATAGCATCTGTGGACCTGTACGGGTCTCCTTGTCTCAGTAAATCTGTTCCCCCACCAGATCCCGGATTTGTCCAAATTCTCGGCATAAGCTGCAATATACACCCCTCCTGAAATAATTCTGACACAAAAAGCATTGCAGGACATAGAAGACACTCATATACAGAATTTGTAATGAGGTACAGAAGCCATGTGTGAATTTTTACTATATTACCATTTTTTTTTTCTGGATCAGTTTTTTTATATACATATGTATATGTGTGTGTGTATGTGTGTTTATATATGTGTATATATATATATATAAATGTATGCAAACTAAATCCCCTATTTTTGAATACAAAGTATATAAATATGAGAATGAGACAATCAAATGTTGTGGTCTTGCTCCAAATTTTTGTGACTTTCCTTCCTCTTCAATTACGACCACCTGTGCTTATGTAACTGCCAGTCAGGACAGGAGGCAAATACTATACACTATACAGAAGTAATTTTGAATACAAGTTTGTTCACCTGCTTGCATAAGTCTTTATTGGCAACATATAGTTCTGTCTGAGGCCTAAATTCATAGGCAAAACATCTGAGGATTTTTTAGGCAGTACTTTGTCCATTTTAAGGCAAAACTGGATGTACAAGGACAAAATGTGAACGTTCAGTAATAGCTGATAGTCCTGGGTCGTGATGGAGTTTTTACGTTTACTCTTCTGGCTGTTAACAGTTCCAACCTACAGTAGCGTTGTTTGAAACAGCGCAGGAATATCCTTAATATGTGACAGCAACGTCCAGCTTCTCTGTGCGTCTCATGGCTGTGTGTCAGTGCCCAGCTCCCATTTGTTTCAAGGACCAAGCTAATATTTTTTAAGTGTTTCTGATGCACAATATAATACTTTTCGACTAAGATGTCTCCCTGAACAGGGAATCTTTGGGGATGTGATGTGGAGAGACTATGAACTGAGAAAGAAGCTTTTTTAAAAAAATTTACTTATCATAGTGGTACTAAATATTTTCTAAATCAGTTAAGAAAAAAGTTTCTTCTTGCCATTGAGTATTACTCCCTTAAATCTGCTTAATACTTTTCAGTTTATCTATGAGGAGATTACATAGTATTCCTCATTAATATATTTAATTGCAAAGTGTAGATTGCTTTGTTAACAGTTAATAGCATTATTTAAGTAAAAGAAAGCAGATCGAATTACTCCTCCAAAGGGGTAATTGCCTGTTTGTAAAATACATTTCAAGACATGAAATTAAGAACTGTCCCTGCTTTGAGCTGAGTATTAGACAAGAAGACCTTGTCCAATCTATAAGATTCTGTAGTCACTAAGTTAAAGTACAGACTAAAGTGCTTTAAAAAAAAAAAAAAAAATTCCTGTAGCTTCTTGGATCAACTTCATGCCTTCTGCTTTAAATAGTGGTGAATAAGAAATAGTTACAGTAGATACGGAGAACAGAATCTGTAAAAATACATTTTATTAACAATGGTAGTGTTGACTCTTCAATTTGAAATGAGGCTGCTCTGAAGCTGGTACTGAAATCTGCAGTACCTGGCTTCTGTACTGGTGGGCTACCCTAGTGCAAAAAGAGGGAGCATGCCATGATGCTGCAGTTCCTTCACTCTAGTTCAAACAAAACTGGAACCGGAGGACTGATTTTGAAGATTGCAGTCCTCTTCCTTCTCCATGCAGCTCTCTAGTCCTTCGTGGTGGATTGTCTGCCTTGCCTTGGGGAAATGCAGGTTGATTATGCTCCTGCCTGCAAGAAAACTAGAATACCTTTTCTAAGTCTGAAGTTGCAATAGAAGAGTTGTCTAAAGAAATCAGGTGCTAAGAAAATACTGCAGTGATACGCTATTAAATGAAGCATTGAGATTGAACAATAGTCACTGAGGTATTGACAGCCATTCTCTGAGAAAGTCTTGCAACGGTAATAGAAGCAGAAAAATATCAATTACTTTTAGTGGCTGATATCTCTTATTATCTACAAAAGGAGGAATGCATGGAGCAGTATTCTTCTTACAGTTAAAGGTACCTTTTTTGGATCAACTCGTTCTGTCCTGACAGACAGAGCATCTGGCAAAATGGTGTTTTATTTTAGTATACCTTAATTAGCAGCTCAGAAAGACACCCATGGCAAAAGGGGAACTCATTTGGCTTCAATAGGGATAAAGTACAGCATTTTTTGAATTGCCTGGCTTCTACAAAGTAAGGCAGTTATTTTTCTACGTATCCAATTATTTTTGTGTTTACAAAGAAAGCCATGATACCAGAATGTCTTTTTTTTTTTTTTTCTAAATGTCATGGTATAATTTCGGTAAGGTGATGGTGATGAGGAAATGGGAAATAATGTGTACTGAGCCATTAGGGGAAAACGTTTTTGAATGAATCACCAGGTCTTTCAGAACCCAAGTTCCCAGGTTTTGTCTTGTTTTCTTTTTTTTTTCTTTTCTCCAGTGAATATAAAGGTAAAATTCAGATATTTCAAACTCATCATCAATGATGTGTTTTACTGAGGCATCAAATTTCAGCATTCAAATATCAAATTAAAAGTCAGTGCTAAGAGATCTATTTTGAGTGACTGTGTACATATGTATGTTAACAATTAAGAGTGTTCATTCACGTTTGTTTTGTAAAAGGTAGGTGCTTTCAAAAGTTGTATTATTGTTGGGGCCTCTCTAAAGGGTGGCTAGCTGTATGACTGTACACAGTCTGCACAGAATCTCTGGATTAAGTGATCATGCTCCTGAAAACACGTGGATTATCTAAGCATGTTGCGTAGGGTTCTAAACGTCTAAGTCAGCCTTCACTCTTTACAAGTGGTTTCATGAAAATGTAATTGTTAAATTTTCATGGAATTTGACTTTTCTGCTAAGCATTTATTAAACTGTCAATTAGCAATTTGATATTATTATTGCATTTGCTCTCTGTTCATTTGTGCAGTAGTAAAGATTGACGTGCAAACCAAAGTATTTGAGAGATATACGTGTATATATATATTCCTTCTTTGGAGGAAGATCTCATGTTTTTCCAATTTCATCTTACCCATTTTTTCAGAACCTGACTTTCTAGTGTGCTTTTGTTTAAGTTAAAATGATTAGAACCATTTTTATTTTTTTAAACAAAAACAAACAAACAGAAACTTTTGGACAAGGTTATCCGAGAAGAGGCCCTCCACAACCACGCGTGTGTGCTCTCTTAAGAGGCTACAGTGCTATTGCAGCCAGAAGCTGCCCAGGAGAACAGGAGAAGGCTCATGTGAGGCATCTCTGGGTTCAGACAGGCTGTAGTCTGTCTGTGTGTGCCACTGCACACATGCTTACAGAGTTGTTCTAATCAGCTGCCTTTGCAGAAACTTGGAGGGGGAAGGTTTTGCTGGGAGAAAAACAATGTGAATATGGTCAACAAATGTTCAATTAAGAGAAATATCTTTAGGTCAGAGGAAGGAAATCAAGCCTGTGCTTGCTAAAGGATACTCTTGAGAAATGCAGAAAAAGGCCTAAGCTGCAAAATCCTTTTGATATTTTCTCATTGGATGTTGCTTATCAGTTGTTGAACTCTTCATGTATCTTCCTAATAAGAATGTGTCAAGGCATTCCATATTCCCCTGATGTCACCACTCCAGGGCTTTTCACCCAGCTCTTCACTTCCAGTTTCCAGTCATGTATTATTTTTGCTGCAGATTACTGGCATTACTTATTATATTCTTGTCCAAAAGATCTGTTGAAATAGTAATGAAAAAGCACATTATCTTTGATTGGAATTGGGATGCAAATTACCCGGAGATTTGAGTTCACTGATTAACTGGGAACACAATGGATAATCTAACACAAGGAAGCAGTTCCTTGATGTATGCTTATACCAGCAAAGCACTTTATAAACTGAACAAATCTAAAGCTACCAGAGAAAAAAATCAGCACTCCTATTTGTGTTGCAGTTCGTTCCTGAGCTGGTAACAATGAAGTAGCTGAGCGAGGGCATTTCTTGCAAAGAAGTTCATGTGAGGATTCCACAGATAACCTGTGTTGTCTTGAACGACATGGATAACCAAAACTGTGCCCAGGTTTCTTTTGGGGTCATGGCATTGTCTTGTATTTTTCCCATTAATACTCCTGTATCATTGTGTAATTCTGATATACTTTAGGATCAGAATCACATTTACATTTGTAGGACTGCATTGTATTAATGGCTGTCATTCACCCACTTCGGTTATTGACATTCCCAATGTTTTGAAATTCTAGTGGAAAATTCTAATTTGCAACAAAAAAACCTTGATATCAATCTCTACATGCATGTATCTTTTCTCTAATCTATCTATCAATCTCTACATGCTGGTATCTTTTTCTTAAGTATCGTCTTGTAATTTCTCCTGGCTCTTTCCCATTCTGCTTTCTCTGTTGATGATTCCTCCAGGTGTTCTACTGTTTCTCCTCTTCACCAAGCCATGAACACCACAAAATAGGCATATAAGGAACATCAAGCCTTATGTGAATCATTCATCGTTAGTTTCAGTCCTTTCCAGTGATGTTCTGTAAATACATTGTGTATGGTGAATCATGGTGAATCAAGCAGGAATCCATTGATGAGGAATCCTACTTCACAGTAGGTAAGGAGAAACGTGTGTGTGTGTGTAGATAACGTGTTCCGGTTGCTGAATGAGGACGTTCCTCCTGTCCAGTCCAGAGGATGAACACAATGGGTTTACAAGCTCATCTCAGCAGAGCTGCCTGTGGTGAAATCTACTCCTATCTTTTAAGTAAAATCTATGAAAAGCACATCGCAAACATTATACTTACAACAGGATATTATTTACCAATCATGATTTTGATAAAATTTTACTCTGCATAAACAAGCTTTCAAGACTGTGATAGTAGAATCAAAAATTGATACTCTTTGCAAAAATAGAACGTTGTTGTGCAGTGAATCTGGAAAACTCCCATTACAGGGAGTAGATTAATAACATCTACATTGTTGCTAAAGATTTATTTAATTTGAGTTTTTATATTGTTCTATTTTTCAGTTGACACATGAAGTAGTAAAAGGAAATGATGTTTGAAAAAAAAAAAGAATTTTTGTATTGGAAAGTGTTTGGATTTGAAATGAACACACGTAATGGAATTAGACATGAAAATGTACATATCTTTCTCTTCAGGGAGTACTAGTCAGAGTTTTACATAATTGTTTCTAGCTGCTATTCCTTACTTCTATCACTTCCCAGCTAAAAAAAAAAAAAAGTTTTGCATTCTCAACCAGTAGAATATCATGTTATTTCACTTAATGTGTACTCAAAATTCTTTTCACTTGGTGTACTATAATAAGACAAAGGACGAAATGAGATTGACATTTTGCTGTATGTGGCTGTTCTTAGTTCCTATAACAAATATAGGATGCAGCTGTATTTCCACATCTCCAAATACTGTCCCATATATTTAAGCAAAGTTCAGTTGTAGCTGGAATTCCTGTGTTGAGGGCATTTAATTATTTTCTAAATATTTTTTTAACTCTCTCATGCATTACTGTGTTTTATGTTTTATGTTTCCTGTACTGCTCTGGACTACTACTTGAAGTAGTGTTAACAAAAGTGTATTCTACTCATTGTGTTATATGAATACTCTGAACCATTTGCTGTCAACCCTTTTTAGCCTTTGTTAGCAAGTTCCTTTTCCCTCTATCTGCCACTTCGTCCTGTACCTGAGGAAGTCTTTCTGGCTTCCATTAATCCCCTTACTCTTGCTCTTCCTATACCTCTATGTACATTTTCTGTTCCTCACATTGCCTTCCTGTTCATAGACTTTCACCTCTTCACTGACTTTAAAAAATGAGAAAGCAAACAGCCAGCACATGTTAATTATCACCCTTTAATTCTGGTGAACATGTTCTCACATAGCCTTGAACATGTTCTCACCAGAACTCACCTTTCACACCAATTTCAGCATTGCAGTGTAAATTAATAATAATAATAGTAATAATCACTGTAAAGCCATGCTAGCTGAAAGCAAATGTAGCTAATTCAAAGCAGGAAGGTAATAGCGAGAGATGGTCAACAACTGGAAATGACCACCTCAACATTATCTTCTGTTAGCTAGTTAAAACATCTGTTGGCTGTAGTATCATCAGTGCTTTTATAAAGAGTATGACTGTTACACTTACAAAGAGGAGGCCTGTAGCTCACATTAAGTCTTGAAAATAGTTCAGTGAATGGACACTTAGAAACTAAAATTGTTGAAGCCTTCTCTTCTTTATTTTTTCTCTCTCAAGGTGTCATCATGACTGTCCTGTTGTAAAGACTCAATAGCATAATATGCATTCATCAGATGAGTTGTATTGCTACTACTTCCTTCAGGAAATTAATTTTAAGACCAAAAGAATGACAGATTCACAAAGGGACACGTCGTCTTGCTGAGGATCGGAACTGTACAAGGCTGATCCATTTGAAGTCCAGTGAGTGCCTGTGCTCTTGCTAAATCCAAGGTTTAAATTAGAGCATACTCTTCAGTCAGGGGTAACAGAGCAGCTCTGACAGTTGCTGTTCTTTGATCCAAATGTACAATATACTTTTAATATGCATATTTTATGTTAGCATACCTGTGAATTTTTCAAGTTTCAATTCTCTCCCACCTTCAAATTCATTCCCATAGGACCCAGCTATAATAATAAAAGAACCTCTTGAAAGAACCATGAAGTAGGGCAGAGCTTATCAATTCTTCTATAAATGCCCAAAGGAAGTTAAAAGGCATATTAGAATTTAGTTTGGTATGGTAAACCATCTTTTTCATTTTAAAACATAGATTCTAACAAGGATACAAAACTCCCTGGATGATTTTGTAAGCATTTACACGAGTTGGCAAACTGGGGTGACTTCAGAAAAGAATTTTCAGGAAGCAGTATCTTTGTGGAAAATACTGCACATTTTGTTCTGCTATATTCTTAATAAAACAGAGTATGTCGTGGTAGTATTGTATTATAGAAAAATATTCCTTTGTACTTTAAACAGTAATGATGATCAAAAAAGGAAAGTCTGAAAAGTGAAAAAAACAGGAACAGAAGATTGTCATAAAGTTATTTTATGACCTACATCATTGAAGAATCTTATTTTTGTGAAACAGTTTTCAGGATTAATACTGCACAGGAAAAAAAGTCCTTCCTGATAGGTATCAAATTTCTTTGAAGAATACACGACAAAAAAAAAAAGAAATAAAGGGGTCCAAACAAGTATATAAGAAGATGAAAACGTAGTGTATGTTAAAGAAAAGCCGTGGTATATCTTTAGTGAGACGATTTGGCTGTATGACATGAATTTTCTGTTGTTGTTAATTGTAACAGCACATTATGAGAAAAGCAATATAAATGAGAATTTAACATTGCTGTGACTCTTCTGTTTTTAGCCACCTATTTTAAGATGGCACCTATTTTTAATTTGAATGACAGACTCTAGGTAGTACTATTTTGGCTGAAAATGTTTTTGCATTAAATTTCAGCCTGTATATTTAAATTAATTTGAACTATATGTGTTCCCTCAAAATCCATTTACCATTTTTTGAGTTTCCAAGGTATCAAAAAAAAAATTATCTATCTTTCTTCTTCCAAGGAAAAAAAAAAGAATCATTTTTTAGGTCCTTTCTATGTTGGAATAGTTTGAAATGTGACTTTGAACAAATTGTGTGAAAATCACTCTTTTCTGAACT
Source organism: Nothocercus julius (assembly GCA_013398735.1). NCBI lineage: Eukaryota > Metazoa > Chordata > Aves > Tinamiformes > Tinamidae > Nothocercus > Nothocercus julius. The sequence continues at coordinate 72,949 of VZSV01000196.1, read as the reverse complement.
TGGGGCATTTAAAGCTTTGAAAAATTGCTGTGAAAATTGGCCCTGTAGAATAATTCTGGCAGGAAGACGAGTTGGATATTTGGCCACATTAATCAACAAAAACTGCAAATGATTTATACCTAGCATGAGTGACAGCTGGGATTAATATCCATTTACATTTGGAAGTAATTCCCAGATCATGCTGGTGCTAGATGTGCTACAGAGTGGGAGTTACTCAAGTTAGTGGATTATATTTAAATAATCTGATTTCAAAGTAGAAGGTTATCCTGAATTTGATAGGGTTGATACTAAGACAGGTTTCGAGTCTAGGAGCAAAACTAGATCATTTTTTTTCTTCTAATGAATTAACAGCGATGGGATTAAGCAGTGCCTGATAGACACAGGCTACTGTTTTTCTGAAAATCTTTTGATGAGGTCCGTCATCAAACGTTTTTGAGGAAGCTATGAAATAAAAGGAAAAGTCCTTACATAACTAAATAAAATGTTAAAAGAGAGGAAATAGAGAGTAGAAGTAAATTGTGAGTTTTCAAGGGTTGATAGGGAGAGATGAAGTCTTGAAGTGATCTATGCTGGAAGCAATGCTCTTAATCTACTCAGATATGATATGAGAGAGAGGTTAAGAATGAGATGACAAAGTTTACTAACAGTGCTAGTTATTTTGTTCAGTAAAGACAGAGGCCAGCAAAACTACTACTGAAGGATCTTGCAAGATGGGATGATTAGGAAATTGAATATATAGAAATGTCGTGATACACTACAATATATTCTAACTGTATGCCAGAATGATGTGCTGATCGTTATCAGTCAGTGATATCTGGCACTTATGATAGAGAATTTCATGAAAATACCAGGTCAGTGCTCATAAACCAGCAGGTCAAAGCAACTCATGTTAGGAATTGCTGAGGTAGAGGCAGAAATTGGAAAACAAATTCATGCTGTTATGCTGTCATATAAATCCAGCCAGCATATTAAAAATAATATAGGACTAGAAAAGATCTTCATAAAGGCAATAGGGACCAGCAAAAGTTTGAACCGCTTTCACTTAATGGCTAAGTAAGCAAGGATTTGTCAGCCTGGAAAAGAGATGCTTGAAGGAAGCTGTGACGGAAGTTTGTGAAAATAAATAAATAAGGTAGGAGCAACATATGAGGGCCAACTGCTACTGTTCAGTACATGAATTGGGAGCATCAAAGCAAGCTGTTTGGAGGTGGCCAAAGGTGTTAGAGCGTGAAGCAACTCCCAGCAGATTGCTGTGGATGTCCAGAGGTATGCAGGCAGCTTTACTGAAGAGGAAGCTGTGGAGAACTGTGATGTACAGAAACATCCTGCCCAGAATGTTCTCGCGTGAAATTGCTGGAGGACAATAGAGTCCCCAAAGCCTTTTTCTTTCACTCTTCTGTACGTATCCTTCTGAACACTGTCAGTGATAAATACCTTTATTTCTTTCCTTTATTCCTTTATTTCTTGTATCTGAGCAGGCCTGTATCTATTGCCTTTTGTATTTTGCAAGACTATGGCTTTTCCAGACTTGCAGGAAAGAGTCTAGTTATAGTGAGTGTTTAGAGCAGGATGAGAGTAACAAGTTTTTCTTCTTTTCAGTGAAGGAGTTACTTGAATTATTTTTCTGAAACTAAGGAAATTGACTCACTTTTTGAAGTTTACTTTAATTTTTAAAATGCGAAATTCCATTTGATTTTGTAAATCAAAGTAATAAATTATGAGACTATACAGAAAGAGAGTAAGCAGAGAGAATCTATGATGGGAATACATATCCATGTGGTGTCGAGATTCCTATTTGTGTTGTATGAGTTGACTATGGTAGCTGATGTTCAGCTTATCTTTCTCTCAAGTAAAAGTGTTGTTTCTCCTTAATTGTTAATGACTTTTTCAGAAGGGGTTTGTGGGTTAGGGAAGTATTCAGTGAATTATTATTCTGAATTAATGCAAAGGTAGCCCATTGCCCTTAAGCCGTTTTAATTTCAATTCCCAGTCTGCTGGTATTGTGAAGTGCTTGCATAATTACAAATACGTTTCTCGGTATGCACTGTGGTACCCTGACTGCTGAAACACTTTATTCTAAGAACACTAATAATTCAGCAACAGGAAAACAAATTTTTTTTTAAGGAGGACAAAAATTCAATTGTATGTGGTGTTATCCAAAGAATAATGCCTAGTGCTCTTGACTTACATCAGCCAAATTTGAAAGAGAGTAGAGACTAAAAGACATGTGAAGACAGAGAGGATAGTTCCACACTGAATAACCTGTAAAATTTTCACGCCTGATTGCAGTGTTTGTCACTTCATTTTAGTGGTTGTGGATCATGTGCTGAAAGAGAAAATGACCTAGAAAAGTTTTACATGAAGATCTTCTACAGGGCATAATTAATGAAGCTTAGCTGTGTTGCCCAAAACCAAAGTTAAAATTCAGTTAAGTCACTATCACTAATTTGAATGCAATGGATGAATGACGAAGAAGAGCAGAGAGATACACCTTTTTTTCTAGTCAGCTTAAAGAAGAAACAAAAGGAAGCGATGCTTTAATTGGAAAATTCTCAATGTTATGAGAACACACTGAAAATTAATTTTAATAATTTACCACCGTATAAGTTGTTATTAATCTTTGGTCATTATGAATGAAGAGAAACTAACATTTTTTTTGAAAAAGCATTTTTTTAATTTCACTTCTGATGAAGTCTACAGATGCGTAGGCATAAATCAGGCAAATCAGATTTTGAGCAAAGTTGAGAATCTTTTAGAACTTAAAGGGTTTTTAGATAAAAATCTTCTGTACTTCAAATGCATTTGCCTAAGAAACTAATTGCAAAATTATTTTCCCTTAATCTTTTTTGGGAAACATTACTAAGAATCAGTCTCTTCTAGAATTGAAATTAATACTTATAACAAAATTAGGAAGCATAGTTTTGTAAGTAGTTTTGCTTTTATACAGTTTTTTTTTGTTGTTGTTGTTTGTCTCTCTATACTATGTCCCTGCAGGATGGTAAACACAGTCAGGAAAAAAAGATAAAGCAATTTTTGGAGTACTATATTCCTGTTCATCATCGTCATGATCATTTTCTATTTCTGTTCAAGTAATCTGCCTTGTACTTGACATATTTCCCTTCCAAAACTGAGCTTCTTGTCATAAGAGCATAGCTATGTGCCTAGCTCCAATTTTATTGTTTCTTCCAGTTTAACCATCTCATTTTTAACTTTCACAACTAACATTTTTGATGTCCACTTCAAAATGAAAATATGCTTTAATTGAAGCCAATCCTAGCATCAGCATACTATTATTAGGGATTTAGAAGAAAATAAAGAAAAGTTGAAATCAAGCTAGCTTGCTAAACATAGCTTTTTTTTTTTTTAATTGCTTAGTATTGATTAGCTATTAATAAAATTTTAAGGTGTGAACAATGTGTGCATCTCATTCTGACCTCTGAATGACACAACGGATTAGCTGAGATGGAGTGTGCTAAGCCATGCAGAGGATTTTCTGTTGGTCAGGGATAGAAATGTTCTATTCTGTTTAACTAAATACTGGTTTTGTGGTTTTTTTTTTTCTTTTTTTTTTTAATCTGTTTTACACCAGATACTGGAATTTATAAATGTAGATTGCAGTAGACTATCTTATTCCAAGCAGATTTTCTCAGAGGGACTTCTCCATTCTTCATGTCTCTTGTGAAGTCTTACTTGACATAAACCAAAGCTTAGCCTTGCTATTCCAATAAAATCAAACAACAAAAAGTAAGTTTGTCACAAGTATTAATTACCTCATACAGACAGATGCAGATGTAAAATTTAACAGTTCACACATGTAGTTTTATTTTGTGCATCCAGTTGTCTATTCACATCCATTCACCTGTTTGGTTTTGATGGCATCGATATTGTATATTTTGTGAGCTTTTACTCATGGGAGTACAGATGAGGACCTGGGACTATCTCTGCTGAATGCAATTTGCTGTCAAAGCTATTAAAAAGTGGTTATTGTAATGTTGGAGAAGAGAAATTAAAGAAGTCTGAGCTGCTAAATTGTGTTTTTCCTACCTTTTGTACCACAGGTTAGCATAGAGGAATTGAAGTTAAATTCGCTTTCAAAGAGTAGGAAGTCTTAATAGCATCCTGTCTTTGAAGTGCACTATGTTGTGTTTTAATAATAAGATAGCCATTGAAGTAAAGTGTTCTGTATTCTCAAAGTGTCGTGGCTGTTTCTGACCAGGCTTAAACAATCTTTCCTCAGACTATATTTGACTATATTCAGACTATATTCTGTCTCAATCAAATCTCTCTTCTCTTTTTAATCTCCCACTTACTACCATGAAAGATAGAAAAAATAATTCCTGTATTTTTATGAAGGTGGCGCTCCATAAAGAGAAAAACAAACAAGGAATCAGCTAATTCATGTAGCAGAAGCAGCTGAGGACCAGAGAAATGGTAAGGAAGATAAGTTTGACCAAAATGTTATGATTTCCATTTAAATTGCTATTTTTTTCTGAAGGACATAAAAGATAAGATAATAGTAAATCTTATATATGCTTTAGACAAGAGCTCATTCCTTAAGATAAGAAAGGATACCAGAAATGTAATGTAGCACCAGTAGGAATTGTTCCTGTGTAGGGAAAGTCATGATTCCATTATTTTTCTCGATGGCAAATATTTAAAGAATAAGCCCTTGAATAAGATTATTTTTTTCTTCTAAACAGAGTTGAAGCAAGTAGACAGCATTGCAGTAAAAGTATAGTTCTGGTGACACAGCTCTGACTAGTGCCATTTAATTTATTAATGTCACATTGTTCCTTTTAATTTGGATTTTATATCACTATAAGACTACAGTGATTTTTATTTCAATAATATGCAGAATCATAAAGACTTCTTTCTCCATAGTCTTTGTTTATGAGTGAGATTTTGGTATATTAAATTTTCAGTCACTGTTTTCTAATGCATAATAAAATGAATCCCATAGAGATTTGCATACTTAAGCATTTGTTCCCATTTCTTTTCCTCCAACAGCATGTTTAAGAATATGAATCCATTTATTCTGAATCCAGGTGATTTTGTATTTTATATTCCACCTAAAGGTAGAGATAGATTGCTCATCCTCTCCCACACTGAGTAGCTTAACATAAGTTATCAAGGTGGCTAAACTGACAAAAAATCTGGATGATATCCAACATTTATTTTTTTTTCCAGGAAAGCCATGAGAACTAAGAATCTAGAAAATAATTAGTAGAATTTGTTGGAGAAAACATCAGTATCAATTTTAAGGTTTTTTTTTCTTCTGCTGCTTAAAATTAAAATCAATTTTGATTTTTGTTTTTAGAATTTTGATTTTTTTATCTACAATAGAAGGAAAGAAGAAGCTAAAAGAAGCTAACACCAACTGAATTTCCACCAACTGAAAACCTATTATTGTATTAGCATTTTTTAACCAAAATTCATGCCAGGTATATGAATCCCCTAGTCAGTTTCCTAGATTTAAGACTTATCTGCGAGAATACAGTCACCCTGCCAGTAGAAAAGGATGTATACATCTTTCTTTTCTTTTTTAAAATTGCTACTTTTAGGAAGGTCTCTGCTTGCATTTAATTCATCTGATATAGTTTAAGTTATAGTTTAATGGGGCACAGATACTATTTTGTGGCTTACTGAGATTACTGTTTTGTGGCTTACTGAGTCTTGGGTGCAAGACTGAAGCAAAGCAAACTTCTTTCCTCCTTTCATTCCATCCTTCCTTTCTCTCTCCTTCCCTCTCTCCTTCTCTTCTTCCTTTCCCTCCTTCTGTCCATCCTTCTCTCCCTTCCCCCTCTGTCATCCCTTTCCCATCTAGAAAAGAGGGAATCCTCCTTTCTAGAACAAGCAGGTGCTTCCTTCTGTGTTTTATGCTCCATGTTCATGATCACTTTGCCCCGTTGGTGGTGGTTCCCCTGTCAAGCAAGAAATCTTTCGTTATTGTTGGTCAAATGTACCGCTTAAAGACCAAATGGCAGGGCAGAGACCAAAAGCACCTGGACACCAAACGTTTGATCAGGTATTTGCCTGGTTTACTGGACTCCCTGCTCCCTGGGGGGCAGCACGGGCCCGCGGAGGGTCGGGCAGGCTGATGTTCATGCTGTGGGGCACACAGGCAGGCAGGAGCAACACATGCTGCCGCTGTTGCATTTCTGTAGTTTGTGTCATGGAAAAAAAGGCATTTTCATCTTATTACAGAGGGGTGTACAGGAAGGAAAGATAAAATGAATTGTTTTAGAGGAGTGTTATACATGTGGTTATTTCTTTCAGCAGCACAGGTGCTAATTGTCCCAGTTAGGTGAAATCTTGGGTGAAGTCCTTGCTTTTCATTCACCTCCACACTTCATCACCGCTGTGGAAGGTGATCATTTCTGCTTTGTCCCTCTAATCTTTAAAACAAATATTTAACATGTGATACAGGTAGATTTTGTTTAGTATAGTCTTCTAATTATGGTGATGGAAATTTGTGGCCTGTTTCTGGCCTTAAAAAGAAAAAAATATATATTTTTTACTAGAAAGTCTTTTAAATTTTTTTCTGCATTTATTACAGAAAAATAATCCTTCCGTTTTGGTTTTCAAGAAAATGATTTTCTCCTTTATGTGCATTTCACTGCTTGAAACTCCAGACAACTGAATAAAGCTGCTTCTCTCACCTGTTTAATTACCCATGTCTTGCTTTTCTCTACATAACAGAACCTTATCAACAAAAGCCAATTATAAATCCCAAGTTTGACTGTCAGGCATATATTAAAAATAATGAAACAGTACTGCAAGATGAATGCTTTTTTGTGACTTCCTAATTCTGTTTGTATGGTTTAAAGTATCTTTCCTTCACTCCAAATGGGGATATTTGTAAAAGCTAAATTCACATTTGACTATGAAAGTAATGTAAAAGAAATAGCGAAATGATTTTATTGTGCAAACTGAAGTGAATTCAACATTAAACTGACTCAGGAATTTGCCATGGAAATGTATTCAGTATCAGTTATAAAGTCATTTAAACTTACAGTTTTGTTTTAGCCTTCAAAAACAAACTTTCTAAACCAAAAGTGTGCAAATCTAGATTTAAGACTCCTGCACTCCAAAATGTGATGACATCAAAGAACACATTTATAATACCAACCTTTCTGCTCCCTAATTCTAAAAAAAAGGATGTCAGATGAAAAATATACCAAGGCAATACAGTGTCTGTAGTAAAGTTTTCCTAAATTATGATTATATTTAACTACATGTCATTGAAATATATCTTAGCAGTTAGTTTAGATAATTTTAATGCTTACTCCCTTTGTGCTCCTCCTCTTCTGTAACATTACTGCAACCCTGCAAAATACAGATCAAAAGTATTCTTGAACTTCAAAATTCCACACACTTGCCCAAGACAGGTATGTAGTGTAAAGTGACAGATACTTCCAGTGAGTCTTTGTGAAGGGGAGTAACCAACATCATCTATTGATCACTTCTTGCCACAAACTCAGTCTCATCTCCTGTATTTGAATCAATCTATCTGCAGAAAAAAAAAAAAAAGAAAAGGTATCTCATATTAGCAGCTCATGATTAATACTATTATTATTTTTGTGTCACAGATGTTCTACTGCTTTGTCAATTTCCAGCTTGCTTGGTTTTACAGTTCTTTGATCTACCTGGCTCCCTCTTCCTCTGACATCAAAAAGAAAGATACAAATGTCCTGAAGATCAAAGGAATAGGTGAGCGCAGGAGATGAGTATTTTCTCTCGAAACCTCACTAACTAAATTTTTTAAGCTGAATGTGTGACACAGCAAGTTCAAGAAAAAGTCAGAGGATGCCTTAGAAATGAAAAGGCAGATTGTCTTGTTTCATCCTCTGCTACCAAGGGTACATGTGATTTTAACATTATGCAGTATATTCCATACCTTTGCATGCCCTTAGGTGTTGTATTGTCACAGTTTTAATAGAGAACTTCTATTTGTGCCTTCAGCAGGATTTTGCTATCCAGTAAATCAGTGTTTCCAATTGTATAAATTCATCATCACAATTTCTTCTTCGTTCTAAAGACTTTGAGATAAGATACACACCTTTAAAGTTCAAGAACAGAATATAATTTTATGGCCAAAATTCTGCTGATATTTAACTTTCCATCTTTTTTTTTTTTTTTTTTTTTTTCTTTTTTAGATTACCAAAAAAGGCTTGTCAGGACCCTGAAGAATGATCTATGTGGCCTTGCTTGAGCAAGAAGTGAGGAAGTAAGACTACATGACCCTCAGAGGTCCCTTCCAACCTAAATTACTCTGTGACTTTTTACTCCCATCTACTAAGACATTGTTTTAAATAAACACATATGCTAGGAAGGCTATAAACTGGAATATTTACATGTAAACATGTTAAGCATATTGCATTCTCAATAAACTCGTAAGTATCATTATGACCCTTTCATATCAAATACTGCAGAAATACTGGTAAAACTATAAGTGACAGTATTATCATCTTGACCTGACCAATACAGTTTTAGGTAAGTAAGGATTTCTTAATTTCCCACTGCACTAGATGCAGGCAATATAATGGAATGGTGAGATGTGAGGAAACAAAAAAGAAAACTAATCAAGTAAAAGCACCTTCATGCCTGGAGTGCTTTAGGTCAAATAAAACCTTTTTTTTTTTTAAGTTATTAGAGAAGTTTGGAGAATATAGCTTGCTTAATTAGATACGGTCACCCAGCTGTGCTCAGAAGTTTCATAAACCTGTGATTGCTGGAAGCTGAATTGGGTATACCAGGACAGCAGCTACAAAGAGCAAACATACTCTGTGCTTGCTTAGTTTCTCAGGCTGTTTTCTCCAGTTTGTTACCTGATTTGACACAACATGGTTGTTTTGCTGTTCTTCAAATGTCCACATAAAAAAAAAAAAAAAAAGTAAGATTCCAAAAAGAACAAGGTACAAGGTGCTTAAAGGTTTAGGCAAATGTATGTTTCTGGCTTGAAAGGCTCAAGTTTCTTGATACTAGTCTTGAGCCTGAGGTCTGCTAAGTCTGGTGGCTAAGTGTTTTTCTTACTAATCCCGTATTGCACTCAGCTCAGTAAGCAGGCTTAAAGTGATGGCTTAAAGTGCTTTTTTTTTATTATTTCTTTTTCACAGGAGTAGTAGGAGGTGTCACCTTTCTCTTCTTTATTTCTCTCTGTAGAAAGAAATTTAGGTCCACAGTTTTAAGATCTCAAATGCATCCTATCCAGAAATCTGTTGGTTATTTATGGACAGGACTTGTCACCCTTCCAATTAAAGCTGTTTCAGATTGCTAAAAAGATCCAGAGGCTAGTTAGTGTGGTTCAAAAGACTCTGAGGAGAAACATGACTATGTAGAGTATCATTTACAGCAGGATTTGAGTCCATCCCAAGCATTAATTAATAGTTTGCAGAGTGCATAAGCATCTTGGAACACAGACCAGAATTTAGATCATCTTACTTGCAGGTGAAATGAAAGATTCAATCTAAATATCCTTAGTATCTTCTGTCAACAAGCTCTAGCTTGCCGTCTTCATATTATTATTGCTTCCGGTTTAGTCCCTGTGAGAGTCCTCAGTCTGTTCTGAAATCCACAACCACAGCCATAACTTTCCCACTCTCTGAATCAGAGCCCTTGGTTCTTTTAGACTGTAGATATTTAATTGATTTGTTTGGAAATTAATTGTAGAAAGACTTTTTGTAAACCCTTCAAAAAGCTGAGACAAATAATTAACTTGCTAAAATTTGTTTTGTAGATTCAGAATCAAAATTTTAACACCTGGCTGGAAATAACTAGGCATTTCTGGTAAGACTTTTTCTTTTTTTCCCCCCCAATTTCCAAAAGCATTCTTACTGTAGCAAATTTATGTTACCACTTCTTGTGTCTAGTAGGTTTTAAAACAATGCAATCTTCCGATTTGTTTCCAGCTCACAATTGCTAGCTTTCTAATGCTGTTTTTTATGTAATCATTTGGGGAAAACAACAGGTTTTGCTTCTTTTACCAGGTGAACTGTACAAAAACAGTTAGAAAAAGTACAAGTCCTCAGATTAATTGTATGTGATATCCACACCATTTGCATTTTAATAACATTGTAACCATCTGGTAATGAATCCATTAATCTTGATTAGCTGGGTATCAGAAACTGGCCTGAGGAGTTCATTGATGTGTGTATAGTTAAAGGAGATTTTTAAGTCATGTTTGGAATATTTGTCTTCAGGAAAAGACTACAAAGAGTAAGTCAGGCTTGACTAATACGATGAAAGATACTGATCTGTGATCATAATAAGAAAGCAAAAGCTACTAATACAGAGGCTGTGACACAAGGCAAGTAGGGGTGTTTTCCAAATGAAACTGATACTTTGCTTCTATCCTGAGATTTGATGATGAAAAAAAAAAAAAAGTGCTGTAAATTAAAGAGGAAAATCAGTCATGGTTTTGAATATCTTAGTGTGATCAGGGTTGAATCCAGTTAGAAATAGTCACTGACTGATGAACTTGGGGAAAGTCACAGAATTAAGATTTGGCCCTACTCAGGAAAAATGTCAGCTGCAGATGATCTCTCCTGCAGAATAAATCAGGGTTCCACAGATGAAGAGTTTGAAGTGAACTTAAAGAGTATGAGGAGATGTATTATTACTGTTACTTCCTTCTGCAAACCTTGTTGCTGGTTTTCCACTCTCTTATGTGTATTGTAGTCACAGCTGCATGATAAGAAATGATTCATATAGGTTGTGCATAGCTAGGGTCATCTTTGTTGCTGCAGATCTTTATGGTACGTCCCTTAATACTGTGATTCGACTGTATTTGTGACTATTTGCAGTGTTTTGCATTTATGCTCATTATTCCTTCTTTACTGTTTACTTCTCCAATTGTTACTTCTCAGAGAAGTTACAGGAGCCTCAGAGTGTTTTCAGCACCTCTGTGTTATCCTAGTAGAATCTTCCAGCAGGGAGAGCAATTTGGTTTTGCCACCGTTTCCTCACTGATACTGTAGAGAAAACTGAATTGGGAGGAAAAGCTATATCCATCCAGAGAAACAGCGTTTTCCCTGAAGATCACAGAATCACAGAATGGTTAAGGTTGGAAGGGACCTCTAGAGATCACCTAGTCCAACCTCACCCCTGCTCAGCAGGGACACCCAGAGCACGGGGCACAGGGTGGCAGCCAGGCGGGGCTGGAAGATCTCCAGAGAAGGAGACTCTACAACATCTCTGGGCAGCCTCTTCCAGGGCTCTGTCACCCTCACAGTAAAGAAGTTCTTCCTCACGTGGAGGTGGAACTTCCCGTGTTTCAACTTGTACCCGTTACCCCTTGTCCTGTCACTGGCCACCACCAAGAAGAGTTTGGCCCCACCATCCCTACATTCACCCCTCAGGTATTTGTCCGTATTGATCAGATCCCCTCTCCATCTTCTCTAGGCTAAACAGGCCCAACTCGCTTAGTCTTTCCTCATACAATAGACACTCCAGTCCCTTAATCATCTTCGTGGCCCTATGCTGGACCCTCTCTAGGAGCTGCACGTCCCTCTTGTCCTGGGGAGCCCAGAGCTGCACCCAGTACTCCAGGTGCGGCCTCACCAGAGCTGAGCAGAGGGGCAGGATCCCCCTCTCCACAGAGGGCTTTCCAGCAGGTCAACCCCTAATCTGTGCTGGTGTCTGGGGTTATTCCTTCCCAGGTGCAGAAAAGCAGAAGGGGGTCAGGAAGTGAGTCAATATCAGGAAAAATGGCCCAGACAGTGTAACATGAAGCACAGAATGCCAGTATGATGCCAAGAGATTTTCATCCATTCCCTTCTCTTCCTCAGTCTCAGTTTTTATCCTCATCAACTGAAGCTGTCTTTCTCAGTGTGCAGTTCCAAGTTATATTTTCTCCAGTGGTAATTTTGGTTTTTGAAAAGCCCTGCCCCCTTGTTGCAGCTAGCCAGCAAAACTGCAAGTGTGGTAAACTGCTGCATGAGCGAAGAAAGGAGCAGACGTTTCTTAAGGCAACCATCAGAGAATACAGAAAATTGAAGTCACATTTTACAACAGAATCATTTTTTTTCAACCCTGTGTGTTGCCCTCCTCCTCTTGCCCCAGCTTTCTTTTTTTCCCCTGCTATGCTCTTTTATTTGTAAGAAAGATAATTCTGATGGGTTCATGTGCTGTTTGGGTAGCTGTGTGTCGATCACAGTACTTCATAATCTCTTGTTTGAGTTTAATGTTCCAAATCATACAGTATAAATAAAATCTGTGAGTTTTTTTTAAACGCATAATTCATTTTCCACTTAGATCTATCTGTGATGGTTGGATTTCTCTAGCATGTGGGATCTTTTTATTTAAAAAAAAAATCTTCATAATTATTTATATAATCTTTCATGAGCAATATGAAACACATGAATACTGGCTGATTTGCCGAAAGCTATACGTAGCATCTTTCATTCATCTTTCATTTTGTTAAAGGATAATGATATTATTGTGTTAATGAGTGACTTAAAATTTTTGAAAATATCTCCAAAATCACAGGCTATGAAGAATATAACAGAAGTGTAAACATATATACTGATTGCCTCCATCAATTTTTAGTGCAAAGACTGCAGAGTTGTCTTTCATGAGCATGTCAACGTTACCTTTGAAACTTTTCATGCTCATAACATTCCTTCTCAAGGCTCCTCACAACATAACTGTTTATTGCCTAAACACTCACCTCCTTTTTTTCGGTTTTAGCTTCATTTGTTGTCCCCTTGTTCTTTCATTGGAAAAAACTGTGAAAATCTGATCCTTGCGTAGCTTGTCCCTGTTCCAGACCGCTCGTACATCCTCCTTTAGTCATGCCATTTCACACTAACAATACTATTTTGTCATTGCTTATGCAGAACCCCCTTCACGTTTTTGGTTATCCTTGCTGCACATTTCTTTTTTTTTTTCCCTTATCATTTTTGAGACGAGATCAGAATTGCCTTCAACAGGTGTACCACAGACTTATATGACGGCATCTCTGGTTTGTTTTCATTCCTTTGTGGATGCTAACATCAAATTTGCTTTATGGATTGCTACTGTATATCGAATTGCCATTTTCATGGGTCCAACTAATATAATTCCCAACTATCCTAGGTGTTAATAGATAGCTCACAGCACATTATATGTGAGCTTGAGACATGTTTTGCAGCATGTGCATCATTATACAACTGTTCTAAATTTTGTCTGCTACTGTCCTGTCATACCTCTTGTAAGTTCTTCCTGCAGTTTTTCACAATTGGTTCTCATTTTTGTTACCCTGAATAGCTTAGTATCAGCAATACATTTTTCACCTCCTTATTCACCCTTTTTCTCAAGTCATCTGAAAATTATGGTGAACAGCATACCTGAGAATGCCTATAGTGATTCATTAGCTAATTTCTTATTTCATGGACTAAATAATGAGCTTTAGAACTATTAGGTCTGACTTTAAAATGGCTTCACTTTTACATGTCTGTATGTGTATAGTAGCATGTAAGATAATAATTCATAGAATATATTATTTTTTTGCATTTTAAACACAGTAGAATGGGAAAGTTAAAGGTCCCTTTACCATTATTTTTCTTCTTTGTTTTGTTATCCTTTATGACACACTAACTGCTAAGACTATATTTATTTATTTATTTTTAAGACTGGTTTCCTTTGCACCCAAAATTCATGGCATTGTGAAGTATATTATGCAGAACACTGTGCCCTGACAGCAAGACTGGAGACAGGAATGAATTCTGAAATATTCTCTACCTGAAAAAAACAGAGACATTGGAAAATGTAATTTCCCTGAAGTTTTGAAAATGAGACAAAATTTGAAGATACTTTGCTTTGTATTCTCTCATCCAATTACTGTCTTGTTATTCATGTTCCCTTTCTTATAGAAATGAGTATTGTAGCTATATCAGCTGATTTGATATTAAGTCTTATTTCAGTTTTGTAATTCAGGAAGTAATAATAAACAGAGAAACAGAGAAAGAAATACAGTCTATCATCAAATGATAATATCAGGTAATGTACACACTCTGTCATGGGCAAACTACTTTGAATGCATGATTTTCAAAGAAAGTACAATGCCTGCCAGTGCGAAAGCTGTCATGAAATCTGGAGTGAACTTGAAACCCTTCAGTCTGCCCATTTATCTGTTTGCAGCTTGTGCACAGTGGAGGATTATGAGGAATTTTCTGGGCAGGTGCTAATTTAATTTTGTTCAGTGAATGCCATTCACCAGTGTCCTTCTTTCACTGGCTGTTTCATATTGGGTTTATTGCCACTCATTGCACAACATCTTGGCTAATTTTTTATGACCATTAATGAAAGGTCAGTACGAATGATTCTGCCATTCTCTTTTTAGTCTACAGGAATAGACAACTCACTCCGGCTGCTGGTCTGTGCGACTGCCCTGTGGCTGAATCACGCAGAGGGGTGGGTGCCCTTTTTTTTTTTTTCCCCGTATGATTTTTCAGTCCTGGTACACATTTTCACCACTCTGCTCCTTTCTCCGAGTTTCCTGTTTCTATTCTCGGTAGTGCTTAGTTTCCTGCCCTGCTCCTGAGCAATCTACAGATTTCCCCATCCATCAGTCTTGAACATGTCCAAATTTGAGGTGTTAAATAAATGAGAGACTATGACAGAAACACAATTTCCAGAAAGTCTGACCTTTCCAAGCATCATTACGGTTATTCAGAAAATGTTTGAGCAGATACGACAGTAGTCTAAAATGTTCCTATCCTTTCCTAAACATTTTGTATCTGTAATTTCTTCAAAGGTACTTAAAATTCAAGTAGACAATAAGCTGGGGGTCTGTCTTTCTCCAGTTGTGAACTGCATACAAAAGAGCCTTCCCTCATTGAGATGCAATTTAATGCATTATGTATGAGAAAATGTAGCAAAGTGGAAATTAGTGTATACTGCAGGAACATCTGAAAACTACCTGGGCTTTTTAATGAATGAAATTTTGCATAGTTGAACTGGGAAAAGATCTATAAAATAGAGTATATTTTAAGAAGGAAAGAATAAATGTATCTGACAAGGACAGAGTATGTGATGATGGGACTGTAACTGTTTTCTTCATAGAATGCCACATGATCGCATGGCTCTGTAGGCTATGAGGCAAGAACTACTTTTTGAAGAGAAGAGGAAGTTCTTTGCTTAATGGAGAGAGAAATGTTTCATAGTTAATTTTTGTGTGTTCTTGAAACTTTTGAGAAGCTTTTATTCTGAAATAAGTTGGCACTTCAGTATGCTGTAGAGATAATTGAAGGGCTTTAGCAAGTCAGAAAGATAAAACATGTGTAATTTATCATGGCTATACAGTTTATCACATGAATAATTTATCAAGTTATGCACCATTTTAAAGCCAAAGCTAAATGCAGAAGTATAAAACCATGTTTTCCACACTTCGTCACAAGGCTTTTAATACACCACATTGCCAAAAAGCAAATAGGAAAAAGTAAATTTTCAAGCAACATACGGGAATGTTTGCTTCAAGAACAGTTATAAAGTAAGGTCAATTCCAAAAAACAAGCATCTCATAACTAGCAGTTAAAAGGCCTCCAGCTGCGTCTTCCCCTAGGGAATTTCTGTAGCTACATTGTCAATAGTGTGCAACAGTGGCTGTGTACCAGTCCCCACAGCTATGTATTTGCTTTCAAAATGCAATTAGTGGTCTTAAATTAATCTTAAATTTTAGCATAAAATGCTGCACTTTTTTTTTTTTTAACTCTTCCTCTGAATTTACCAGTTTTCTGAGATTGTCTATATTAATACAAGCATTATAGTAGGGTATAGGCATATATATAGAAATCAAATCGTAGCTAAATATTTTTAGCTTTGATAACACATAAGGGGTTATTTATTTTAGGGAATTTACTTAATTTCTGAAAAGGCACTAGGCACTAGCTATAACATGTTACAAATGGAAAGTAATGTTTAGAGGTTAAAAATACTCTTTCCTTTCAGGGTTCACCAGTATATATGAAAAAGAGATTTCATTGCCTTTTGTTAGAGCAGGCTATGTAAGCCCTATTGAAGCAAAGGTTGTCGACTGATTAAGCAAGCACCTTCGTTCTACAGAACCTCTTTGAAGTTTAATACTTCGATAAGAGTAAAAGAGACAATGACCTGCTGTTATGCCTTTATATCTCATACTTTATATTACAGGAGGAAATGAGGTTTCCTCCTCAGTGCCCCAAACGAAGACCAAACTCATGTTCCCACATCTTATTTAAGGACAGCAACCACCAGATTCTAGAATATGTAACTGTTCTTGGTAAAACTGTGGAGAAAATAATCCAAGATTTACGGATCCGATAGTATAAACCTCTCATGACTAACAAGAGTCAGAAAGAGAAACCCCATTGTGATTATGGCATTCATCCATAGGGAGTCTTGGGTTATGGAGGACTTTATACATGTTTTTTTTACTGCAGAAGGCATAGAAATAGGATATTTCAAATACTGTAAAACTTTGAACCACTGGAAGCAAGATACATGTTTTCCAAAAATACATTATTTAGTACGATTTGATAATTTTAACTTTTGCAGTGGATCTATACATATTATGTGTACTGGAGCTACAAAAAAATAACATTGATTTTTAGATGTTCATAGTCTACTAGCATGAATTGAAGACATACAGTGTGGGATGTCATTATTGTAAGTATTGTTACATTTCTGTTGATTTCTACTCTGGAAAGCAAGTTAGCTATCAGGCCTGTGAGTTAAGACTGCTCTTTACCCATAATAGGTGTTACCTAGGGCTCCTTCCACCATGACGAAAGGAACACTGTCATACCTGGGACAGCCCAGTTGAAGACTTATCACTTACCTGGGCCAGTCAAAATCCTCACCTAGCCACCAGTTCTACTTTCAGTTAAGTAGAAATTAACAGAAACTTAACAATTCAGTTAACCATTTGACCATTTGTGTTTTGATATCAAGAGATTATTTTTTATATTATGCTGTATTAGAGATTAGCCACAATGTGATGATATATTAAATCAGAATGAATGATTGTGTCTTTTTATCTGTGTTGTAGAAAAAAGAATAAGAAGATATAATGGATTCACAACATCTGTGTATTTTCTTCAGGGTATCCTACTAAGGCTTCCAAGAGATTTATGAGGTGAGTAGTAACATGCCTGTTTAAGTTGGGTTTTTGAGACTGTGAACAACTTCGAAGTTTGTTTTCATCCACTCTTCCAGGCCTATCCTTAATGCTGTAGGATTAGGCTATCTTTTTGTTAAAATTAGGGACACCATGAGCTGATAGAGTCATGCTTCAGAATGGTTTTGTGGCTGTGGACAACACACATAATAAAGAATGTGTAGTAAAATGATTATTATCTTCCTCTTACTCACTTACCATAGCATTACACATCAGCTGCATAGAGAATTAGGTGATCCAGGCAGAGAGTTAACATTTCTTTGTTCTAGCTGCTTTGTCTGTCCCTCAAGGCAGGTTCTTTAAACCCTGTTCCTTTCTTTTAATTGCTTGACTTCTTGAGCCAGAACAAACAGGCTTATGAATTTGGTATGTACACAGTCCAATCCATTTCTCCAAGGTTGTTTGTATTATTTACGTGCAGTGAGCCAAGTCTCCAAAACCGTGTAACACTTTCATTATTGACACAGGTCTTTTTAAATTAAACATTCCTTATGTACACTATCACATCTCAGTATAACAGTCTTAGCAATTTCCATGCTTCCAAGGTTTTACATCTGTTACAGTTATTGAAGTCATCTGTACAAAGCATTTTCAGTAAGCTACTTGGGAGTGTACAACAGTTCAGTATTTTTACAAGGTGTATAAATGAATGTTTAGGAAGCACACTGAAAATGTACTTGGCATGTTTGAGGATGGTGCTTCAATTTCTGACTCCGATTTAAGATTTAGTGCTAAAGTATGAAAGACTATCCTCAGAAGGTTTTACTGAGAATGTATAATTCTGACCAAAAAAGTCAGCTCCTGGAACCAAAACTCTGAAGCTTAGAACTACCACAGAAAACGAAGAACATTTAAAATAATGAAAGTTGTTTTCTATGTTGAAAGCAAAGATTGTGGAATTAGTTCCTTAGATGAGTTGAACAGTTTTATAGATCTGGTCTTCATGGTACTTGAAAGTCTGTAACTACAGAAAGAAAGGCCTGACTTGTACGGGGAGCATAGCTCTTGTCTAACAATTGGAGTCCAATATTGAATTCAGTAACTGATGACCATGGAAGTTCATGTCCTCATGTAACATAAATCATTTTAATTCTGTATTATTTCACGTGGTATGTTTAATGTACAGTACTTGGCAAGGGAAGATTTTTTTTATGTGTAACAGCTGTGACTCAAGCTGTTAGAGATGCAAAAATGTATTTGGATCACGGTAATAGTCCAGTAAGTCAAATAGCTTTGAAATTTTTACAGATAATAGAGGCTAGACATTGCATATGCTAGATAACTTTTTCATTTCATGTTAATGTCTGAGAACCCTAAGAAACATTTTACGCAATCATATGCAATAATTGATGTTTCAATCAAAAATTAAACTACTGTCATTGCTACATAAAAATACGCAATTGTATGGTGAAGTTTTACTCTTCTGCTGTCTATTTCTGTCAATATGAAATAAGCTGTTAAAAGGAGATACTGTAGAGGACAAACTAAAATGCTTACCAAGAGATTATTATTTCATTCTGTAGGTGTTCTTTTTTACTGTCAGCTCAGTAAAACATTTCTGTTGTTTGATCTTTACTAATGAACTCAAATACCTAATCCTCAGAACTATGCGAGCAGCATAAACACAGTCACATGCAAATGAGATGAAGAAAGTAATACATAATGAATTAATAAAAGATCAGTCTTTTACTAATTTTAAAAATATTCCGATTAAGTATATTACAATAAGAACTGACTTGATTCTAAAATATAAGTCTTTTAAGGGGACATATTGTGATACTGCTCCTTTTTACAATTATTAAAAAAAAAAAAAAAAGTGTTTGTCCCCAAACACTTGCATCAGTAGCTTAGTCCCTCTGTCATAAATAGACACACTTTATCTGGATGGGGCAAAATGAGGCAAACATTTATATTCAGAGACTAACAAAACTGATGTATGCAACTGAAAGGCAGGGAGGATGGAGTTACACACTCTGACCAGAAGAAACTTCAAGGACAGTGCTATTAGTCTTACTAAGAGCTTGTCTGCAGTAGGAATTCAGAGTAGACTACACACCATACATCAATACTGTAAAAATACTGTGCCTTAGCTACCATGCACCAATTCACTGTTTAGTCTTAGTTAACTACTTCTGACAGGCACAAAATGTGTACTAACATTTTAAGATAACTGAACCCACTGAGGGCATATTTACAACTCAGACTGTGGTGTAATGTAGAGATACTCAGATCTAGTTTGAAACGAGCCAGCCTAATCACAGGAAGCATTCAAGCCCCAGTGACATGAGCAGGTTGCAGCATTTCCTCGTACGGGAAAATCAGCACTCTCTGGACACCACGCTGGGAGGTAAATATCTGTTTACAAGTATGAGGCAGGTGCTCTCTGTGCTCACTAAAAAAGAATGTAAGGGGAGTGCTTGAGAGTAGCAGTGAAATACCTGTAAATTCATACTTTGTTTCACTGTGCCCTAACTTCCTGTGTGGGTAAACCCTAGAATTATGGGAAAGGCAGAGGCCTGCTGTTAAAAAAGGAAAATCCAAGGTGCACAACTAGCTTCAGTGGGTGGTTGTTCTTAATTCTTTTTGAATTCTTGGAGAAACAGTAAAATTGAACTGGAAACTGAATAGGATGTTTTTGAGGCATTCTTCCTGCTTTTCCGCAGAGTTACTTTGTGGGAGACATGGTGACAGGTTAAGAAAGTGGTGGTTGGAGAAAAGTCATGGCAGAAGCTTCCTGAGGAAGAGGCAGAAGCATAGTAGATCTACTTAGTGGCGCAGAGTGGCATGACTCTTGTAAAATGAAGTAAAATGAGGAAACTGTCAATCAGCCTAGTCATTGATTGATGCCTCCTTATAGCCTTCCCCCATCTTTGTTATAAAATGCTGAGAGGGAACTCTTTATCCTTGCATTCTAGTATAGGCACAACATCTGCTCTGTGCCATCAATAGTTGTGCTGCTGGTCCCAGTCTTCTGGTGTTGTATCTTTAGTTAGTTTGAGATTGACACATATTTCAAAATAACTTAGGGTAAGATTCCTAATTTGGATAAAGAATGTTTTTGCCTAGATAGACTAAGCTTAGATCTGTGATTTACTGGTGGCTACTACTATGCTTAGTGTTTTGTTGTTGTTGTTGTTTTTCTGGTTGTGCTATTTGTAGTATTGCAACATGTTTATACAGTGTTGCCATGATACACTTTCCTGCATAAAGACTTTCCCCAGCTTATCTTTTATCTTTCCCTTTCAGCTTTATCCTGGATATAAATTCAGCAATGTTCAAAAGTGCATATCAGCAAAGGCTTAAGAAAGAGAAATCAAATGACAAAGTTTCCTGAAATAAATAGGGAAGATGGTGCCTATAATACAAAGGTAAAACTAACACTTAAATGCCTATTCTTGCACACAGGTATAGGAAAATGAGTCTCTCCATGTTGGCTGAAAGCTGCTTCTATCAACATTTATTTTCATATTGTTTGTATAACACTTAAATAACCTTTGGTTAAACATCTCTTGCAGTTTCTGTGGAGAAGCTGTACAATTTTGGACCCTGGGATATAGTTTTTCTTCCATGTGTAGATTTTACAGTCAAATCTGTGTGGCTAATCGGTGGGTGAAAACAACTGTGCAAGAAAATTTAGAACCTGAAAGTTATATTTCATGGCAAAGGATAATGACAGGAGGATTTTTAAAATGGCAAGTCTATGCTATCTTTGATCAAGTAAGATAATAACTTTCATCACCATTGCTACAATAACAAAAAACAATTGGCATATATTTTTAAGTCCATCAACTTCACTGCTAAGGAGTGACTAAGAAAGTGGAGATCAAAGTGGTCTTTGAATAACTGGGTTTAGAGACAGGAAGGTGAGAAATTTTCTGAGAGGCGAGGAGTAGACAGGTTTCCTCTGTATTGGTCAAAGACTCACACACTTGCATCAGTTCAAACCTTCCTTTTTGAAACTGTTAAGGTAACATCACCTCTGTACAATAATAAAACTAAAATCGAAAAGACTTCCTGACAAGGTAGGGCAAATACTGTCAGGGTGACTTACCTGGATAGTACACAGCAGTACTCAGGTTAACTAGGGAACTGTCAGAGGGAGGGTAGATTTCCGAAGATCATTTTTCTCTCTGTGACTACAAAAAAAGATGTTCCCTTGCAGATCTGTAAAATATTCAGGTGAGTTTCCTCTGATAAAGTATTATGTACCATTTGTTCTCTTTTTAACCTTGTCTTTAAGAACATAGCTGGATTATTTCATCCAGACAGTCCACTGTTCTGCTTTATAGAAAGATGCTAAAAGATCACTTTCTGAATTGTGATTTCCCATCCATGACCTTAGGTGAAGAATGAACAGAAGTGTGTTCTGACAGAGTTCTGCAAGTAGTTGAAATGACCAAATGTAGGAGGGAAGCCTAAAAACACATGCAGAGATTATGGTTGGTGAGGCTAGGACAACTGTCTTTTTCATAGACAAAATTACAGGGTCACAGGCTTACATTCCAAAAGGTAGTAAACATGTCACAACAGCAGTGCAGCAGAGTTTATCAAGGGCTAGCTGCACATGGTGGCTTTTCTTGATTGCGCTTTGATGACAATATTAACCCTTCCAGCCTTGTCCTTTTACCCTCCGATGTGCTCCTGTAAGCAGAGGGAAATGAGGGTGGGCAGGCAGTGAGGGAGACCGAGTGTGCTCCAGCAGCTCTGCCCCTCTGCGGTGTGGAGATGCTGAAGCCCTCAGAATGGTTTCCAAGGACATGGACTTCCTTCTCTTGTCCAAGAATGGAAGAAGTATACCTGACTTTCCTATCATAGTCTGCCATAGGGAAGGCTTGTGCATTGAAAAGCTTCTGTTTTTCTCCCACTTCATCATCAATTTTACATCAAAAGGTGTTCAGGCTGCGGCTCTCTGGAATTCTTTTCTGGATTCTTTTCATCTCCATTCTGTGTTTACACACTTGATGGTTCCTCTTTGAATACTGGACTTATTCCCTCCTGAAGTACTTCAGCAATACCTCCTTGCATGGCCTTGTTATCTTCATGGTTTTTATTCAGTGTTGAAAGTTTTTCTGTTTGTTTGTTTATTTAACATTCATGATGATGGAGGATGTGGCTGCCTCTTGTTTGCAACTTACCATACCAACTAATATGTAATTAAAAGATTCCCCTGTTATCCACAGCTCCTAAAAGATGTATGTATTCTGTCCCTGTGACTGATGCTACTTTTAGCATGTGACAAACTTCTCACTTTCATCTTAAAAAAATATTTGCATTGTTTTTGCATACTGCATTTTGAGTTTCATATCTTTTTGAATTCTAATTGTCCTTTGATGGAATTGCAGTCCTTTGGGGCAGCTATTGTTTGCAGTCATGATAGACATTCTCTGAATGATGGAGTATATTATTTAACAGATGCTGTATGATTAAATAATTCAATGGCAAAATTAGAAAAAAAGAATCCTTTACATAGCCACATATGCTTAACATCTGTGCTGTATTAAAATAATAATAGCTAGTAAATCAACAAAGTTTTTACTTTTTTTTTTTTTTCAATTTCTGCAATATTTTGTCTAGTTTCAGGTACCCCAGAGGAAGAAAGTTCTTGGTAAACTGGAGAGAGTTCAGTGGAGTTCCTCTAGGATGATCAGGGTCTGAGCAGTTGTCCTGTGAGGAGAGTCTGAGGGGACTGAACTTGTTCAGTCTGGAGAAAAGACAGTGTTGAGGCCGCGTACTTAAATACTTAAAGAGGAAGGACAAAATTGTCCCTTTGTTCAAAGGACAAAGCCGGGCTCTTTATTGTGATTAAAGACAAGAGAGGAAAAGGCAGGGGAGAGAGACAGAAAGGCAGGAGAGAGAGACACAAAAGTCATAAACTAAGAGAAGTAGGTGCAGATGGGATGTAACAGAAGACATTTTCACCCGGGAACAGTCAAGTAGTAGAGCAGGTTGCCCAGAGAGGCAGCGCAGTCTCCACTCTTGGAGGTGTTCAGGACCTGGCTGGAAGAAGTTCTGAGCAACCTGGTCTGAACCACGTTGACCCTGTTTTGAGTAGGACTAGAGGTCTCTTCTAGCCTGAAATATTCTGTGATCTTACGATTTCACCATTAGATTTTTTTTTTTTAATTATCTAGATTTCCTTTTGCCTGAGAAAGGTTTAAGTATGAAAGATAAAAGACTTTGGTTAAACATTGATAGAATATCTTCCTTACAGATTGAGCACTGCAGGGTTATTTCTCTCTTTGAGAATATTCACTCACGTACAATCATTATGATCATAACTCAGACCCCTGATTGAGTTTTCTCATAAATGAAATTGTTATTTTTCAGCTGGTTGGAGTTTATTGGTACTTTGTTTAGAGAATAGATACTGGCAGTATTTGTTGGATGTATTTTGAAAAAAAAGTACGCTAGCAGCCTTTTCAGTGTTAAAGGTGTATATATTTTCTTTACACTACACAGTTTTAGATCTCTGATTTCTAAAATTCAGGGTAGAGTACTGAGGTGTCAAAATGTTTCTCTGGAAGACGGAGACTTAGAATAAATATTTCAATAGAAATATTCCCAGTAGAGATATTTCCAGTGGGGAAAAAAAAAAAAACCCATCCTAGGAAGGCTTGCCAGTGTGTGGCAGACTGTGTATAACACACAGTACATTGACCAGTATAGACAGGAAGAGCTAGCTGTTTATGTACCCAAACCATGCATTTCAAGAAAATCAAAATGAAATAAAATCTATGCCACTATGACCCAACATTCTTTTCTTTTGGGCTGTGTCATAAACTCCATGTGCTGCTTTATGAAAGAGCACAGAGTATAATGAAGAGTGTGTGATAACGCTAAACAATGAGAATGGAGTTTGATCTATTTGTATGCTGCAACATTGGTTTAGCTTGAAACAGTCTTTGGTGTCGCATCAGCAAATGAAATGCCGTTTCAGCTTCAGGAATGTACCTCAATTTGATTCAAAATATCATAAGCAAATATTTTACCATTTAACTTAGGTCTTCTCACTTAGCTCTAGTGACCTTGTATGCTTACAGATTCTGTCCCTAGGGAATACACAGTGCACCTATTAACAGATTCCTTTCTGGCCCTCCTCCTCCGTATTTTTCTGTGAGGGGACATGAGAAAGAACGTTGTGAAACTGAGCCAGTTCAGCACTTCTCAACAATGTAAACAGTGGAGGGGAAAGTTAAGGTTCTCTCTGCAATGTTAGCTTATACCTGAGCCATAACTGATTCTCTGTTGTATTGACGATTACTCTTGTGGATTGGAAAACTTGTGAAAACTTTTTTTTTTCTTTTTTGTTTTTCTACAAAAGAGAGTCTTGAGGACACTTTTGCTGTCTTGTGGCAGACTTCTGTAAGAAAGTTGCACTGGGTATCAAGCTGACTTAGGTTCTTTTATGGTACGAAAATGTCTGAGCCTCACACATTCCTGGTAATAGTTACTTCTTCAAACCTCTTGAAATAAATCAGAGCTATTATTCTCATTTTACAAGAAAGGATTTGTGTGACAGAGAAGTAAAGGGACTTGCCACAGTTTATATTACAGGCCATGGCTGAACAAGCAGCTGAATCCAGTTTTTGAAGGGATATCAGTGCTTAACAGAGTAAAAGAACAACAGCTCTTTGAACCATGGAAGAGTCCTGTGCAATAAGATGGCATGCGACAGTGATTCATCGTGTTGGAGCTGATGAGCAGTCTTTTACTGGCGGAGAAGAGCTGGGCTCCTGCTGTAGTAAGCAGGCTGCACTGTCTGCAGAGGCTCAAAGGTCAGGCCATGATCCACATTTCCTATTCCTGCTCGGAACGGGGGTGGAGTTTTGTTGAGAAAGGAAGGCTCAGCCTCTGGAGCAAGTGAACCTTTCAGGGCACTGACCAACTATTCCTTTCATCTGAATAGAGAATTGTAGGGATTCCTTGAAGAATAGTACCCAGAGTACCACTAAAAGGATAATTCGGCACAACAGAGAGCCCTCAGAACAGGGATAGTAGATTTTTCTTTTCATCGTAGAATTTCCATTTTTATCATTTTCTACTCAACTGTGTCTTGTAGCTGCAAAGCATTACAAACTCTATTGTAGTCTTGTGGGCTGATTTTTTATTTGCAGCAAGTATCTTCCTGACACTTAAATTCTGTATCATAACCAAGCTTTTATTATCCCAGATCCCTTAAAATAATTGTATAGTAGTTAATGGTTGTAGGTATCTAGGGCGGAATTATAGGAAGATCAGAATTGCAGCAAGGAGCTGGAATTCCCCAAGGCTGTCTGTGCTTTTCTACTTCCTGACCACAGAGATAATTCTGTATTTAATTAAGTCATAGGTCAGAACAAATATTTTCCAAGTACAGTGGCCTAGATTTTCTGCCCTTTTTTCCAGAAGGGTCTGATTACTTCTTGACAGATTCCCCTACTGCATGCACCTACCTAGCTTTTTCTCTGAAAATTTACCTCCTGTAGGAGTGCTGTCAGCTAGCAGAAACAAATTGTGCTGTTTCAAAGTCCTAATGTCCCCTATGACAAACTGCTGGGGCACAAAGGAATATAATTTCTTTTTTGACGTCTTCCCCATTCTCCATCCTGGCCTGTGTCTCTTTCTGCAGAATATGTTGTGGACCAGCATAACTAAATTATTTTGTGAGAATAGTTTATATTAAAATTTCCTGTGCAACTTGACTCATCAGATGTTGACTCATTGGTGAATAGATGCTAAGTCATTTATCTAAGGGATGCTTTTTTTTTTTTTCTCCCAGGGTATTTCCTGATGGTTTATGCATATTTGCCAGGACAACGCCACAATCCTGTGTGTACGGGTGGTGCGCACAGACCCCTTGCTCTCTCCTCCGCTCCATGCAGGCTAATTATGCCTTGAATATTTAGTATTGCCTCCATATCTATGAATCTCATAGCTGCTACAAATTCTTCTGGGAAAAGGAGCTCGAAGTTTAGGAAAGGATTTATGGAAATGAATGTGAAGTGTGTGCAATTTAAGCATAGAAGTCTGGAGTTTGCCTCTGTATGGCCAAAGATAGTAAAAGTAATAATCTGCTGTTTTCACCTCACAGGGTGGATGGGAATAGAGTAGGCAATTGCATAAATTCACAGATCATTTACACTTTTTTTTTTTTTTTTTTTTTTGTATCAGTATAAGATTTTGAGGTGTTCCTAGGAATAAGGCAGGTCAAGTATCGTGTCAGTGGGTCATTAGAAATGGAGGTGAGGGGTTTTTTTTTGTTTTTTTTTTTGGTTTTGCTTCTTTGTGTTTTGTTTTTGCTTGTTTGCTTTCTCTCTTTCTGGTGGGGGTAGGAAAGAATGGGTTCTGAAAGTTAGTGTAAGAAGTGCCAATTAAGAAAAAGATGCTAACACTATATATTAGGCAGGAACATAGGTATACCTCCATTGATCATACCTGTATGGCTTCTTTTTGATACCAGAGTATTGCATGAATTTGCCATTTTGAGCTCAATAGCTCGTTTTATCGTATCAAAATAAATATTTTTCAGTATGTAACAATGTAGTTTCTAATTCTGTTAGCTTTCAATCCACTGTCCCCAAAGATTCTGAGAATCCATGTCCTTTGAATGACAATACAATGATGATTTTACATATTTGCAGATATTCTCTGTATTTCGTTTATTCATCACTGGACTCAGCCCTAGTTCTCTCAGTCAGCTGATCAATCAACAATGTTAGGACACCATCTATAGAAGCTTGTCCCTGTTCCTATGAACTGTAATAAGCAAAAGCTTTTAAAATCTGATCCTGAGGCCTAACCATTTTTTGAACAGGAACTGTCTGGGTTTAAATCGATTCACTTCCTTCATAAGATTTTAGCTATGGAAAGTAACTCTGTCAGAGAGATTGTAAGACTGAAAGTCAGCACTCCTAGGTTCTTTTTCCTTACTTCTTCTCTTATTCATATATTTCCTTAAGCATCTTATTTCTCCTCTACCACTTGATCACTTCCTTTTTTTTTGTTCAGGTCCTCTAGAACTAAATATTCCAGGATTCCTAAAATTAGGGATGTACTATTTTACACATTTGTGAGAGGGACACCACGTCACACCACAGTGAAGGTAATAGAGGTTGGTATCACTGAATAGTGTGCTCTTAGGTGGTGGTGTTAGTGATGAAGGTTGCTTCTGCAGACGTGAGAAGTGATAGAAGAGGGTATTGGTTGAAATGAACTTTCAAACAAGCAACTGGAATAAACCATGACGGGGCAAGCTAGACAATATCCCCTTTTTTTTTTTTTTTTTTTTCCACTTAACTCAAGACCGAGACTGTGAACAAATACATACCCTCCTTCTTACTGATTCTTCCTAGACAGAGTATTTTCCCTCCTCTTGTGAATTTGTCATTACTGAAAAGAGAGAAAACAAAGCAAAGCAAACTGTTTTTCTCTTAGCCTTTATTATTGTATTACTTCTTTTCTATCACATAGTATTAAAGGACCATGGATTTAGAGTATATTTAATTCTCATTTTGGTGATGACAGTGATATAATGATGCATCTGGAGTGGGATGTATGAAATAGTGAAGCAGCTGAAGATGTTTGCTTCTTCCTTCCATCCCTCCGTCCTTCTGTCCTATTAAAGTTGGAAAAAAAAAAAAAAAAAAAAAAAAAAAAAAGGAGGTCTGTTTGTTTCCTTTAACAAGACCTATATCCGTTTTCTTCTCTGCCTCATTTGTTCTCCACCCTTACAAAAAAAGAATTTAAAAGCTGGGGACTCAAAAACGCTTTGCTAAGTTATGATTACATGGTGAGTTTGGCAAATGTGTTCAAATTATTTTCTCACTTTGTAACACTCTTTATCTTGTTTTTAACTAAAACTTATTGCCCTTTTTTGTCTAAAAGTATTCTGTATGTTGTAGGAGAGAAGTAAATTAAGAAACATGATTACTTTTTATAACTTCACATTAAACTATAAGCTAATTAGATTTTAGTGTTTAATCCACCCATAAATGTGAGAACCTCCACTGTTGATTAACTGCATCTCATAAACATTCATTTCTTGTACATTTTGGTTAAGATGTTGGAGAACTAAGTAAATACTCCTTTTTCGAGCACACATATATTATTCCTTCTGTAGGAAGAGACATAAGTCCAGAAGAGACTATATGAAAAATGCTTGAAAATGAAAATATTCTCCTACTTACATCCTTGTTAATGAGTATATCAAAAAAATCTCTCAGTCTTCTACCTTTGAAACATGACCTGATTTTGTGATTTTCAAATTGCTAACTAAAGCTGAACTCATTTATATATTTCAGCGATGTTTTAGTGGATTTATATAAATTAGAATTTCTATAAACATGTGAATTGCACAGTCTTGCAGGTGCAATGGTGGTTGTGTCTATCCAGTCCTTTGTGAATGGCTTTAGGGGTGACAGAATAGTGATTTACCTGTCCATCCAGTTCTTGGACAAGGTGTGTCCCATGGGAAGGGATTTTGGTATATGAATGCCATAACTCAGAGTTTAGCTGAAATTAAAAGTTTGTTGACCACTGGGCATAAGAAATATGTGAATAATTTTTATTCTTTATTAGGAGAGATTACTCAAGAACAAACCTGTTTGTCTAGATGAGAAAGTTGATTTTTTCGTTCTGAATTAGTGTGCATTACTTCCCAAGCTTTTTGTTTCAACACCTTTTTAATTAAATACCCGTTAATCAAAGTGTAAGGTTTATTTCCTATCTCTAAATGATGAGTAACTCTCCACCACTCTCAATCTTTGTTTATTTTGGTGAAAACTGCTATCCTTCTGATTTTGTTAAAAGTCAACTAGTGATAATTGATATGGCAGTTTTGATGAGGGTGCAACTCGGATGATTGTGCTTTCGTTATGCAGAGCGACTCTCAGAATTTGTGTAGTAGGAATTCATAAATATTGTAGTAGATTCTAGTGATATTCAAAGGGAGAATATAGAAGCTATAATAGCAATCCTTATGCTCAAGAAAAATATGCGAAAGGTAATGGTTAAAGGTTTGATTCCTTATTTAAGATAATGCTTTATTCCACCAGACATTATTTTTTTTAACTCTTAAATAATAGCTGGTTTACAATCTTGTCATTTTCAGAAATTTCAGGGGAAAAATTCACCTTCCTTAAAAGGGAGTCACATATTTTATAGCTTTTTCTACTGCTGTTATCATTGACAGCAGAAGCTCAAAAAAGTAACTTTTGATAGCATAAGTCTACTTACAAACCAAAATTTTGCTTATGCATTTGCTCATTGTGTTATAATAAAGTGTTGTATGTGTATGTTGTATGTATGTGTTGAATGGGGCCCTGTGTAATTTGATAAAGCTTTCCTCCCCCTTGTTGAACTAGATGGTGAAACATATATTTTTCTCAGTTGTTCCTCCCACCTGCTGACATGTTACTTTCTGCCATCTCACCATTTCTAATAAATAACACTAACAAGCCTTTATAAAATGTTTTGTCACCTCTAATGAAAACAGCTTAAAAAATGTGGGGGTTCAGGTATTAATACTGGTCCATAAAATTCAGAAGATAATTTTGTTTTAATTTGTGTTTTGGGGCTGGATATGCATAATTCAGCCACAGTTGTAAAGTGAGGCTTGGGTTTTGTCCTTGTTTAGATGCAGAATTAGAAAGAATATAGAACTTGTTTTCACTTTA
This sequence comes from Nothocercus julius, assembly GCA_013398735.1. Lineage (NCBI taxonomy): Eukaryota > Metazoa > Chordata > Aves > Tinamiformes > Tinamidae > Nothocercus > Nothocercus julius. Next base: position 43,162 of record VZSV01000196.1, on the reverse strand, counting down.
GCCACTAAGAAATTTTAAAGGCTTTTATTGAGTTAGCATCTATTACCTTTCTAGAGAGGAAAAAATGAACCCACTTGATTTGCATATTAGTTAAATATCTTTTATGCCTTTCTAAATTATTCTTAATTACAAAGACTGTTTCTATAGTAACAATTTATATCTTCATTTCATAGTATATTTCTTTCCGCTTATTCAGCTCATTCCATTTATCTACCTTATTTGTTACTTGAACTGCACATAAACTTCAGGGGAGCTTATCTCTTACAGCTTTGGGGAAGGAAGAAAATGTACTGAGGCAGATAGATAAGTATTTAGTATGCAGCTAGTTCAATTACAGGAAATATCATTTAGACATCTCCCTTTAATAGAGATGCTGGCCTTTGAAAATAAGGTATAAGAAAATAAGCTACAGAATCAATTGGATTCTCTTACAACTCAGTAAAATACATAAATACCATTTAAAATGTGTAATAATTTTTATCTAACAGCCATAATTTTAACTAGATGCATGGAAAACAGATAAGTCAGAACCATTTAAAACACTTCAAAACAATTGCAATGCCTAAAGTCCATTAATATTTTAATTAAAGTTTCAAAATATAGTTCATTTCTCTTTCCTTTATTATGTTTATTTCTTCAGAGGGCAGACTTTATGGCTGTTACTTTGTTCTGTGTATCACTTCAGATCCATTTCACACTTCAGTTATGTAATAAAGTCACTTGTGCTAGTTCTCCCCTCCTTGAAATACTCAAATACACTTACTTGTGTATTTGCTTTGCTGCCTTGTAGCAGAGAGGAAAAGGTACACTTTTCAAAACCGTAGAATAAATTAGGTGAATGATATTCTGCTCTTTGGAATTCAGTACATACTCATACCTGTTATATAGTCTGTTATGGGGTTTTTTGATACACTTTTAGAAATGCCCTTGAGTTCTTTCCATTAAGTGATCATCTTTAGCTTTAGTACTTAAAAAACAAACATATCCCCTTTAGAGCTCTCAATTAAAGATGTTTCCCTACAAATATAAAATTACTCCTTCCTTTTTCCCTCTTGACTGAATCATTAAGGAGACTATGTATTGTCCCAGACAGATTTATGCTATCACTGCACATATACATCACTATATATATACATATATGTGCACATAAATATACATATCGTAAGTATAAAACTTATGCTAACACTCTGCATAAAAATACATTTTTTTTTTCTTGGTAAAGCAATGGATCTTTGAGTTTGTAAGAATTTCAGTGCCACACTAGCATTTCTTTCAGAGCTTGTGCTTAGGATGTGATTCTGGGTGTCATTAAACAGCACCCATAAACAGGATTTTCCTTGATCAAATGAGGGTGAAGAGGACCAAAAGGCTGCAGACATGTCACACATATGTCACAGGAACCTGTCTAAGCTTTCTCATTTACTTCCAACTTACCACTTTCGTGTCTTTGACAGGGTCACTTATAGCAATAGCAGAAGTATTATTGCTCTGTTTTTTGAAATTATATATTCAGCCCATTAGCTCTAGGAGTATGGGTGAGAATTTTCTATTCTGTCATTTAATAGTGTAAAGCTGTAATGCTGCGATGTCAGTAAGACCTTTTTGGACAGGATTCTCAGGTGGCCATTGCAAAAGAAACATCCCTATTTAAGACATGTTGATAGGAGTTTAAACTATCTACATGCAGTAGCTTCAGCAAGATCAGGACATTGAGATTTACCAAGCAGTTATAAATCAGGGTGCGTTTGCGGACTTTGAAATGCATGGGAGCTGTTAGGAAGACACAGTGCAACAGCCAACATGCATTAGACTGGTGCATCCTTTTAATATGTTGCATTTGCCTGAGACATGTTTGCAGTTCCATTACGTGTAAGTCCTGGGTGTGAGGTAAATTTATTGTCAGCATGTTAGACCTGTGAAAAAAAATCCACACCTATGAAAAAAGCCACAAGTAGCAAATTAACAGGAAAAAACATAGAAGGTATAGGGTGGTGACCTTGTTTAATTAGTTTTCCCTTATGCAAAACGTTCCAAAAAGGACTACCAAAGTTGCCTGAAAAATGGCTTCTTTATTTAGAAATTGGGTCTTGTACTGTCTCATACTATTAGTTCTCCTATTAGTAGTTATTTGTATTATAAGATCAATCCAAGTATTTCTATTGTGAAACAAAGGTTCAATAAATGAGCTTGCAATACAAGCCTGGAACAACCACATCGTTGTCATCTCACAGAACATATAGTCAGTCTAAATGCTATTAAAATATAATTATGCTTCTGCAGTTAAGCAAAAAGTTTCACTTGATATTGAAGTGAAAAGTAAGTATTCCTTCTAAATTTAGATGTCAATGGAATCATGGGTTCCTCGCTTCTGAGTAGGATTTTTTTTTTCTCTTATATGCTTTTCATGCTTAATACTTTCCTTCTGTGATGCATCTTTTTTTTATAATTTTTCTTCCTTCTGAAATTAGTTGTTGATTTTTATTGAGAAGAGATTGTATAGCACTTTTGAAAATCTCAACTTGAAAGTCTGTTCCAAGTGCCCCCAAAGGCAATGACTAATTTTCCAATGACTTTACCAAAGTGTAGGTTAGGTTTGATTTAGAGAGTAATGAAAATTTATTATCTGTCTTTGATGAAAGATCCATCAGCCTGATTTGACATATGCCGCATCTCTTTGAGAAACATCTTCTACCTCTTGTTTCTTTCTCATAAACCACCTCAAACTTCGTCCTCTGTCTGACCCTTTTGAATATATATGTTGGATTTTATGCAAGGTCAGCTTAAGTTCAAAGGCTGTTCTGCAGTCCCTGTATGTCCTTAATGAGTTGTGTGTAGTAATTACAAACCATCTTATCTATTCCATTAGAACTTAGGGTAAGGAGCAAAACTGAGACTTTGCCTCAAAGCAAATACAATTGAAGTTCACTTCAAGGAAGCAAACTTTTTGCTATCTGCTTAAGAGTAATGGTTGTAACCTTCATTGCATTTAACTGAGAGTCTTTCAAATTCAGTTGACAAAGCTGACACAGAGTTGACAAAAAGACTACTTACCTATTTTGAGATGGAAGTCTTTTTTTTTTTTTTTTTTTTTGTTTGGTCTTATAGGAAGGACATATTTCATGCTAAACAATCTCTTAAATTGAATTTGTCCCTCTTCATCTTTTGCTTTAATATTTTAAAGAAAGTGTCATTTAAGGAGTCATATCTTATCTGCCAGCAAAGATGAATTAGTTCAGCATGTACATTGTGCAGTTCATTTATAAAGGACTGTGTATATCGCTGAAGAATATTGACTGTACTCAAGTGAGGCTATTTTCCTAGTATGAACAAATGTATGTTGAAGAGTCCTATATTCTTAGTACATTAAGTTTCAGGTATCATGCAAAGTAGAGACAACGTTCTCTGTTTTAATAGTAGAATGGAGTGAAACAGTCATGTTAGTCTTAAGGTATTTTATGAACCTTTAGAATATGCTGTGATAGCTACATGACCCCATTAACTTAAATTACTTTGTTTTCTATGTCCTGAGCTTTGATTATTGTCTGTTATATGATTTCCTTCTTGTAATAAAACTTGTTTATCTAAAACATGAAGCCTCAGCTGATTACTGCTAACTCATTAAAATCCCTGGAGTACAATCCAGGTAATACAATGATCAAAAATCTGTTACTTGTAGGAGGGAAGGGAAGGAGGGAGCAACACCCTGCTCCACAGTGTGGCTTTTGCGTGACTTTTAATAATTCCTATTGTCAACTAAATACAGCCTTAAAGTGGTCGCTTCAGCTCTTGAGGTACTGCACTTCTATTAACTGTTTTGAAATAATGCTAATATTTCCCTTTTTCTTTAATGGGAATGGTTGCTTTCACGTAACATTATTGTTGGTGATTAATTATAGTTTAAGATTTTGAACAGGCAAGGAATGATACAAATGCAATAGTAGGAAGTTGTGGCCAGTGGAGCTCATCTCTGTGTTGCCAAGATCTCCGTGTGGTGCTTGCTTGTACCATTACCAACAGCACCCCATTAACAGGAGTACTGGCTTGCAGGAAGTCTCTGACATGTATTAGATTTCAAGGCGTAAGTGCCATGACTAATACTTTTTTCTTTGTTTCCACCTAACCATTCTGCTTTTCATGCAGAAATAAAAAGGTCATTGCCTTCTGTAACTGAATACAGTTCATTACTGACAGCCTGTGTTATCGAAGAGCAACATCAGTTACTTTCTTTTTTATTTTTTTGTTTTGTTTTTACCTGAAGTATTAATGGAATCCTGCAAAGAGCAATTTTGTCATTATGTGATGTAAAAGAACTGTACCAAGTAGTCTGTATTAGTTTAGAAGGCAGACAAAGTACCAAATCTTTAGGCAGTACACTTTGAATGCCCGTTGGAAGCAGTGCTGTTGGATCTCTGACCGAGTAAAACCATAGCTAGCCTGTTTAAAGAGCGTCAGTATTGACTTTCAGTGGTGTAACAGTAAGAGCTGATGTTCTCGAGACTGGCCAAGTGCAAATGCCATCTGAGAGGAGGTAAAATTTTTCAGTGCAGATCACTGTTTCATTTCAGACTCTGGATTTGCTGTGGAAAGACACCTCTTGATACTGAGTCATTAAATGGCCGTCTGAGTATGCACTGAGCAGATGTGGGTCAAGGTCTGCTTTGTCGCTGAGAAAATCCCGGTGCCATTTGAAGTGTAGTGTTTGAGGTACCTCTTATAACTTCAAAGAAGCCAGCTCTGGAATGAGAATTGCTGCGGTAGCTCTGGTACGAAGAGTCTGTGGTTGAATTAACCAGGCTGTGAGTTTCTGCAACCATGGCTAAGCTGCTTCCAGCATTCAAACCAGTAGATCAAAGTGTGGTGTCTCTGTGTTACGATTAAATTTGTCATGTGAGGCCATTAAGCTGTGACAAGACAATCATTAAGACAATAATTTGCAGCGAAGACTGAATTCCCATGACTTTTGTTGCATGATGCCACTTGGAACTATACTTTTTTTTCCACTCCGTACAGCTGAAAAGAACATCGGACATGAGAAATATGTAAGGCAAAGAAAAGATAACAAAGCTGTCATGTCTCATGCAAGCCTAGATGTATTCCTAGTACTACAGATAAATTATCTTTTTTTTTTTTTCAAGTCTTCTGAGATGTTTAAAGACATGCATTGGAATTTAATTGGTTTATTAATTGTTTCGATAATCAGTGTTATTTCATTGAGTCCATTCTAATTTCCATTGCTTGACAGTACATTCTTTGCCATAGAAAATATACTTTTTTTCTGAGTACTCTGTCCACCGTATTGATGAAAAACTGCCTTCTGTGCCTTTTTAAAGGGGAGTAAGGTTATTTGGAGACTAAAACCTTAGAAAAATAAGATGGAAGGCTGACTTGCATGTTAACTGAAAACAAGTGAAGATAAACAACTTAGGACATAGGCTCTTTCTTGTGTCCCTTTGCTACTGCATTATCTGAAAGTGTTATATGTGTTTCCTGGACAAACTTCCTTGTGTTGAGTTGCTGTTTTTAACTATAAACTCAAACCATAACTCAACTTTTAACTATAACTCAAAAATAACTATAAAAATGTCTTGAAGATAATTATAAACTTTAAAATCGTAAGAGATGAATGAAATGACTGAAAGACGTTCTGAGTGCTATAGCCCTGATGTTACATACGGATTTTCAGTATTAGAAGTGATTCTGCTGATGTTAATGATGTTTTATTTTGGAATTATTTAATCATTATATTTGGCCCAGGGCACTTGAAACTATTTCTGTATGTTTGCAGAGAAATTTCCATTCTTCATTATATGTAGGCGATGGCTTTGGTTTATGGTGTGGAAACAATGTGGTATGCTACCTTTTTTATGGTTCATTGACAACTCTTCTGCTTCTTTTATGAAAAACCAGGCTGAATCAGCTGGTAACTACCACACTCTGTTTTGCGATATGTTTGTTAGTGAATTGATGTCCATCTCTAGAAAGCTTAAAGATTTCTTTGAAAGTATCTAAGATATCATTCTTTCAGTGTGGCTGTTGCTGCCATTCTCCTTTTAATTTTTGATTCATGATTTTTACGTACATGAAGAGAAGGGCTGTTTCTCCGCCTCCCCTCTCCACTCCCTACGTGTTTCTGGTTTCATCTCTTAAGCTCTAACTACCTCTCAGCAAGGTATTACAAGTTGGGAGAAATTTTTTTGCTGATAGTTGCTGATAGGTTATGTTGTACGAAATAAGCTTTTCCATAGGTGAAGAGGTTTTTTAATGAGAGTGAGAATTATTGACTTGCATGTCTGTAGCAGATAGTCCAGACTTGCAACTGCCCAGCCCAGTGAACTAATGGAAACACCTACCCTAAGCTATTCCTTGGTTCGTTTACTAGCTGCATGTTTACATGTCTTTTGTATTTGATTACAACCAACAAGGTTTTTCTAGATAGATATTATTTGAATGCACTTCTTTAACATATGCCCCTGTGCTCCGGAAAGGGGTGCCTTTAAATATTAGCAGTGGTATTTGTGTACAGTCAAGAAACCAGTGTGAGAGGTGATTACAGTATGGTTTAAATGCCCGTCCTGCCCTCTCTGTTAGCATTGTTTTTCTCAACTGAAGAGTCCTTTGTGATTCCTTTGCCACTTGTATAGCAACAGTTCCATACCTCTAGCTACCTTTACTCCTTTACTGCCTTTCTCTAAGCCTTTTCCTTTCTGCTATATCCTGTTAGAGGAAGATAGTGTCAGAATGACACACAGTCTTTCAGGTAAGGGTCACCAGGGACTTAAGTCAGAATGACATTCTATCTTTTACAGAGTAGTCCTTCCTAATCAGTTCTAAGGTGTGTTTTGCATCTTAGGTTACTCGTGAGCAATCAGCTTAAGTATCTCTATCTGTAACCCTTACTTTTGTAACCCTAAGTCTTTACCCTGAATGACAGCAGGTTTAGGTGGAAATTCTTGATATCAGGGTTGACCCGACGTGACTGGGAGAGGGTGCGGGGAAGAATTGCAATGCGCTCAATATGAGTGATAAGGCAAAACTTCGTTTATTGGAAGAACACATACAGCTTATACAGCTTTTCCCTTAGGCGGCGCAAAGGCATTCATTGGCTAATATCTGTCTCTAAGGCGATCTGGCAATATCATTGGCTGCAGTTTATCCACAGTAGCTGGGCAGTTTAGCCAACCCCTATGGCCCAACTTATGTTAACAGCCTGGTTATGTTAGAGCCCAAGGCCATGGTTGTTCAAGGCTTCACATGACCCATGTCCCTGTTCCTTAAGCCATTCTGCAACAAGCAGGTAGCTCAGGGACATAATTTTATGTCAAGTTAGCATGGAGCATGGTGGGTACTCACCACTCCACCATGGTGAGTATCCTTTTCCCTTTATAATATATTTCATCTTCCACCAAACCCAGTGGAAGTCTGCTGCCATTCATCACAGGTAGCTGTTATTTTTACTATTCGAAATTTGCATTAGCAGCAAACTTTGTGGTCTCACTCTCCTTTCTCAGTTCTACTAATCTATTCCATGGCACTGGTCCCAGCAGGAATGCCCCTGTCAGCCCACTGGTGAGCACGCTGCTGTGAATCACTCACCTGCACCTCCTGTCTCTTCAGCAGTTATATATTCATGCAAGTCCCTTTGGTCCTAAACCTGGAAGCTTTATTTCCTAAAAAGCCTTTGGCAAAAGGCTTCAATAAAAGTCTTTCAGAAATGTAGATTCTGTCTACTATTATGGCATGCTTTATTCATATGCTTGCTGACATTTTCAAAGAAATGCAGTTGATCTGTGAGACATTCCTCTTTTTTAAAAAAAAATTGGTGTCTTTTCCCTGATATATTATATTTAGCCAGGTGTCCAGACTTCTGTTCTTTAATACTTTCTACTGTAATTTTCCTGGTATGAATGTCAGGCTGACAAACCTATAGTTACTTGGATTTTTTTTTGTTGTTGTTATTGCTGTTGCTATTTTTGAGTCCAATAAAGTAGTTTCAGGCAAGAGGCTAGTAGTTCAGCTATTTTATTTTTCAGTTCTTGGGCTGTTACCACTGGCCTTGGCAGTTTGTTTCCTTCATTTTATTGATTTGTCCCATAACCTCTCCTTCTAACACTTCATCTCCTGTTCTGCCTCCTGCACATAAGGAAGAGAACCACTTTAAGCTCAATAGGAATGAGTATAGAAATCTCACTTCATATTTCTCATACGTCTTCTCAGTCTGCAGCCTTGTACTGGTTTATTTACTGTTTCTACAGGCTCTCTGGCATGTTTCCTCCTCTTGGAAAGTGGCTACTCTTAATATTTTTCCTTGCTCTCAGTTTATATTTTGTTCTTTCTTAAGTCTGTGATGTTAGCTGTGTTGTTGGCTCTCTTGTAAGCGCATCTGCGATATTGTGTTGTTAAATAGTTCAGGCTTCACCAGTGAGGTTTTAAATCTCTTGGAACTATAAGATTCCAAGAATGTCATACCTACATAGTTCATCCTTTTCATTCCTACATAGTTTCCCTTTTTTTTTTTTTTTTTTGAAGCCGAGAACACTGATGACTTTAGTTTTTTCTTCGGTCGTGTCCATGGTATGATATTGTAACACTTCAAAGTGTATAAATATTATACATCCCATCTCTGCAACCGATCAGTGCTGTTTCTTCTTCTCTGGGTTCTTGAATAGCCCTGCTCTCAAAAAGTCCTTTCTTGTGTCTAGAAATTTTGATTTTCTTTTACCTTGGCACCCTTTTGGAGACTGAAGATTTCTGGAAAGTGATAGGGTTCTCAGGGAGTGGGACAAAAACATCTTTCCAAACCTAACCAACCCAAGCTGAGAATAGCTTTTAACTAGGAATGACGGGGGGGAGGAGGGAGATGACAACCCACAATTAAGTGAAGAAGTGTTGGAGTGAGTTGACAAACAAAATGTGACAACTGATTTGGGCAAGAGGGACCTCACCAACAAATCAAGGCTGTAGGGGGGTGCCCCTCAAGCATATGGACATAAATAAGGAAGTGCCTGCAGGACAGCATTAGAGGAAGAAAAATTCTGCCCTCTCTGAGAAACCAACAGAGTGCCTTTCTGAGGTAGCTGTCTGTACTGTAGTGTAGCAGCATGGAAGACAAATAGGAGGAATTAGGTGTTTATGTGTAGTTACAGTGTTAGGATTTCAGATCAAGAAGATGTGGTAGGATGGCTCATGCAACTGAAATGCTGCAATGGACAAATAGAGAGTTTTTAGGAAGGACAGACTGGGAGGGTGAGGAGTGGAGGGAGAGCAGCAAATATGTGTGGTGCTTTGCCTAGTGATGGTCGACTTGGCAGCTGAGGGTGTTGGTCAGGATCAGTGGACAGACAAATGTTGGCAATGTTGTATTTGGTGACTGCTACAGACTGTGTGATTAAGAATGGATGAAGCCTTTTTCTGACAATTGGAAGAAGCCTCAGGTTGGTAGGCCCTAGTCCTTATAGGGGACATAACCACGTTGGTATCTGCTAGAAGGGCAACACAGCAGGGAATAAGCAATCCAGGAGGTTTTTGGTGTGTGTTGATGACACCTTCCTGACACAGGTGATTGGGGAGCCAATGAGTAAAGGCAGTCTGCACCTGGTACTTCAAACATGGAAGAACTGCTCAGGGATGTGAAAATCTGGAGCAACTTTGCCAATGTTCCTCATCTGTGAGGAGGGACTAAAGAAAAACCAGGATCACAACACTGGAGTTCAGGAGAGCAGACTTTGGCCTATTTGGAAAATTAGGAAAATTATGTGGGATAAAATTCAGACAAAAACTGACCTCTTCCAAGCTCAAGAATGGTCCAAAACAGTGATCAGGAAGTCAAGCAAAGGTGTCAGGAGACCTACGTGGATGAACAATGAGCTTCTGACTAAACTAAACATAAAAGGAAGCATATAGCAGTAGAAAGAAGGGACAGATGATCCAGGAGGAATATAGATAAGCAGCCTATACATGCAGTGTTAGGAAAGCTACACATCATTTGTGTTTAAATCTACTGGGGGACATAAAAGGCAACAAGAGATGCTTTTACAGGTGTCAGGTCTATCATCAACAAAAGAGAAAGAATAAAAAGAGAAAGAAATGAGAGATAATGTGTGAATATGAGGTGGAGGGGTTGCTGAAAAGGACGTGGAAAAGGCTTAGGCACTCCATGTTCTTTTGCTCCATTATTTAGTGATCAGATTTGCCTTTAGAAATCTCAGGCAGCTTAGACCAGTAGGAATATCTAGATCCAGGAAGATTTACCCTCAGTAGAGGAGATTCTGGAACACTTGAACAGACTGGATGCACACAAGTTCATTGGATATGATGGGATACATCCATGCATGCCAAGAGAGCTGGTTGATACCACTGTGAGACTGCTGTCATTGTCTTAGGAATGCCATGGCCATTGCGTGAGGTTTCTGAGGAATGGAAGAAAGTAGATGTCACTGCTGTATATGAAAAAGGCAGAAAGGAGAATCTGGGGAGCTACAGGGTAGACTTCTGCTTCACTCCCTGTGAAATTAATGGAACAAATAATTCTGGAATCCTTTTCCAAATATGCGAAGAATGGAAAGTGACTGAGAGCAGTCAGCAGAGATTTATGAAGAGGACATCATGCTTGATGAACCTGATAGACTTCTGTGATAAAATGACTAGCTCAATGGATATGGGAAGAGCGATGGATATTGCTTATCTTGACTTGAGCAAGGTTATTGACACTGTCTCCATAACATCCTCTTATATAAAAATAGTGTGTTATGGACTAGATAAATGGATAGTAAGGTGGACTGAAAACTGGTTGAACTAGCTGGAAGCCAGTCTCCTCTTGTGTACTCTAGAGGCTGATACTGAGGCCTACACTCATTAACATCTTCTGTAATGACCTGGTTGATGAGACAGAGTGTAGCCTCAACAAGAATGAGAGACATACAAAACTGTGAGGAGTGGCCGATGCACCAGAGCGACTGCCATTCAGAGGGGCTTTGACAGCCTGAAGAGCTTAAAGGAACCTCAGGAAGTTCAATAAGGGAAGTCAGTGCTGCACCTGGGGAGGATTACCCCCATGCACCAGTAACAGGCTCATGGCCAACTGACTGGAAACCAAGCTTTCCAGAAAACAGTCTGAGGTCCTGGTGGACAAGCTGACCATGAACAAGGAGTGTGCCCTTGAAGGAAAGAAGGCCAACAGCATTCTAAGCTGCGTTAGGAAGCCCAGTGCCAGCAGTTGGGGAGAAGTGATTTCTTCCCACCTTCTGAGGCCCTACCTGGACAGCCGTGTCCAGTCCTAGGCTTCCTAGTAGAACAGAGACATGGATTTACTGGAGCAAGTGCTGCAAAGGGCCACAGAGTACATCCAGGGACTGGAGCATTTGTTGTGCAGTGAAAAGCTGAGAGAACTGTAATTGTTCAAGATGGAGAAGAGAAGGACCAAGGGATCTTACCAGTGTGTATGAATAGCGGATGGGGGGCAAAAAGGTCAGAGCCAGACTCTTCTCTGTAGTATCAAATGAAAGGACAGGAGGCAATGGGAACAAACTGGAATGCAGTAAATTCAATCTGAACATAAGGAGGAAAAAAAAACCTTGCAATTGTGAGGGTTATGCTTTTCCTTACAATTTCACTAAATCTTTGTAAGAGGAGCTTTTGCTGATACTGGCATTAGGAAAAAGCAGTTTTTCCTCAGATAGCTTCTCCAGAAGCCAATTATCTTTGACCGACTCTGGGAGTAATATGGAAGCAAATGGCCATGGCATAATCTAATATGCCTTGTAATCAGTAAATTTTTAATACAAAACATAGCAAAAATCTCACAGTCCATATTCAGTTAACACTGAATTCAGAAACACTGAAATAGCTTGTCCACAAAGGCTGTGGAGTCTCCATCCTTGGAGATACTCGAAACCTGGTGGACTGGGCGATCTATGGAGGTCCTTCCAACATCAACCATTCTGTGATTCCCTAGGACATTCAATATAGTAGGTACGTTATAGTACTTGTTGGATTTCCTTTGGGGGATTTTAATTTCAAAATTAATTTAAAAGGGAAAACACTAGTTTTCTTATCAGAAGAGACTTCTTGAAAATGAGAAGTCTAACAAAGCTTCCAGTAAATGCATCAAAAAATTAAAAACTATTTTAGCTGATTGTATTCAAATATAGTTGTCTGTTGACCTATGTCATAGAAGAGGCTTATATAAAAGCATTGCTGGTTGTTGTGGCTTGAAACTTTTATATTGGGCATTTTCATGCATGAAGCTTATTTTGTGGGTGAAGTGTTTATAATGTTCTTTTTTGCCTTTGGGATATATATATATATATATACATATATATATATATAGTCTTAACTTGAAGTTTTATTTCACTTACAAAATGATTTAAAATTTACAATTTATTTTATCAACTGTTAGATTTAGAACTATTTTTCCCCTTTTTTGCTACTCAGTGAAACAGGATGAACAGTGTGTGGTTCACTTTGCCTATTTCCAAACTGAGAAAAGTTTTGAAAAGGGAGAAAAGTGCTTCTGTGAAGGAACCGTAAAAGAAAATTAGTGATGACAGTTGGCAGCTTTTCCTTGTGTAGTACTGCACTTGAAAGAAAAAAAGCAAGAGAAATGAAGAAAGAACATTGAAATAAAGCGTAAGTAAAATAAAAACACAAAACCCGTGGAAAATGGAAATACTTTAATTTTTTAGGTGTGTAGACATTTTCATTTCCTTCACAGTTTGGTTATTACTTCACTAAACTAATTAGGTGCTGGCTACCTTTTGTCTCTTTGGTTAGCATACTATGCTGTGTAACTTGGGTTTTTATGTGTCTTTTTTTTTTTTTTTTCCTGCGCATTTTACACAAAGTTGTTGCATTAAAATATGTACTGACAAGTTAGGAAATACTTTTCTTTTGAAATTGTACATCTTCTGTTTCAGTGAGACAGAATGACTCATGAAGTCCAAAATTCTTACTTACTATAACAAAGATTGTGGACTCTTTCATCGTTTGTACTTAAATACAGTTTCGACCAGGAATGAGACATGGACTGTATTCTCAAACATTTTAAACTCAACTAACTTAAATACATATTTTAAAAGTATTTGTTTTGTTTTCATAGTTTTTTTTTAGTTACTTTGACATGCTAAATTAATTTCCTTATGCATTAGTAAATTTTGAATTCTTTAAATAGCTGAGTAGACAGCTATAATAAGATGGTAGATGTTAAGTGTATTGTAAGCATATAAAAATTAATGTGTGGCTTTGAAGTAGATTAATATATGGGATTTTCAGTGATTTGATGTGGAAAACTTCGAGGTTCACCTTTATTAGAAAATTCTACTTACACCAAAATAGCATTCAGAAAACTGCGCCTGGTTTGTTCAAAAAACAAAGATGAACTTTTAAAATATTGAGTGTCAGGATCTGATCTTCTCTCCATTTGTCTGTTTTCTGCGAGACAGAAATCCTCTGGATACATTTATCTCTGGTTCATGATGGCTATTTCTGTTTAGTTACACATGGCAAGTGAAGAAGTGGCTGAAGATTTCTGATTATATTTTGATCATAACCAGACCTTGGAATATTTATACCTCTGTCATGCTGGTCATCTCTCTGGCATTACGTTCTGTATTACAACAATGTTTTCCAGCGAGCTATATTAAGATAGCCAAAGTTTCCTTTTTCCAGTAAGACAACAAGCACCATGATCTTTGATTATGGAATAACAATAAAGATCTGTGTTGTTATGGCAGCCTAACACTTTCTGGTTAATTAGAATATATGCTTAAAACCATATAAGAAAACGGTGTGCCTACCTCAAGAAAAGCAATAGAACCATGGAGTCACATGAATCACATGAATGGAAGGAAAGGAGAGTGCCAGGGCATCTTCCCTTGGCACAGGAATCAGGTGAGCCTTTAATTCAGGGGAATACTTCCTATATATGCAGACAAAGTATATTCCTACCCTTCCCATCTGCTGCTACCTTCCTTCTCCCCTACCCTCCATCCCCAGAACTGATGAAAAGTCCTGGTGCAGAGCACAAACCTATAAATAAAAGTGGTTATGACTTATTTATGACAACCCAGTAGAAGGCTTTTGTTGTCACTTGCAAAACAAGTTTGTCATTATCTTTCGATTTTGGCAAGAATTTAGCATTACAGTATCAATTCTGAAATGACTTTTACTTAAATTCTTCTGGGAGTCAGCTTTTAATTTTTCATCCTTTAAATTGACATGCACTAAGCAAATTTACATCATTTTATAGCTCATGAGCAAACATTCCTTTTGGGAGAGTCTTATGTATGACCATCTGGGTTGGATAATCGTGGGGAATAAGACTTCATATTCTTTCATTTAAAAATTAGGATTAACTCTAATCTAGAACTGAACTTCATTGTTGTCAGAGTATGTCTTTAAACTCTTTGTTTGTAGCCCCCAGAACGCTTTCTTCATACCAGATATGTCTCCCCAAATCTTTCTTTGCAAATTCAGTATACTCAGTGTAATAAATGTCAGTAGAAAACCTGTTAGGGGGTGAGGAACAACCATGCAGTGTAGATGGGTAGTTCATCAGGCTTGCAAATAGAGTTCCAAGTAGTGTCCATCCGTGTCTGAACAAAATGCAAGACACAGGCTTTGGGAATTTCCATATTTATAAATATATATATATATATATATATATGCATATATATATACATTTCACTCCTGACAAATTAGTAGAAGGCTGTTAAAGTTTCAGATGGCAACGCTGTCTGGGGATTTTTCACAGTTTCTTGTTGGGAATAATACAGAGTCTGAGAAGTATCCTGACTAAAAACTGCTTTGGGGAATGGTATTAAATATATTGTTGCATTATAATGCTAGTGCACTACATCTGGATATTAGGAACACATCCTAATTCCTTAGGAAAATAGTTGTTTCTGCAGCAATCCAAAATGTCTAGTAGTGTTAGATAATGTTGAAAAAGAAAGGCTAAAGTACAGCAGATAACACCAAAACATCCAGCATTTAGTGATCATTCTGATAAAGATTTTTTTAATATAAATGCATGTTCATTAGTACCCATTTAAAAAAATAGTGGTTTCAGGTATCATGTTGCAAAGGGATTTTTTTAATTATAATTGTAGTGATAGAAACAAAATAAATTAGTATCTCAGGAATCATAGTTTACTTCACGGGATAATCTTTCTTTTAAATTTAATTTTGTATTACAAATTTAGTGAAGATTCATTAAAGCTAATGAGGACTTCTACATGGACTTAGTTTATAGTTGGATCAGGTCCTGTGGAAACTAATTGCCACTGTAACAATAGGAAAATAATTTTAAGTTTGTCCAAAGTACTAATAATGTAGGTTTTTGTTCTTCATTACCATATTTCCTAATAGCAGACCACTATGAGGTCACCTACAGAATGACATATAGGTAGCTAATTCCTAATGTCCTCATGTAAACAAATTAGCCATGCCCGTGACATTTTTTATTGTTCAGTATCCAAACTTTGGCATGAAAACTTGAACTTAAGGCAGTGAAAAGAAATACAGTATACTTGAGTTACTATTAAAACCTACGTACCCCGACTCATGATGGTGTCTTCAGGAGCAGTTTTCCTCCAGACTTATCGTCCACAATAATCTCTGAACTGTGCCATGTGTTGACAAGTTGTAATGTTGAAGCTTTTCAGGAGGTAACAGTCCCAGGAAAGGCCATGCAAAGTCATAATTACAAGTGTGAGTGGGTTATGAAGTATCTGACTGTGTGATCACAACAACTTGTTAGAATGTGTAAAGCAACAGTGGAGAGCTCAGACTCATCCCATAAGTCTTCAGTAAAGGAATCGCCTCAGTGCGGTGCTGTGGGGTACTGATCACCAGAGTAATTAACAGTAGGTCAAAATCTTGGCAGTGAAACTGCTTCCTATTCCAAGGAAGAACTGACAGGAATTAAGAAGCAGTTAGTCCAGAAAAACAAAAGCATGAGTTGATGCAATACTGCTGCAAAAGAAGCTCGGTGTCATGAGGAAGGCATCTTGCACCCAGCACGACCTGCTGTACCTGGGCAAGGCATTCGGAGCTGATAAAGCCAGAACGCACAATGCTGGTGATCCCATTTTACCTCCCGTGTGGCACGTGCAGTAGGATTTGCATATATTCGTGCCTGTCTGAACAGCAGCATGTTTGAAAAGAAGTCCAGTCTTACTCTGAACGTTGTCATCAATGGAAAGTAAGAGTGTCAGCCACTGCTGCATTCATGGCTGTGTAGGAAGAGCACAGCATGGCTATTAAATCCGCTGTCAGTACCCCTTGATTCATGTGCTGGACCTTTCCGTTGGAAACATGCTGGCTCCTGTAGACTCTGTGTCTTGACTTCTCTTTGTCCTCTTCTTCTCCTTCTGGGCTCAGGCTGAAAGTCAATCCTCTACTTGCAAAATTGGTCAGCACAATGACATATGTTCTTCATAGGTAATAACTGCATGTAGTGGGAAATCCAGTTTGACTGTCACATGTACCATTTTCTCTCTACTAATTAAAAAAAAAAAAAAAGGAGAGACTTGCTAATGAACAACTTCAGTGTAGTTTTGCTTATGTGGAATTAAAGAATTGCACTAAGTGTTATTTCTACTTTGCAGTCCAACCAGTAGTTTCTAGAGAAAGGCTTTTAGAGCAAAGTGACACAAATATCAAAATATTGCAAAAGTATTTGTCTTTTATTTCTTTCAGATAATTCATGAGGCAGATCTAGCTATTTGTCAGAAATATTTGTCAGAAATACAGAAAGAAAAAAAATAGATGTTTTAAAGAATGCCAGTGATTTAATAACCTGTTAAATTGATAACACTGGTAATTAGGGGCTGAACATTTTTGTGGGGAAGGCATGTTTATTTTTTAAATTACGAAGCTTTCAGAGTGAAAATTTGCATCTAATATTTTGTGGAGCATTTATTGCAGCTATTCAAACATCTACTAACTATAAGGAAGCAGCATAAAATTAATAGTTGAGTATGCATTTTAGCTGTAAGAAATTAATGCAAAAAATCAATAATAAGAATACCACAGAAACAGATGAGGAGGTAATCTTAAACAGATTTATTTTATAAGTAATTAGAGGACCTAAGACCATATATTCAATTCTGAAGGTGCTTTAAACTTAAGACTGGAGCAAATCTTTTGAAATCTCTTATAATGGAGATGGAATATTTTACATGTTTTAGCCGCCTCTCGAGAAGGGAAATATAGATTAGTGGTATTTTATTGTGCTTCACTGACAAAACTGTATGTGAAAGAATTTGAAGAAAAATCTTTGAAGTTATTCAGCTCCTGATTTTTCTTTCTTTAAGGCAAAATTTTGAAATCCATTGAAGCATTGTGCTAAATGTGTGAAAGAAATAGAACACTTTTTCCTATCCCAGTCTTCGAAGGTGGAGCTGTGAAGCTGTTCTGCAGACTTCTGCAGAGTCTTTCGTAGTATTTTCTACTGCAGCTATTTAGCAGACATTTTACTTCTAAGATGTCTGTGCAAGGGGGCCCCCAATCATTAAATGTCAGGCAAATGTCTAAAATACAACCTTTTGTGGTTCGGAATCATTTGATTTCCTCTATAATCTTAAGTTATTCAGTCTCTGTGTCTTTCTATAGTATCTATAGAAAAGTATTTATGATTGTTTTATGCTACTCCATAATAGGAGTAGCATAAAATTCAGAATAGGGATTATAAAATTACAGGAAATGGGAGGGATCTTCTGTTCATAGTTCCAGATAATATGTTGTATGTCTCACTTCTTGAGTTCCAAAAAGCACTTTAACTTGCAGTATTTCCTCCTATCTTTCTGTAGTGTGTTTCAGAATTGTGTTGCTCTTCCGGATAGGAGCATTCTCATTTCCAGCCCCAAAATCCCTTATGGCAGCTGTGGACTAGTTCATCCCAGTGCCAGTCCTGTCTTTGCGTGCACAAAGTTCTTACCACTTCCCCGTTTAGATCTTCTACTGGTATATTTCTGTGCAGCAATTGTCCACTTTCACCCTTAATTTTTTCCCCAAGTAAAACAAATCTTGTTCTAGTTTCTTCTTGGAAGAGAAGCTTTCCATTCCCCATATCATCCCATATATATGCATATCATTCGGATGCATACCCAGAATTGTATTCAGTATTTCGAATAAATCATAGTGAGACTATCAACACAATGTTTCCCTGTTTCTTCTAACCTGATGATACAATTTTACGTTTTTTTTTTTATCATCAGGGTTCTTCATTTCTGCATGTTCATCCTCTTCTTGTTATGTATTGGTGATATCTCTTCGCGTTGTGTTGGTAACATGTTAAAAATTATTACTTGTCTGATTGTTTCTGCTTTTGATGGTGACCGTTCAATTTTAATTGTGGCATTGTATCAGATGAAATGGTACTGAAATGCAATTTGGGATCTGTATTTCTTTTCTTCAGAAGGTAGCTTATACAGGAAATATAACAGACTAGTGTAGTTTGCTATATGTAAATATCAGTGCATTTTGTTGTTTTGTTTTCTATGTATTTACCTGCATTTTTTCAAAATAGTCTTTGAAAGCATTTCATGTCTTCCCATTTCCCCCGTTCCAGCTATTTGTTATTCTCAAGTCGCTTGCTTGTAAGTTGCATTCTTTCTAGATAAATTTGTTAATATTTGCTCCTGTAGCATCAGTTTTATGCCACAGATGCAAGGAAGTAAAAATTCAGTATCAAGTTATGTTAATATAATTGCTTTTATTAGTTATTAAGAAGCTACAGTTCTTCGTGTAAGACTTACATTATGAAATGCTTGCATCTCTCCAAAAGTTTTATAGTTCAGTTCTTTGGAAAACTTGGATTCTATTTCTACAAAAGGAAATATGTGTTGGATAATCTTGGCTGTCTTCTTTGGTTCCCTTTCTTCTGTGAGACAAGAGTATTTGTTTTCCAGTATAATGTTTTCTGAGCAACTCACTGTTTTTAAGGCTTTAACTTTCATGGACACCATTCCCTACAGATTTATTTAATAGTCCCTACAGTGACTATATAAAGACCATCGGTCTCACTTTTGCATCTAGTAGCTTGTATTTATTTTACTGTTGAGCACTAAAGAAAATGTTTTAGGTGATTCAACATTTGCAATTCAGTGCTGTAGTTTTTATTAATATACTGTATGCATACTCTGATGACGTTCATTACAGGTTATCCTAAACTTCTCCAAAAAGCACATGAATATAGAGATGAAATGGGATGACAGGAAAGCATGTTGTGAATGAGAGTGAATTTCCACGATGACCTGGAAACAGAAATGAGACTTTTCGGTATATGCAAAGAAGGCTCTCCTTTTTTTTTTTTTTTTTTTTTCTGGGAATGCTATATGGATGCTAAGTCATAAGCCTGAAAAACTCCAAGTTTGCCAGCAATTTGAATCTATTGTATACAAGGCATTTTTATGAGGAGATGTGCTATTATCATGTTAGCTGGGAGCATCATGTTCTGATTTGTCCCAAGCTGTGAAAAAGACCAGCTTAGCCCATCCATTTCCGAGACCATTCCTACTTCTCTTTTTTTTTTTTGCTAATGGTTTTTCAGTCCCACAGTGTATCAGATCTGTCCCATGATCTGGCTGCAAACTTACATATGACAGAAAAACAAACATACTGGGCTGCCAGCTGGAAACTGTTTATGATTGACTTCGACAGACTGAAATTTTGTGTCAGAGCATGACTTGAATTTTTCGAGGCAGGATGAAAGCGGTATGCTAACTTTGAATTTCAGAAAGCTCTAAGTGTTTCACTCTTGAAACTGACACATTTCACAGTCTCAAATTAAATTTATGGAAAAAAAAGTGTATGAATGAACTAAAATTTGAATATACTTATCCTGATGTTTTTCAGCGTGGCTTGGAAAATTATTTTCTAGTCCTACAAAAATTAGTAATTTTTAGAAATGAGCAGTAAAACCTGATCAACCTGAACACTTTTCGAATGTAGGTTTAGTTCATTGAAAAAACATGATCTAAAGAAAAAACTATAAAATCCTAGAGGGATTTATTTCGCTCTGGATGGAACACTAAGGTTGCATGGAGAGAATTCTTTAAGAAGTCATATTTAAAGACTGAATATACAATTGTTAAGCCACCATTTTAACTGGTTGTTTGCAAGCACAGTATTGCTATTCTTAATCACTTCAGCTGCTTTTATTCTTTTACCTACTATTTCTTATTACCCTATACATATAGCTATTGCCATTTCTCCATAATTAAGGACAGTAAGCTTTTTTATATGGGATGATGATCATAGCTCTTTTAAAGAAACCAAAATGAATTGAACAGGTAATGGCAGTCTGTTCCTAATCATAATATCTCAGTGTATTTATTTAAAAAATGTTTGTGTTTTTAGTTACATACACTAGGTAAGACTAGCCCGCAAATTTAAGATTCCTCTTCTCTGCTTTGTTAGGTGCTATCATGTGAAATGACACTTGCAGAGAATGTTTTTCCTCACCTCCAAATCAACTCAGCGCGTCTCATTGGTTTGTGATGAGACACACAAAGTAAGACCATGAAGCAAAATAAAGACATGAGCTATCAGATTTTTGATCTAGATGTTCTGTTACAACACTATAGACTTGTGCCATGGCTGTCACAACATATCACTGCTCATGGTTCATTTCTTCTGGTATTGCTATACAAATGCAAAATGGTAAAAGAAACAGCAGAAATCTAGGCAGCATTTATATAAATGTTTATTTTGTTATGAGGTGAAAATATGAAGCGGATGGGAATTAAATCTCTTAGGGCACACATTCTGAGTGATCCTCTTTTTTAATTCTCTACTAATTCTTAAGCAGACTTCTTATTGGCAGGGGAGTGAGACATTTAGAGCTCAAGTGAGTAGAATTAATCCATAAAAATTTTCATGTACCATTAGATATTTCTCAAAATGAGCCAGTGGTCTTTGAAAGTACATCAACCATCCATTTTTTAGAAAAGCGAAGGTGCTGAGTGCTGTAAAGCGGTTGCCTTCAGTATGCAATTCCTAAAGCCAGATACGTTTTCTTCCTCAAACATAACTGCACGTAGCCTTTGTTTTGCATTATGCAATGTCTGAAGTTTCGTATATGACAAGATTTTAAATCATGGAAAAGGCAGCTACTGAAACTTGTACTATTTGATCAGATGTAATAGCAGAATAAAGAAGTCGTCATTGTCAAGTCAGAAAGGCATCCTGAGACAAGGAGATAACCATATTTCTGTTGTAATACATGTAATATTTTTTCATGGAAAGAACAAGACTTGTAATCTGCCAAATGTCATTTTTTCCCTCTCCTTTAACAAGCAAACATCAAAAAGTACACACTTTAATTTATTACAGCTTGTATCACCTCACGTAATTTATATTAAATCTGGGAGGTGATCTTTCAGAAATATTTTATTACACCGAAAAAAGCAATGAGTTCTCTGCATATTGCTTTGCATGTTTTGAAGTTTTTCCTTATGCAATTTATTGCTGATAAATGAAGTTAACAAATTGCTTACTAGCATATTTTGTAGCTTGGTTTATTTGCTTTATGCTAGTCTTAACTACTTATACATCAGTCATTTATTGTTCTGAAGTGTAGTGAACAATAAAGCCCAAATCTATCAGTTATTTCAAAATACTACCTAAATCAATATTCTTCACCTTAAAAGACATTTGTTCAATTCTGCATGGAATTATTCAGTAATATTTTAATGACATTTTCAACCTGACTTACCTGAATTAATTTGCAATGAATTTGTAAAGTAATACCTCTAAAGTAGAAAAATATTTGAATAAAAAATTGATTCTTATTCTGTGTACAGGGACATTGTGCTCATTTTTTTCTTTTGTAATGATTTGTATTATAATTATACTACAGTTTCTCTACTGTGTGCAGTAACATCACCCCACTATTGATAGTGCAGTAAATTAGTTTAATTTAGAATGTGTTTTTAGGTCTTCATTTTTTAAAATGACTATCTGCCAGCTGTTGTGTGGCTTGCTGAGAGATGAACATGTTCAGACTTTGTTCAGTGTGTTGAACAGTTGTCTGGACAGAAACATTGTGATTCAAGAGGGAGTCTGTTTGTTCCAGAACTAGTAATATGGATTCATACAGAAGTACTGTTAATTTGGCAAGTTTGTTAGTCTGAATTCCTAATTTAGTCAATTGGACTTTTGTGAAGAACTTTCCGTGCATTTTAAATTATGTAACAGTCAAACAGAGGGATAGTGTGAATTTGCATGCACTGTTACACCAAGGATAAAAAGTTCAGGGACATACTGATCTTTTTTTCCTTTTTTTTTTTAAAAAAAAAAAAGGTAATTGAGTAGCCTTACTGTCTTAAGAAACAGCCATGATCTATTGTGATTCCCTTAAAATCTTTAGGATCACTGAAAAAGTGGGGTGCACACATCTCCAAGACAAATCATAATGGTAGGTAGAGATGAGAAATAAGGAAATTAAGGTGCAGATCATTGAAAGAAGTAAGCACAGTGATACTGGGCCTCCCCTAATAAAAAGAAAGAAAGCAAGGAGAGAGGTAGCTGAAGATCCAGCCCCTCTTCCTTCCTTCCTTATACCTCAGTTTGAGGAAGAACAGTCATTGCTGTGGCAGCAGCAGGATGATGTAAGTGAAGAAGTAGATTTCATCAGGGAACAACTTGATCCCTAGGGAATCCTCCTACTGTTCATGGCATCATTCATCCTTCCACAGTGCTGCTGCTGTCCAAAACCAGAGCCAGAGATATTGCCCGCCCTGCACGCTGGAGTGAGTTGTCCTGCCCATGTTCGGTGCCATTACAATTACCTGAATATTGAGCAAAATACCAGTTGAATATAAAGTACTTATAGTTTTGCTGAAAGCCTCCTACAGGCCTCCTAGCCTATAGAAATGACATGGAAAATTGAAACAAATCTTCCCATATTTCACCACAGGCAAAATACAACTATGAAGATTTCTTTAGATCTGTGATTAAAAATAATAGTACAACTTAAGAGCTATTCATAAGGCAACCTTGAGTGAGAGCTTTTTAGTGGAACCCACCACTTTTCCTCTTATTTTCCTTGTCCTGAGGAGTGTTCCTAAATGCATATTGTTGTTGCACCTTTTAAGGTGTTTTGAGGAAGCAAGACAGCCTCACAAGGCTGTCTGGTTTTTGTGTGTGTGTGTTCTCTAACCTTTTATGTTTAATGACTGAAACTCCAGAGAGAAAGTCAAATCTATTAGAGGGGTAATAGAAATAAGTTATACATTGAGCAGCCTGCTCTTTTCTGAAGATTTAAAAGAGCATCTAGCCAGAAATGGTTACTTGAAAATGGTTTCCCATGTCATACTCCTGTTAATGGTAACCATTCCAGCCTTAATAACTCAGTCATTACCTGTGGCCTTTACACCATTCACTGCCTAATATGACTGTTCATAATTCTCTTAGTTTTAAAGGACTCCAGGGTATCCTAATGTCATTGTAAGAAAATGATGAATTCTTGAAATGAGTCACACTCGCCTTGCATGCTTATACTGCTTTGTGCAAAACTAGTTAGATAAACACTTGTATCATGCTTTGGAAACGTATAGATTTAGCTAATCTGTAATTTTCACAGCTCCTATATATTTGACTCCTTTAAGAGGAAGAAGGCTCCTTGTATTTCATGTACAATGATCTTCTGTGTTTAATAGTTGCAAAATATGCTGAAATTTTAAAGTGTCAGAACTAGAGGGGGTCAACAGGCACACAAATTACTTAGCAATTTAGAGCTGTATTCTGATAGCCTTCCCTGAACAAGGCAGGCTAGACTTCCATCAAAATCACTCAATCTTATTTTGATTCTGGCAGTATCTGACAAAAATAGGCTTTGTGGTATATTCAGTAAAGCCCTAGCTATGTCTGGCCTCTCTGGACGAGATTTTAAACTCTCCTCTCCATTCCTCTTCACACCTGCATGTGTGATATGTTTTATCTCCTCTTTGGTGTTTTCTTCAATGCTGTAATTTGCTTTTGCACTTTCTCTTCATTTAGAAGTGTCACAGTTATTCTGGCAAAGACAGTAACTGTGATGACAGCCTGTTGCGGCTGTGTTTCCACTGAGTTGTGCCTTGCTGTGAGCATAGCTTGCTTTGAGTTCAAATATGTATGGACAAGGAAAACTAACTTTGATGAATGCTAAGGAAACAGTATATGTCCACAAAGAGACATTAATTCTGAAGGGATGCTTTTAGACTTAAATTGTTTTGCTAGTATTGTATTAATGCATAAAAATTTTGAAGTTTTGATTATATTTTTTTAGGTTAAAATGTGGGATTTTGGGGGAGAAAAAAAAAATAATATTCAAATCCTATAAAAAGAAAAAGTTAGCAGCTGGTCCTTGTGAGTCAAGAGAGCCGAGTTAGAAAATGAGTCAGACTTGGCGTTTTGTTGAGGTTTGTGGGCTCCTTCACTTTTGCATTGAAGCACTGTTCTATCTAACAGTTCGAACAGCAAGGCTTGGACCACTGAAGAGAGCTGGTGGTAAGCAAGCAAAAATTGATGGCTAAAACAACTATATATTAGAACAGAAAAAATGTGGTGCCTGTGACTCCACTGCTCTTCTGTAGTTTCTACCGTTGCCGAAGTTGTTGCAAAACAGTGCAGTTCTAATTAGCTCGTCTATTGCTTTGTGCTACATAGAGGAACTGATCATCCACCACTACTTGCTATATATAAAGTTGATAGATCATAGGGTTTCAAAAGAAGGACAGTCAATAGATCTCCTGTAACATGGGGACTTGTATTTTCTGAGGCCCTTACAGAAGAAATTCAGGTTTCCTGTAGAAAATAGGAAACCCTCTTTCAGATGTATCCATGGAGTTTATGCTACTGCTAAATTTGTAGCATCTAAAACTTTTTTCAAAGATGCCTACTGGTACATTTATGAATATATATGGACATGTCAGTGTACTTGTTTTTCATTGTGATTATCTTCAATCTTAGCAACTGCATAGAAGTGACAGAGTTTTCAGAACATTTTACAGCTAGAGAGCTGTTAGGATGTTCACACACTGACAGCAACTAAGGCAGTACTTAAACCTGGGCTTTAAATATTAAATAGTTATTCACTGTAATGTGGAAAAGATGTATATGAAAACAAAACGTGTTTGCTTCTTGAAACATAGGATAAGATAATGAGTTTGCTCCTTTTTGGTTGTATCTGGGTAGTAATAAGTGTATTAAGAGTTGCCAATCTGTTATACAGTTTCAATGACAGGTTCAGAAAGAGAGAGAGTGAGAAAGAGTGCTTGCGATATCAAGGTTAGAGCATCTTTCTTGTTGCTAAATAAATATATAAAAGTCTTGAACACAAAGTTTTTCATTTTAATTTCAGAGAGCTGAGGTTCTCCGGATGGCACATTCAGGAAATGCTAAATTTCATTTTGGCAATCCAGTCACTCAAGCTGACATGACACATTTAATTATTGTGCAGATAAATCATTTATCACATAAATGGAAAACTCTGTGAGCACAGAAAATCCATTATTTTAACTTAGGATAAGATTAAGATTCTCAGATTGATTTCTTTGATGTATACACTTTTTATTTTTCAAGGTCTCTGACTTCCGACTTATAGCGCAGAGTAATACTGCATATGATCCACTGTAAAATAAGCTACTACATAGCTTTGGCTTGGAGTAAAAGATGTCTTGCTTTGAATGATCAAAATCTAGTGAACTGCTGTCTGCTTAAATCGTCTTGTGTATTTGTGCAACGCTTGCACAATATTGTCTATATTGACTTGCCATTTTGTTGAAGAAACTATTTAGCAGTTCTTCATCTTCATTCTGGAACTGCGTTTATCACTACCTTTTCACTTCAAAACTTCCGTGTCTATCTGGCTTAAACATGGCTTGTAATTATTACTGCCATTCTTCAGCTTCCCTGTACTTTGTATTTCATCCATTCAAAAAAAAAATTATTTGATGACATTGAGATGAGGTTGAGAAATAGAGCTCCATCCTGTTACTATGAGAAAGCTTTAAGGGAGGCACTAAGTGGTTGTTAAAACCACCTGAAGTCACCAAGACTGGAGGGGAAGGCCAGGGCATCTTAAATGACACTTTCTTGCTTAATATTGAAAACAGGGCATTTTTTTTTTTAAGTTGACCCAGTGCTGCTATGTTCTTGTTCATAAATTATATCCCTAGGACTACAGAATATGGCAGAATACAGAATATAGAGTTGTAATAAGATTTGTTTACCTTATTTTCACAATGGGCTACATATTGATTAGTGTTCAGATGGCTGCCATGACTCTTGTGTGTCTCCTTTCAACAGTAGTGAAGTGGAGGTGGAGGAAAAGAGGCAGAAGTTTGGGCTAATGAGCATGGTGCTTGTTGCTTTTTAACTATGTTGGGGAATAGTTTTAAACTAACATCTCATACTATCAACTTGACAATTTTCATGAGTACCAAGAGTTGCTACAGCACATTAAGTGCTGATTATGTTTGGAATGTATTAAGGCTTAATTACAAGTAGATATTACACTAATTCAAGTGGAAATGTTTTAGGCTGTTAAGTCAGGAGTCTGATAATAAGTCATTTCCTCATAGGATCAAATACTTCCCATCTCCTGTTCCGTTTTCTGTCCTTGTCAATTTTTTGTTGTTGTTGTTTTCCTAAATGTAGAATTGCTTGGACTATTTCAATATGCTGCTACAAGTATTTCAGTATATTAAATTTACTATTTCCCCTTTTGATCATGTTTCTTCAGCACTCGATAATTATCAACAAAGCTTAGATAAACAAGCTAGTAGTGATTTGGACCGCCTACAACCAGCATTGTTTCATTGTAACATTTTCAAATATTTGCCAATGCAGCACAGTATTTATGGAGGTGTCTGCAAGCAGTAGAAATGTGGGTGGATAGTATGGCATGCTCACTAAGAGATGTCTAATTAAAAAAAAAAAGAAAAAACTCTTAGATGAATAGAGCAGATTAGATAACATTTGATTGTATATCCAGGACACCATGGAGGAGGAACATGCAGACCATAAGGATACAAGCTGCTTTGCTGCTGTTCCGCTATTAAAAATTTTAATGAAGTTGAAAATTTTCTTGGTCTTTCTTAAGAAACTTAATAGAATAAAAACAAACATGTTGACCATAACATAAACAACAGATAATAGAACAAAGCTACCAGCTCCTACAAAAAGGAGGGGAAATGTGTACATTTCTAATCACTTGAAAATTAGACTAGACTCAGTGAGAAATGAGAGAAAATAGTTGTATCAAGTTGTATGGAGATGGGAAAAAATATAAGGAAGTGTTGACATTTCTGCTTAGCCTAGAGCTAGGCCGGTTTTGCTTGTTGACAAGAGTCAAATGTAATGTAGGAGCTCATTAGAAATCAGAGTGCTGAAAAAGTTCAAATATTTGTGCAGTTGGAAGTCTGCAATAGGGTGTAACAGTAAGAAAAGTGTTGGTTATGTTTCTGGACCTTTGTCTTAGGCTCCTCGCTTCTGTGACCCAGATGAGGTGTTAACAGACAGATCAGCTGGTAAATGTGTGAGAATCAACACTGCATCTGTCACTGTCACTGAGAACAAGTGCTGGGGGGGGAAAGGGGGCTAGGGCTAGTCTGGCAGGCCAGCACTGACAAGGGAGCAAGGCAGCCTTGATCCCCGGTGGCAGGTTGACATGTTTGTTCCTCCACTTCAGGTCCCTTTTCCAATCACAGCAGCAATACCAGTCTGATTCAGAACACAGCACAGTCCTCACTCAGCTGCTATCAAGCTTGCCAAAATTTTGTCCCCTAGTGCAGAAACCAGCTACTAAAAATCTGTGAAGAATTTGTTAGGACAGAGAGGGCTTCTGCCTCCAGTTCAGGAGTCAGAACGGGGTGTTTGTGAGGAGTCTGCCCCTCGGGACCAGAGTTTCTCTTTGGATTGGACTTCTGGGAATTCTCAGATGAACCTGTTGCTAATAATTGCACTTTTTTGAGTCATCAAGAACAGTTTATTGATAACTGTACATTCTTTATTATTAGAATATACTTCTCCTGTAATTGTCAGCATCATAAAAGGGTTAGGTTCTTTTCATTTTCATAATGCAATTATAAATACTGCTATTATAATGTTATAACCAATAAGAATTGATAAAATCTGTTATATGTAGATTTATCAAATAACCCAGTTTCACATCTTTACAAAACATAATTATCTTTTATTTTCTTGACGATATTAAAAATTATCCCTGCCACCTCTGGGAATATGGCTCTGAAAACTGTATTTCTCATCAAAAACATTTTTATCAAAGTATATGCCATTTTTTCAGATGCACTTTCTCAGACTGAGCATTTTTAAACAAATCCCCAGGAATGCTACTGTCATGAAAGGCTTTAATAGTTGTCAAACATTATTAAATTGAGCTACTTCTGCAGCTGATGCAACTTTGAGCTTGCTCCTACACACAAAGTCATTGTTACTGTAGAGCAGACCTTGTGAGACAAGGTCCTATTATAAAATACCTGGGGGAGAGGTTTGGAAAATACGTATGTATAGGAAGGCTTGAATCTGGTGCATCTACTGTGGAGTTCCTCTGCATGGCTACAGCAGCCTGCAGAGCCTCTGTGCCTAAGAGAATTTACTCAGAAAGAGAAGTCCCAGGGTTTTGCTCTGTATGGCTCTTTGGGTAAGGCTAAACTTCTTTACTCTGAGAGTGCTATGAAATCTAGTTGGCTCAGTGAGGTGCATAAAATTGGGTGATGGAAAACACATTCTCCTTCAAAAGGTGAAAATGCAATTAAACCCTGGCAGTCACCACAATAGATCCTATTATGGATGTCATAGGTCACAGCTGTTGTATTCTCAAGATACCTAAATAACATGATATTGTTTCTGCTACAGTTCAGTTTAACACATGAAAAACTTTAACAAATATATTTCATGGAGCAAGCAATGAGCATTATCAAGTGTTCAACACAGCAAGAGAAAGGGCTAGGTCACTGATATGATTGGGTTTGAATGGTCATTTAAAATTTTAGATATTCATGAGTAGTTTTCAAAATATCCAGCCAGAGCTCCTTTTTTTTTTTTTTTTTTTTTCTTTTTAGTCCTGCACTGCATTCATATTTTGTTGTTGTTGTTGTTTTCTCCCACTGAAATGAAGAATTCTCTTCCAAAAGTATTTGTTTTATTATATTATTATTAGTTCATCCAAGTGGATTTTCAGGTATTTCTGTAGGAACCTTGTTTACATATCCAAAAGGAGTTCCAATTTTTCTTGCCTATTCTGGTCGCTGGCTAAGGGGCCATTTGCCTTGTCCCCTCGAATAAATGTCTTCTAGTCTGCAGAGAGTAGTGAAGAAACCTACTGTGTTTTCATGGCTTTCAGATTTTTGTTGTAGCTAATTCCTTCTGTCTTCTTGTTACTGAAAAGTGTATTGGTCTGACATTGGGGGTTAAAATGAGCACTGGCGTATCAGTGTTGTGCATGTGTATGCTGTGCCCTCAGCTCCAAAGTGATTCCTGGTGTTTTTGCTGTCATTTGAATTGTGCCTTTGAACCAACTTGGGTGGAGAGGCCAAGGAGCTTACAGCTTATGGGCACGGAGGGTTTGCAGAAGCAGTGGATTCCCTGAACTTACCGCATTCAGTGGTAATGCAGAAGAAAAGGAGCTGAGACTTCATGCTGCCCTGACCTGAGTTACAAGTCAAGCATAGCTGAACTAACATAGTCATTTGTGCTGGTAGAGGTCAATAGCAAATTTACCACCCACCCAAGCAAAAAGGAGTCTGACAGGAAACTTTGGAGATGTATTTTTTCCTCTGCATTGCTTTAGGCTGCACAGCTATCTGCAATTTATGGAAGCGCTGGTGTCGTAGGCCTCTACTAGCCGTGTCAGAAGGAGAAAGGAGCAGGGGGAAGCACTTCCCTTAGAAACAAATTATCAAATTCAAATGTAGAGAAATGTTAATATGTTAACTGCTTTTTGTTGTATCTTACTTGACCCTCACTGAGCAGCCTGATGAATAACCAGGAATATAATATGTGCATGGGCCAAAGGAAAACTTTCTTGGTGTCTTTGTTACACTTTTAACTTGGCTTCATTTTTTTTCCCCTCTTTGATTCTGCTATAATCAAATGTAATTGTCCTTTGTAATATTTGCGTTTGATATCTGATATCTGATATCAATTGATATCTGATATCAATTTGCGTTTGATATCACGGATATCTGAACCAAAACAGGACTAATTTGAGTTTTAGATTAAGAATAAAAAAAAAGTTTTTCATTTTTCATTAGTGGGAGAACTTTAAATTCACATGTTTCTCTTTCCTTTTCTTTCCCTTCCCCTCTGCCTACTTATGCTTTGATAAGGTTTTCACAGGGTTATTAGTTTTTTCAGTTAATAACACTTAAGTATTGGAAAATTAACTAATTTTTATGCTGTTATGAAAAAGCAGATTTCTTTTTCATCACAAAATGCTCTGGGATGGAGCACTCTGTGAATGGCATACCAGAGTTTTAAGGCAGACAAGAGTCTTGGGACAAACATACCTTGGAGAAGAGAAGAAAGTAAATTTTGCAGTGGGGATGCGTTCTAGGGTGGTTTAGCAAAGGGGTCTACGGCAGCCCTTGAATTTGATTTGCTCGTTTACAGGGCCAGGGATTTAAACTGCGGTAGTGCAGACCCATCACTGCGCATGTGAAAGAGCACTTGTGTGGAAACTGTGCTTGATCTGTTCGTAAGCTTTAGCTCCGCTGTAGGACATTAAACTTAGGATAAGACAGTCAGTTGATCTGTCTTGCTCTCTTTTTCTTGTGATAAACATAGATTTTTTTAATTGTCAGACAGCAAGCAAGAAAAACAGTATCTGTGCAAATATGGTGCACAGATATGTGGTCAGTGAGGTCATAACCAGAACAACTTACCTGTATTGAGAAATTCAGGATCTACATTTTATAAAGTTCAGACGTCAAAGAAAACATCAGGCCTTTGGGGACACCAACTAAAGTTTGGAATTCTTCCTTTTTTCTTTTAACCCTTTTTTTTTTTTTTTCCTTTCCCTTGGTTGATATTTTGGGACAAATGAATGTTATATAAAATACACATTAAAACATCAAACAAAATGTCTTTAGGCAACACTAGTTGTTTAACTTCAAGCTTTGCCACTGCAACATGGGCATCACGACATACAGTATTTGGGTTTTTCTTTCTTCTGATTCTTTCATGTTTCATTTTACAGTGCTGTGAAGCTAACTTAATATGATAATCCTCACTATGTTTGCGAAGGTGAGTCTTTCGCTTCATAGAAACAAGTAAACTCTTAATTACAATGACATGCCAAGGAGGAATTCTTCAAGAGCACCAAACTAGAACTATTTTTGTTAATTCCATGCCTGTGGGTCATAAACAGATGTTAACCCAATAGGTGAAACAACCCATACATATAATGTACTATATTAACATACACATAACGGTGCTGCTTCGCTTTCATCTTCAGCATCAGTTGATGAGGTAAGAACTTTCTTTGAGACATATTCTTTATAACTACTAACAATGAAAATGTGTAATTACTTTTGAATTGGGTTAGTGTCTTCCATGCTTTTTCAAATTCATGTTGATTTGTTAGCTTACAGAATTCTTAGCCACCTAATTTCTTCTTGTTTGATGAATAGTGTGTTGCAGTGCAGAGATGCTTTCAGCAATTGGAGTTATAGTCAGGTTTACAATATTGTAGCACATTATGTATTGTGCAGATGTACCTTTCTGGGTGCCTCTACTTGAAAGAAACATTACTTCAGTATCTTTGACTTACAATGGATTATATGCAGAATAAAAGCTGCCCTGTCATATTTGGTTAGCTAAAGAGAAAAACATATACACACAGGTCTACATGTACACATACATACATTTAGAACTTAATGTTGCGGAAATGGCATGGCTTGTTCCTAACTGCTTTTTTGCTATTAGGATTATTTCAGTATCAAAACTGACATTTTACTAGATTTGCCATGTTTTAAGGAATAAAAAAACAGTCCCCTTTGTAATAAGAAAACTGGAAATTTCCATGTTGTTTTATTAGAAAGAGATAATTTGAAAAAAAAAATGTTATTAATTTGTTATAGGTTGTTCCTTTCAGTTGAAGCAAAGGTCCTATCTAGCATCCCAGCGTGGAAGAGCTGGAATATGTTAAAGTTTCATAACATCATAATATCCATAACATTGATAAGATTCATAATATAATTATCTGGCAAAGAGTTTTAAAATTTCGTCATAGAAGAGCGTAAGAATTTGTGAAAGGAACAAAAGATTTTAAATAAAGGTGGGGAGAACTCCTCTCGTAACATTTAAACTGGTTGATTACAGCAGGGATTTTTGCTGGAGATGGTCTTCGTACAGGTATGGCAGATAAAAAATGAGGTATTTAACATTTCTTTGCAACACATCTTGAAGGCCTGTGCTGGTTATTCTTCAAATTTGTGTGTGCACATAGACATATAGGCACACACTGGAATGAGCTGTTAGTATTGCTAAATATGGCCAGTATAATAGCAGGAAATATACGTCTGTAAAAGCTGCCCTCTCATTACTATATTTAACTCTTTGCTGTGCTTTCGTTAGATTTTTCTCTTCAAAGAGAACCCATAATATTACCCGAAGGCATTTTCTAGAGAAACATTTTCCATTTTGCATTCAGGTACTCCTGAAGCAGATTTGAACAGGTCAGTAATCTGTAGACCAATGTTATCTAAGTTTACCTTTTTTGGAAACTTGCAAAAGTATTCAGGTATTGAAGAAGATTGAGCTATTTTAAGACTGTGTTCTCAGTGGAAGGTGAAGAGGCTGAGTGGAAACATACATTTTGTTAATGTATGTTGCAGTGCAAGATTCCCCTTTCTGAGTCTTTAACATGAGTCAAATCTTCCTTTTGTGGTTGTTTTCCTTAGCAGTTCATCTATAGATTAAGTATTAGATCTCCCAATGTACAGAAAATGAGTAGGGCGTAATCCAAAAGAAGGGTAAATAATGGAAACTTAAAAGGTTAACTACTTTATACCTGCAGTGTGGCAGTAAGTGTCCACAATGCTCAGCTGCACGTGC
The DNA here is from genome assembly GCA_013398735.1 of Nothocercus julius. Taxonomy (NCBI): domain Eukaryota; kingdom Metazoa; phylum Chordata; class Aves; order Tinamiformes; family Tinamidae; genus Nothocercus; species Nothocercus julius. The sequence goes on along the minus strand of VZSV01000196.1, from coordinate 10,102 downwards.
TTTTTGGACCGGCCTTTACATTATGTCTGAAATATCTTTGTGGAAAATTTTGGTTCGGGAGGAGTCTCTAAATATTTGATGCAGAGGTGCATTTTAATTTGATGTCAAAATAGTTGACTTCCTCTGAGAGGTGATAAATTCTGTCTCTGGTCTGGTAAAATGAGCAAGAATTTTACAGCGCTGCAGATGGAACTATAGAGTTATGTGACTTGTTCAAGGCTTTTTGTGTATGTGTATGTGTGTGTGCTGCAACTGATTGATATTGGCCAGTTAAGATGGATTGTGCATGTGTGTGTCTTTTGAAATTGATTGTGAGGAAGAAAGAATTGAAATACTTTCTGGGAAAATGTTTTAAAAAGATGAATGAGGTGAAGGCCCAGTTCTTGCCCTTTAGCAGCTAACTATGTGTCACTGGTGCTGGGCATATGGATTTTCCTGAATGAATTACAGTTCATTCCAGAAGGTATACCCAGAATATGTTCCAGAAAGCTGAGTCTTTACATCTGACCTAAATACTCAGTTGCTTCAGAAAGATATGCCCTTACATTAAAGCACATCCTTCAGGGAAAGCTGCAGGTCACCCAGCTTTAGTTATCTGCAACAGGTTTACTTTAGTATTACTTAGAAATAGAATCTCACTAGCTTAAAATGAATTTGTATCTTAGATAGGTCAGAGAATCCTGTCCAGGCATGGGGACTTTTTGGAGGGAGAGGAGGCTTGAGGTGGGAAGGGTGACAGTGGGGTGGAAATCTGTCACTGCTGCCGCAGTATATTTGACAGTAAAGTATTTGATACTGGCCCTCAGGTAGTTAGGCCACAGTTGCAGAATTTAAATATGATGTCCTGATAATAATTCAGTTTAACAATCACCTTCTAATCTGGCTCAGGGGCTTGCGTTTGCAAACATGATCTAATGTTTAAATTCTCTACACAAGTAGTAAAAAAAAAAAAAAAAAGACTCAAAATGAATGTAGCATGCCTAGGACAACAGACGTTGAAGAGAAAGGAAGAGTCCGTAAAGTAAGTAATAATAAAAGCAATTAAAATAAATACTTATTGTAATATATAAGAATAAAGCAAATGTGGAAATTCTCCTAAGCACTTCCTAACCTAGAAACAGCTCAAGCAATTTGAGCATTTTATAAGTATCTTTCACTGCGTTCATGAACTTGTCTAGACTGGTCTTGAGCCCAGGAAAACATTTAGCACCCAACATTCTTGCAGCTGAGAGTTCTATGGCTCTTCGACTTGTTGCCTGAAGGTTGACTCCTTACATTTCTATCAAGTCTGGATCTTACCACATTGATACATCTTGTATTAGAAGAGAAGAAGGAAAATCAATTATTGTCTATTTATGATTGCCAGTCATGCTACTATCGCCTCTTTTTTTTTTTTTTTTCTCCAGACTGAGGAGTACTTAGTCATTCCCTGTAAGAAATTGTTCTATATCTTGCGTCATCTTTATTGCCCTGAAGTTTTCTGAAACTCTTTCAGTTCTATCATACAATTTTTTTGAGATGGGACCAAATTGCACAAATTACGTGACAAATGATTGAGACATTTATTTGAAAGCATAATGATACGTCCAATGTTTCTCTCTGCCCTTCCTAGCATTTGATTTGTTTTTTTGATGGATACTGAACACTGAGTTGCCATTTTCATGGAGCTGTGCATTATAACCACAGAATTTCATTTTGAAATGGGGTTAAAGTTGTCTATTTTTTTGGTGGAACTGAGGTTTGTGTTTCTATGCCTGAAGTAAGAGCTTTCTTTTTCTGCCATATGGATAGCACTTCATGTCAGATGACTCTTACTTGGGAGAGAAATCAAAGAACAGCTGAGATTGAAAGGGACCTTTAGTGGTCTAGTCCAACCTTCTGCTCAAGCAGGGCCACCTAGAGCAGGCTGCCCAGGACCCTGTTTGGACAGCCTTTCTATCCCCCCAGGGATAGAAACTTCACAACCTCTCTGGGCAACCTGTTCCAGTCATTCTCACAGTAAATGCTGCCTTTTCAGGTGGCAGTAACAGAGAGCTGATACTGTCCTGCTCCCACTTAAGCTTGTAATTTCAATCTGTATGGATTCTGTGGTGTCTGTACATGTGATTTGATTCTAACCTCTATTTTAACATTTAACAAGGACTTCTAATATTTCTAACCTTTCTTTAGACATATACGAGATAATGATTTTGCTTCTTGAATGTTGATTTGCCTTCAGGTAGGGATCTGGGTTCAGGCCACTGCGGGTGGGGGGGATGCTTAGGAAGTGAAGAAGAAAAATACGGTTCTAGTGGTGATTGCTGCTCCTACCCACCTTATTATATAATTCATCCACAGATTGCCATCTACATCCAGAAGAGTGATAAGGCATGCTTATGCATTTCTCAGGCTGGAAAATGTTCAGTTTCTTACCTTCCTTTTTCTTCAGGAGCACCTATTTTCAAGCCAAAGTCAAGTCTAGAAGCAAAGGCAGTCTTATTTCTGTGCTGAAGCTTTTCTGTTAAGAATGAGGTTGACAGATCCAAAAGAAAATTTTTGTCCTAGTGATGCCTTCTCAGGACATTCACACCAGAAAAGTCCTGGATTCCAGTGCTTAATTCAAACACATACAAGCTTACAGATCTTGTGTTTTATCCAGTGGCTGATAAATAGAGATGTGTAAGTGTTCCTGGAGACAATTTTTTTTCCTCTCGTACCAAAGATAGTGTCATCAGTGGGCTGCAGAGCCGTGCTTTCTATTGCTTGTTTATCTGCCTCTGCTATTCTTAGAAAAGTTTGAGGCTGCAATCCTTACGCTCAGTGCTGATATCAGTGCTGCCATCGTGCAATAATTATGCTTTGAATATATTTGCTAAATAAGGACTTGTGGGAAATAGATACATGGAGGCCTCTTTTGTCTATTTTGAATGACTTTATTTATGCCCACTGGGCTCAGATCAGCCAAAGTAACATTGTTTTGGGTATATCCAGTAGAGTAGTTTTAGTGCTTATGTAATCAATAAAAAGAGAGGCAGCAGTGGCTTTTAAAACAGTTGTCAGGTAGGGATTGTGATTTTTTTGTTCCCCCTTTGGATTTTGTCCAAGTTCCCCATTAGTATCTGTGGGAACTTGTCTCTGTTCATGAATTTAATGGTAGGTTAGGCTCCAGTTCCTCCACACTCTTCTAGAAATATAACTTTTTTGTGCTTTGCTTTTCCATCTAGAAATTGAATGCACAATACTAAAATGCAGACACTTCACGTCTCTATTTATTACCAGAGTATATTGCAAGTAATAATAATAACTTTTTTTTTTCACAGTGCAACACTTGTCAGACTTAGAATTTTTTAATGCATTGATTTTGTGTTTTATAAAAGATAAAGAAAAATAGTGTTCTGTTATAGTGGAGGGGGAAAACTTTCATGCTGTCTAAGCTCCTGAGGGTGATTTGGGGATTGGGCTTTTTTTTTTTTTCTCTCCCAAACCCAAGAGTTTGCTGAAAAAAAAAATAATGTTCTCTCCCTTTCACTCTCCCCTTGATTGATCAACATTATAGGTGCTGTGAATTAATTGGGTACTCTGTATATATGGTCCTGGTGATACTGCTGCACTATTTATACTTATTTTTCATGATCAGGAAATTCTGTGATCTGAATAAAATAAATTCAAATAAATCCAAATGTTTTGAAATACCCAAGGATGAATAGTAATAAAAATGTGCATGAGGTGAAGCACTAAATCTTAATAAAGTAATGGCTGAAGATCAGGGCAATTAAAGTGAGAGAAAAGAAGAAAAATACTAAGACATGGGATTAGTCTCTAGATTTTGACTTTTGCCAAAGTATTTCTATAAGGTCTTGGAAAATATGGGCGATACTGATAGGCCCAATGGAATGCAAGTAACAGCAAAACAGCAATTTAGGCAGCTCTGGTTGAGCTGGGCTGTTTCTGAGCCTTTCATCTAGGCCATGTGTATATAGTGCATGGTGAATACAGCTAGACTCCTCTTTGGATGACCTGGTGTCTTTGTTTGGCACTGGTCTGTTGGTGGCTGCTTGCTCAGGAGGGCTGCAGGCACCCCTTGGTGTTGTGGCGTTGCTCTGCAGAGACGCGTGCTTCAAGTCCCCACACATCAGTTTGTTCTTCCTGACAGAAATGCTGGGCCACAAACGTCCTGTCATTTCTCTGTTGTGCTAAATCTGCCTCTTTCTTCTCTCTACCCCCTAAATAGAGCCTGTGCACAAGGATGAGGTTGAACTTCAGATATATATACACTCCCTTCCAAAGTGAGGGTTTATTCAGAATCAGTTCCTGTCTTTGTTTGACTCCTATTGAACTGATTGCTTACGTTTAATTTAAAGCTTTTTTTTGTCCCTTTTTTTTTTTTTTTTTTCCTGTATGGTAAGTCAAACACCAATCTCCTAGGACAAACCTTCTCTAAATATTTACAAAGGTATGCACACCCAGGTATGCATATTCTTTGCTTTCCATTTTTAGTAATTAAATTTTGTACACTTCAGAATCAACACTAATAGTAATGGGGGATTAATGTTAATACTTGACTAGACTAAATACACTGGCAAATCAAATCCCTGGAGCACCTCAGATTAGTATATGAATATAGAAAGCTGTTTGTAGCCACATCAGAATGAAACAGAAACCTTCCCTTCTGTTTCATGGCGTCTTCTAGGGTTTCCATAATGAGTCATCAGAATATGAATGAAGGAACCTTACTGTTGCCCTATTAACAATAACAGTAATTGTGACTATATTGCTATGAATGTCATGAGGAAATCCTTGTTATCATTGGTGGGGACTTTTTTGAGAGATTTGCTTTTATACATTTGAGGAGAAGCTCGAAAAACTACAGGATTCTCTTCATTGATTTTCTGCATTCACTCAAATAATCACATAGAAAAGGGACTTATGCGTGTGCTTTAATGTTTTGCTAATTCTGTACCAAAAGTGGGATGCGTTCTTATACACTCTGCCCACCTTTCTTTGCACCTGGGAGACAACAGATCTCCCACAGAGAAACAAAACAATCCTTTTTCTTCCAGATTTTGTAGCCCAAGAGTAATTGTGATTTACAAAGTCTTTTCTTAACATCCGTAGGCCCTCATTTCAGGTTTTGGGTAGGGTTTGACATTTCTCATGTTAGATGAAATTGTTCCTAGTCTTGAACATGAGAAGGAAAGCTTTTCATTCCTCCATTTCTCCATTCTCAGTGCTTTTTTGTTTTACGAAATGCTGAACTGAGTTGGAGATCGTGCCACTTATCTGATAGCATTTAAAAGTAGCAAGAAAAAAGCCCTTACAACTTGTTTCATTTTCTTTGTTTTCTGTGTTAGAATATTTCTGAAGGGGAAAAGTGATCAAGATCTTTAGCTCTGCAAATTTTATAGCTTTCTGTGTGTTTTCACTGTTCAGTACTCACCCGTCCTTGCATTTCTATGACTACTTTTTTTTATGACAGCTACTGAAAATTGAAATGTTATCCCCCAGGATGTCCCATAAATTCTCTTTTTATCTCAAGTAAGACAGATAACCATCACTTGTTAACATTGAATAATCTATTTTATTACTATTTATTCGTAAGAGAAAATTCTTACACATTGCGACATTTTCAAGTATCTTTCATTTATAATCATGATTGCATACAAAAATAAAGAGAGTCCACACTACTGATATAGCTATTTGCTGCTTTTAACCCCTGGACCTTGCAGAACTTAATTATGGACAACTCTGTACAAAGTCATGTAAAATATAAAGAGTAAGGGTAGCCTTTTATAGGAATATTTTCCTAATATGTACCAAAAACTCATAATCTAAGGGATAAAAACAAAGTCAGTATGGTTCACACCTTAAAAAAAAAAAAATCAGTTTTCAGAAGCAAACTTGAAGTATTCAGCATGGATGTATAGATGAGGGTGGTGAAACAGTGATAAGGAGGTTGGAATAATAATGAGGAGCAAAATACGAACGCACTTAAGGTCACTAACTGCTCAACTTTGTAAACAGCCAGCAATAAAGTTGTTAGCTTTGTTCTTAGCTGTTAACATTCTTTTGAATATTCCTGAAAAAATTCTAACACTGCCATTCACTACTTGAATGAGAGGAGTTATACTATAGGCTTTTTCAATGATAGTGGAAAAGAGTTAGGATTTTTTTAAAAAACTTTGAATTTTGAGAAAGCCAGATGACATAGTCATAGTAAGAATGGGGAAATGCTTTCTCTTTCAAAAGTATTTCAGAAAGTTCAACAAAAGTTGCTATAATTAAACATTTAAAAATCAGCAAGTGAAGATAATTTCCAACCACCAGTCTTTAAATATATATGCAAGGAAATCTGTAAATCATTAAGACTACTTTTTAAAAATACTCTTAGAAATATTTAGTAGATTCAAACAGGATGTTCTTTATTTCCAATAAATGTCTTTTCTATTGAAGAATTCACACAGGTGTTCATTAGAACAGAAAAATCTGCTAAACATAAGTTTCAACGTTTTTTCTCCTTAGATGATTGTTTCTTACACTACCTTTTCTGTTGCCTCTTCTCCTGTCGTTAGAAGCAACACCAGGTGCTCCTACACTTCAGTTGCGATCCCCAATGTCTGCATTATAGTCTTAGCTCAAGGAAAACCAGGATTACTGGTCTGTTCTAGTTACAGTTAAAAAATAAAAAATAATAAAAAAGGAAGTTTGAAATCTCTGTAATTCAGCATTTTAGTCTTTTATGAATTAATCAGCTTTACCTGCTTAATTTCTTCAGGCTTTTAATACCTAATCGTGCTTTTTCAAATATCCTAGTGGTATGACCTCTCTCAAATTGTGAATGACAGTAACATTTTAGATGCATAACTGTCTGCCTTCTTAAGAAATAGAGATGATCTGTTGAAACCAAATTCAGCCAAATTCTCAGTCGAGTAATAGTGTTGAGATGCCTGTAATTTCTGTTTTCCATGTGTTATTCAGTAGGCTTTCTATGAGAACACACTGCCGTTATGTAGCAGACCACACACTACTGTGACTGCTACCTAAGATACCACTGAGAGAATTAATACAACATGGTAGCACAAGCTGCTGCTCAAAATGGTCAAGCTGAAGCAGCATTGCTAGCATTAAATTGGGTCTTTGCCAGTTATCTGCCAGCTGTAATAAATTTTGCTAGTAAACAGCATGGGTATGCTAGGTTGAGAACTATGTTTGTTGTGAAAGACTATGGAGGAAATGGATCAGCTCGTGTCAGAGTGTAAATAGCTACATTTTATCTAGTTCTGATGAAGACTTTAATTACTGATGTCTTTGTGTCTAACTGGGGAAAATTTCAGACTTCTTGATGTTATTTTTAGTACTGTTTTTGTAGCTTGGCTAACTGGTTTTGAGTGTTACATTTTCAGTTTATGGGTTAAAGACAGAAAAAAAAAGGAATAGATAAGGGTATTTTAAAATTATTTTGTGTAGTTTCTGTTTTTTTTATCATGTTTCATATATTTTCATTAAAAAGTTTAATCATGGATAAAAATCTGAAGTCACATGCCAAACACAATTTGAAGTAGTTTGTCTTCTGTATAATCCAATGCCTTACTGTGGAACAAATTTCATTTTTGCAAAATCTTTTGAAAAAAGTAGAAATCTAGGAAAGTGTTCTAAAACATTGTATATCAGTCCTCCTTATGTCTTCCCTTCCCATATATTGGCACTGTGTGTGTGTGTGTGTGTGTGTGTGTGTG
>VZSV01000195.1:1377085-1398854 GCA_013398735.1 Nothocercus julius | reverse complement strand
CCTATAGATGTTCTTAATTCATAGCTTATGAAATATTCACAATTTCCATGGAGGTTTTCAGTCTAGATTTGAAGTTTTAGCATCATAGATACAAAGTAAGAGTCCATAATGTATTAGGCTACAATTTAAACTACTTATATATTTTTAATCTTCCGTTCCATTAAAATTTTGGAATAAAAAGTCTGGGTTTAAATTAATTTCTTATTTATTTTATTTAGTTTCAGAGAGAATTAGAGTATAGAACTGAAAAATGAGAATTTATCTCACTTTCCCTATTATTCTACTCTTATTTAGCATCTCATTCTGCAAAATTTAGTTATTGTTAAATATAACAAATACTAAGGAAAGTTTTCAGTGGACTGCAGTCCACTTTCTGCACGTGCAAGATAAACATTTTTAAATGTAGCTTTTTGGGGATTTTTTTTCCAGATCCTTCTGTTGTTGGAAATGATCTTGTAATTTCAGGGCTACATTTATTATCTACTTTTTGATGCTCATTTATTTTTACAGCAATATTACTGGCTATCTTAAACTGTACTTCCTACTTGCCCAGGTTTCACATAGTACATTTCTACATGTATAGAGGGGGTATTGGGTGTCTACAGGTCTTTATTTTGCTGGGTTATGGTGCACTTGTATGTGAGTATGTATTTCTGTATCATGGCACGAAGTGTGGAGGAAAGATATGCAAGTTACAACGTAGAGTCTGGCAACGTTGCAAGCAACTGAACAGAGTAGACTAATTCTAGAGAGAGGCCCTGAGCTGTGACACTTGGGAGTGTATTAGCAGAGGCACCAATTTGTGCAGACATGACTTGACTGGGAGTGCTTTACCAACAGGTCTCCCTTGACCCTGATTTCTTGTGCTGCCACTCCTGCGGTCCTTTACACAGTGGAGAGGATGAGGACCTATGAGTTTCTCATACAAGGCCTATTTTGAAAGTCTGAACGCACTGAAAATAGTGTGCTTAACATTCTGCATTAGAACAGAACAAGAGGGTAAAAAGAATTTTAGCCATGTTAGCAAAAATTACATAGCATTGAAAAACATATTTTCTTTTCAACTCCTGTTTAGAAATGTAATGATAATGATACAGTTTTCTTTAAATTTTATCATTGGCAATGTACTCCTCTACTGGGTGTCACAGTATGGTTCTTAGTACAGATCTGTTCTGTAATTCTGTGATCTATTAGTTGAAATTTAACAAATTTTAACTCCCGTTATTACAGGTAAACACTTCAGAGTTTCACCCAAAAGAAAGAAAAATCTGTTTTACATCTCTCTAACACCTATCACAAAATGTCCTCCAATATTTAGGTATGTCTTTTGGAAATAGGCAAGCACTAAGCCTAGTAAAAAACTATAAATCTGGTTCTTTCAATAAAGAAAATTATTTGATCAATAAGAAGAATGTTTGTAGTCCATGTCTCCTTTAAAAAATTTCACTTTCTAATGAAAAAAAAAAATTCTTCAACTCTTTCTCCACCTTGCCCACAACAAATATTTTTAATGCAACTTCCATGACTCCTAAATATGAAGTTTTAGGACTCCAGATCCTGTTTTCACTTTCAGGAATGGCTACATACCTGGGTCATTTGTCCTAAAACACAGTATTATTTAGTCAGAGGGTAACATATACTGTAGTAGAGCCACATAAGTGCCGTATGTCATGGAGATGTGAAGAAGATAAGGAGAGAAGACTGTAAAGACTGGTGGCATGAAATCTTTAGATAATAGCCCAAGGAGTTATTTTAGCTGAATTACAGGGTTAAAACATTTTCTTTTATAAGCATTTTACCAGCTCCACTTTCTCAAAAAAAAAAAAAAAAAAAAGCACTGAGCAAAAAGGTAATGTAGATGTAGTGGGAGGCTATATCTCTAGGACAAATATCTAGGACAATTTAGTTCAACCTGTTTAACAGAAAACATTACTTTATTAGTTTATTAATGTTAGAAATGGATTATGTGCACTGTCATGATTTATTTATGAATTCTTAAGGGGTTCAAGAAAACACAGTCTAAAAAACTGTATGGTACCTTAAATTATGCATGCATGTATACACATAAATATGCGCATATATATTTTTCTAAAAACAAATGATAATGTAATAAAGTTAAGAAAACAGTAGGACAAATCAAATATACTTTTGAGCATGGCTTCCTCTCACGGAGGAAGAAATTCCCATCTCTCATCCTAAATGTATCTGGAAAAATAAAATTCTTCAATATTTTCAGAAATTTTTCTGGCACTATATGCCACATAAATACAGCTGAGAATATCTCTGTTGCAAGGAAAGTAAGCCCAAATGTTTAATTCCATTTATATTTCACCTAAGGGTAAAAGTTTATGAAATAAAATTTGTTTGAAAATGAAAGCTTGTATATTCTCCAATTAAATTTAATGAAAGAAGTAACTCTTAATTAGTGGAATGAGATGAGGGACTGAGCTGTATGAAAGCTTTCTTAGTCTAGCAGGTCTTAAAAAAAAATGTCATCAAGCAATCCAGCTAATTAGATGGTGGTTTGGCCTTACTATCCTAGTATATGGACAAAAAAAATCAGAAGGCTCTTAGAGCTTGCAAAAGGATACAGAGAAGGAGACAGAGATACGTTTCTGCATTGTGGTGATGCTACTGAGCCAGTTATAGTTATGTAGTATGAGATATTTATTGCATGCTATTTTTCAAGCAAACAAAAAAACTTTAAGTTGCTGCTTATAAGCCTGTATACATCTATTAAATTTAACCCATTCCTGCATTTTACTTTTATACCTTATGGAGTACAACATTGATCACAATCATTAAAATGAGATAAAATGGAAATGGAAATGGAAATGGAGCATAACAGAGAATACTTCAGAGCCTGCTCTGTCATATACCTGGAATGAATTTTTAGAGCATGTTTCAAGTTACATAACAGGGCTTAGCTAACAGGAATTCTCCAGAAATATTCCCCGTTCTCCCTTTATTCTCTTTGGTCTATAATGCAAGTAAGTGCCTTATTTTCTAAGATCCATTACCCTGGGAGGAGTGCAGTCTTTGTTTAATAAAGATTCATATTATAAAATAATTTACAAATTATAGAAACATTTATACCATCTAGAAATTCTAGATGGTCAATGGCAATCTAAGAGCAGTTAGGTGTTTCTTGCTGTATGCTCCTTCTGCTGTCTCATTCCCCTTTATGTCTCTTATCTCTAAGCTCTGTTACAGGCAATTAGAAAGTTCCTTTCTTGGATTTCATTGCTGATTTAAAATTAGTTTTATCTGCAATGTTAAGTCTATCGAGTGAGGCTGCATACCTGGGAGTTAGAGACAGACTTTAAAGTCTTTGCATACCCTAGAGCATCTACCAGCATCAGAACATGATTTATGCAACAGATAACACATGGATAACATACTGAAAAAGTTCATATGAGGAAGTGCAGGTGATACACTAATTTCAGACGTCAAAGACCTTAAACATGTAAGTAACACTGCCAGCTTGTTGCAAATACTAGCCCACATGGAATGGGGATTGAAGTTGAGGAGATTGAAAAACAATTGTAAACTGTATACTGTATAGCACTCTGTGAAAAAGATTTTATGCTGTGAAACAAGCTTTTTTTTTTTTTTTTTTCATCTACCAAGAGAAAAATAAGTGCTATTTTTTGGCCAGAACATTTTTACACTGATCCGTAAATACTTTTTAAAAAACCTCACGCACTAAATTTTTCCTCCTTTGCAATTGAACAAGCAATTTAGAAACTCTGTGATAGCTCTACGAAAGGAATTTTCCCACCTCTCAATCCTTCCCAGGGCTTTTAAACACATTATGTTTGGTTGCTGCCATTAAAAAGTCAGCCTAGATCTCCAGCAGCTGCTTGGCCATGACTCATATATCTTTGTCAAAATTAGGGAAAGTATTATAGAAACAGTTCATACAATTAAAAACTTTTGTAATATGTACTTAAAACAGTGAATTTTTAACAGGAGATAATTTATTTGCAGTTTTAATTGATGCCTTTAATAATGCATATCAAAATATTACATTAATAATGATTTATAGACATGTCAGAATATGTTTTTATAGTTTTCCTATTCAATTTCCTTTTTTAAATCTTGAAGTAGATGTTGTTTTTGCCAATCCTTCAATTTAAAGTTTTACTTTGTTAAATTATAGTTTTCTTTTTCTCTTTCTCTCTCTAGAATAAATTTTGTCAATTAATCCCAACTATTGTTTCCTGCAAAAAGGAGATATTGATGGCAAACTAGCATAACAGGATTGTTGCATTTCCTGAACACTGATGTTAAGTCTACTAAACAGTTCAAGGTGACAGTAGCTCTGTGAAGTAATTCCCTTGGAAAATCTCTAAAAGACATAAAATTCAGCTCTTGCGATTTTATCACACACACAAACAAAAATCAATCTGCTTTTTGTTTGCACATTTAACCTGAAATTTTAGACATAAGTGCATAAAGACACACAAACTTCTCTTGTGAAATCACTCCAAAAAGACCATTTGAGCATAATAGCCTGTCACCAACAATGTATAATGCATCCTTTCTCAGCCATAACTCTTCCCTTCTTTTTATTCTGCCCTCTGAAGCGGCTGAGTCAGCTGCCAAAAAGGGTGAGGAGAAAGGAAGATACTTCATAAGTGTAACCCTAAGCACTAATAGAAAAGCTGCAGAAATAAAACATTGCTTATCTGCAATACACTGTAAGAAATAAAGAATGGAAAAAAAACAAACAAACCTGCACAGAAAGATGTGCTCAGGAAAATGATACTAAATCAAACATTTTTTACCTACAGATTTTTACTTTGAATAAAGAAAAGAGATTAAAATATGGACAATGCATTACAGATAACAACAAAAACCATATTCACAGCAAAGGATGAAAGAGTCTGGAAAGAAGAAAAGGAAAAGGAACCTCATGCAGATTCAGAACACTGGAACCATCACAGCTGTGCAGGGAATACCAGAAATACAAGTGTAGATGATAGCAGAAGTACAAGAATGAGGTGATATCACAGGCCTAAATGGTATCAAAAAAAAAAAATTATAGAAGGTAATACCTGCTCAGATTTCAGAGCTAGATAAAGTTGGTTTGGGCATAACAAAAGAACTAAGAATATATATCCAGAGTATATAAAACAGCTCATAAGGTGAAGATGTAAAGGACTAAACAAGAAGATTTAAAAAGCACTTTCCACCCATACAGATGAGAACAAATGGGTAAGAGGGAGTACAACTGCAAATCTTCAGTGAATCCTTCTTCATCATCACTAGAGCCACAGAACTGCTTTTTGATTTGTCACATCTCAGCAATCTTACGCAAAGTATTATCTTTTACTTTATTCATGGGTTAAGTACCTTAGAATTTTAAATAGCAGGTCTTATGTGATTTTCTGTGCCAGCTGTCCTACATAAAAAGGTGGTTTGTGCAGCAGTCCAAAGTCAGAATGAAAATGCAAACACAGACAAAAGCAATGGTTGGGGCAGTGGAAGACATTAGATCAAAAAATAAATCTCTTTGAGCTTGTGCCTTTCAATCACTATAAAATGTTCTGCTTTCACATTTTCCTGACACAAGAAAGACCAACAGCGCTCCCCACTTCTACAAAGCACTTCAGCAACCCTTCATCTGTGCCACATTTGGTTAGATTAGACTCTTAGTTAAGCTAGATTCTATTACTAGTTAGCTTCCTCCATGCCAGCTTTGTCTGGTGGATGGACACTTTATTAGGGCAATAAAACCCAATTTTTGAAAGTAGGAGTTGGTCTCCAAAGAGAGAGAGAGTAGCCAAAGAGTCCACTCAGGGCTTCACTAAGTAAGATGAGCTCAGACCTTTCCAAATTAAGTAGCTGCAGCAGGAAAAACACCAATTACTGTGGTGCTTTTGGTGCTTTTGAACATCCTCTATGATGTTTAAGTCTTTTTTTTTTTGTTCAATCCAAGTTGAGAACAACCTAGACTAAACAAAACCAAATGCATTCTTTATTTCCTTCTGTTCCAGAAGGCTAGGAGGCCTCCCTAAGAAGAAGGAATATAAACATAAACTGCAAAGCTTATAAAAATCTGATTTCAAGATATTTAGGGGAGGTTTGTCAATAGGAGATTCTTTTGATCACTGGTTTGTGCTTCCATAAGTTTTGAGTGGTCCCGAATGAAATGTGTCTGATATGAGAATATGTATACTGTAAACAACTAATCACAACACATTTAAAAGTTAAGAGAAAACAGCATTTCCTTTTCCTTTCTGATTTAGTCTCATGTACTTTACCCCTGCAGGGAAACAGCAGAATATGCTTTAAGGAAAAGAGTTTTCTTTTTCCTCTTTTTATACATTTTTATTGCACATTAAAAGAAAAAGAGATGAAAAGCTGAATGCTTCTTATAGTCCACAAGGATCATCATGCAAATTCACCTTAGAATATTAAGGTCCCTTAGGTTATATTTTCCCGATGGTAGATGCATAACTGGTATTTTTTGATTATAAGAAATTATAGACAACAAGTCAATCTGTTTTCCAAGCTGTTTAGGGCTTCCTCTCTTTCTCAGCAAGGAATTATCTGAGCAGGCAATATTCTCCCCTTCCTTCTTCTTCTTTTTTTTTTTCCTTTTTTTTTAAGAGGAGGATTGGTACTTATAGTTTCCTGAGAATATGCTTCAAAATGCATCAGCATTATTTGCAGAATTCTTACTGAGCTTGTATGTAAAAAGCAGGCTTGCCTAACGTTTTTTTTTTCAGACAAAATAAATGCAAGCATATTTTGACATTCATGCAGAAATACCTTTCAGTATACTAGGAACTTGCAAACTTCAGTAGTTATTTGTTTAAGCTGTTTTATCTTTGTTTAAAGTGATAGGTGTATATCTGTTTAAAATACCAGAGGAGACAGGATTTTCTTGATTGCAGATCATACATTTTGCTAAACTACTTTGTTGCTTCAGAATTTTTTTTTTTTTTAAATCTGCTTTTGTAGCAAACACTTTAAATGTTGTAATCACCCTCTCTCCTACCCTGTTTTCTACATTTCTTAATCACAGTTTTAATGGTAACCAAGTGTAAGCCTGTGGAAACAGAATACACAAAAGGTATGATAATGGATGAAATCTTGATGATTATTCTTCTGAGTTCAAACTATTGATTTATAATTAGCCACTATCACAGCTTTCTGACAGGCTGCTAAAATACAGTGGTGATGGGCTAACTAGTTGGCTAACTAGCTTACATATTGCAGAAATGATTGTGTTGATTGTGTCAATTAGATGATTACGTTGTTAGTAGGGATTCAACACTGCTGATACAGCTAAGATTGAAGGATAACTATGTTAACCAATATTAAGGCTTTCAGCTTTATCAGTATTATCCAAGCACTTTTTCTTAATCTTTTAGACTTGATTCTCATAATTCAGCCTTTAAAGTAATAATTAAGAAGTTCAAGTGCATCATTTAATATGCGTAGAAGAATCCCATACTGCTTTTCAGAGATGATCTAAAGTCCATTTTTTTCAATGTTTTTGAGGGTGTTTTTTGTTTTATTTTGTTCTGTTTTGTTTTCTCCTCCTGGGTGGACAGGCAATCAAGTTCTAGCACCTAATGAGCAGGCATCAGCACACAAAAGCACAATAAGCATATGTAAATAAAGCAAAACAAAAACAAACAGACAAAAAAAAAAAGAAATGAGAAAAGAACAATTAAGTTTAAGACATAATTAAAGAAAGATATCAGAAGCCACTGAAATACATACTATGCTTCAAAATCCTCTACTAATGGAAGTCAGCATAGATCTTCTGAAAACAATCTGTCACTGTATTTCAGGCAATAGTATCTGAATAAACTCTTTGTCTTGACTCTTTAATCCTACAATTAAGATTTTCTGTTTTAGTTAAAATTAATTCTCTCTAGGACTGGGGTCTATCCAAACGTGATTTATTTCTTTAAAGTGAAATTATGAAAATGTTACAAAGAAATTCAAGGCTTAGATATCAACTGCAGATATACTGGCTTTCTAAGCTTTCTAACAAGATTTTTTTTCCCCATTTACATAGAAAGAAGTATTCAACGCATTGAAAATAAAAATCGTGAACCAGTCCTCAGTCTATTCTGCCTGTAAAGCTTCTATATCAATACATTATGCAGATATTTCTTCAGATGTAACCCATATAGGCATTAAATTTGTCCCTTTTTCCACACCAAGATTTAATATCAGTATAGAGGCACATTGTACAAAGCTGCTTGCAAGACAGCTCACCAACCTGACCTAGTAGCAATGCTTTTTCTGTCCCATCTGCTTTAAAGATATTCTCTCATAAATTGTCTATCAATTTGCATAACATTGAATAATCTTCTTGGAATTACCACATTGCAAAATATTCAGCTACAGCATGTGTCATTTAAGTGTTTGAAAACATGAATACTCTTACATTTAAAGTTCTGATTCATGTGGGCTGCAGTTACTGCTGTACCACTGTAAATCATGTGTGTGTTAAAATCTGAAGACTAGGGAAAACAGTACACAACAGTAAATCCTCCTATATTTTATGCACTTTATCTTCACACAGGCTTTTAAAATATCCAGAAAACTCGTGTCTCACTACTTTGACTTTTCACCCTAGAGAAAATGCAGGATGATATTTGTCTGTCTGCAAGTGAAAATGAACTTGGTTCATTTGAAACTTGTACTTTTGGGATGTTTGTCCTTGTCACAAAACCACAGATTGTTTTTTTAATAGCTGGGTAACTTCTTTCAGAATAGCACTCATATAATAGCTGCAGGAGTGCTGGGGTCAGGTAATTTCTATTTAGAAAATGCTGAAAGGAAATTAGGAGCTATACTGGACTATATTTCATTTTTCTATCAATATGCGGTTTTCAATACATCTCACTATGTGCATCTACAGACCTCAGAAAGAAAGGTATTTTTTGTTGTTTTCCATTTGGTGAAGATTTGAACATTTATAAAATGGAATTTTTGCAGGTATTTATAGTTTCAGCTAAAAAATTGTTCAGAAAGCTTACAGGTTCAGAATGAAATGTTAATTATGTGAGGAATTACAAGGAATTCAAGGAAGACTACTTGAATGCATGCAACAGAAGCTGCTGACAGAATGGTGTCTAGGATATTAAGCTAACTCTTGTGTCTTTAGGTTCAAGCCTCAGTTTTTTTCAAACTTGTTGCATGGTAATATCTGATCACTCTTGTGACTGCAACTAAATTTCTCTATATATGTCACAGGTACAAAATTAAGACATTAGGCATTTCTAGAGATTTTCAAGGATCTTTTCAAGAGATTATCAAGAGAAAAACTATGACATATTAGGAAAAAGAAAAAGATGAATTTCTCAAGTTATCTTATTTTTCTTTACATGTGCAGTATTAGCCTGTCTTTGCACTTAGACATCCCTTTGCTTTCTGCTTTCTCCATTTCTTCATGAAAAGATTTTATGATGTTAGTCTTCAATAGATTCTTACAAGAAAACCTCATTATCTGAGGTATATGTTCAGCGTTCCAGTGAGAATCATTCACAGTAAAACCACTTGCATTTTTCCAGATACCTAATTTTATAAGTAGAGTCAGGTCCCTACTTCTCCTGGGAGAGACAGGATTTCTACCTCATTTTGTTCTACTTTTCTCCCTTATGGTTTTATTTCTGTTAGTTGCTGCTTTTGTCACTTGGGCTACTCCCAGTGTTGGTATATATTTAATATTTCCTCCCATACCATTCCCATTCCCATACCATTGGATTTAGGAAGAAGTATCCCACTTAAAGTTTCTTATAGTGTCTATAATACACAGAAAAAAACTGTAAAAAAAAAAAAAAAAAAAGTTTCCTCTAAAGATGCATGGTTATGTATGATATGATAACATGAATGAAAATTATTCATTTAATCAATTGTCTGGGGAGCACTCATATTAGAGTCTGAAACTACAAAAGGGATTAATTAATTGTCATACATGGAAGTAGACTCAGCCTGAACCTAAAATCTGGCCATGGATCTAAGGATGTGCAACGCAGACCTGCGACAAGACTTACCCCTAAAGTAAATATTTTTGACATTCTAGTTCTGGATCTCTCTACACAGTTTTATGACTGTATTTCATTGCAAACAAAAGAGTTTGGGCTTTACTTTTAGCTTCAGCACTGTTTCACCATACTAGCTTATTTAATCATTGTAGGGGGCCCAATGTTTTAATTTGACATAGAATGTTGAACCTCTGAAATTTCATGTCTAATTTACACATATGTAGAATGACTCACAGGCATATGCATAACCCCATCACCACCACCACCACACACACACACATACACAGACACACACACACACATACACACTAACTTCTAGAGATCTTCCAGATTGTAATTTTAATTTCTATTACTCTTACGTTATTTGCAGTTAACCATTTTGTTAAACCCATTGAGACATCAGGATAGCATTTTTAAAACAAATCATGTTATAATGTATGGTTTTCAATTTAAGAAGGAGAATTGGAGCATGTTAAATCTATGTGGCCAAATACATTATAAACTCTGACAGAGCAGTAGGTACCAAACATTGAAACTTTATTTTGATGTTAGCACCTCTTTGTAGTATAACTTTCCAATCACATTAAAAAAACAAAGAAACCCCCAAACCTGCCATCAAAATTAGCCACATCAATAACAGAGGACTTAGTTCTGATTTCAAACTCATCTCAGCTCAAGTTTAGAAAATAATATGAAAAAGTTTCAAATCACATGTGCAGCCAGATTAAATTGCAAAGAGGGTAACCAATTACTTGAAGGTAATGAGTCAGAATGATTCACTGTAGCCTCTTGGAGATTTCTGCATGAACCAATCAAATGAAAGGGCACAAAAGCCATTCCCAGGGAAGATGATCCTTAGTTCTAGCTAATATAAACCCTGAAGTCATTAAATATGACTAACAATGAGAAAGATGGAACTTAAAATGGAACCTCTGTGACAAAGGAAAAAAAAAAAAAAAAGAAAGAAGCTCCCTCAACAGAGCAGCAAATCAGTAATTAAGGTGAAACTGTCCAAATGTTCTGGAAATTCTCATTTCCGTGATTTGAAGAAAGCATGCAATCAAAATCACTTAAAAAAGTTGTTACCTATAAACTAAAAAGAAACACAGTTCATGCAGGTCATCAAATATCCCACACAGTCGATTCAAAGCGATTACTAGCAATAGTATTTAGCAATATGACCTTTATCATTAATAAAGAAAGAATCAATACATTATAATGAAATACTAGAAAAAAAAAATCAAATCATTTTGTGTGATTAATATTTTAGGATTTTTTAAAATGGACATATTACTTTTGCTAAAAATAACTTGCCTAAGTTTACTTATTCCACTTTAAATGCTTAGAGAATTCAATAGATTTTTTTCTGGGTGTTATATACATATACACACACACACATATGGCTACATACACATATGTATATTTTTAATTTCAGAGTCTGAATATAGAAATATCTATGTGTACTATTTTATGTGTCATTCATGTCCAAAGCATAAGCTTTTTTCTGCCTGGACCTAACCAGCAAAAGAAGCTTTTCTATTGCTATAAGAGCAGTCAGTGTTTTAGATAAATTGATATGCATATATCAAATATATCAACATGTATGTGTGTGTATGCACACATAAATATGTTGAACCAATAATTCATATTAAAAAAGTGATCCAGGGTCAGCTCAGGAATACGTTCATATTCAAATGCCGAACAGTAGGTAGAGACATCATAGTCAACAGAGTTCAAAAACTTGGACACTAGAGTAACAGTCCCAAGTCATATAGCCATTCCTTCCAGGAAGCATGAGAACAAAAGTGTCACATCCAATCCTTATTGGACAGGATTTACATTTGATTTTCAGTCACCTTGATTTACATTTCCTAGAATGATATCTTTCAAAATGAATTGCTAGACACTGATATCCTAGAGTGAGATCTAGACCTTGACAGAGGTTTCATAATGAAAAATAGATGTCTTGGAGTAGTATTCCAACAGTGAGCTTATTACGTATTTTGCTGCTCAGAATTCCTGTCCTCGGACTCCTCACTGAAAACTGCAGCAAGACAAGCTGAGATTCTCTGACCTAAATTCTCTCCTTAAGGTAAATAGAGTTATTTTTTTCATTAGAAGATCAGACCAAGATTGCCTTTTCATTTTAAGATGGGGGAAATGACATGATAGCTAGAAGCTGACTCCCCTATGCTTTATTGCTGACTCTTCTTGAAAATATTCTAGTCAAGATTTTCAAATTTTATAGAATAAGGCTTTAAACACCACAGGCAGTGAATAGTGGATTTGTGGAAAAGACACTTTCCATCTAGACAGATTGACAGGCAAGGGTCAAAAGATGAAAAACAGTACACTGTTTGTGGTTAGTAGAATGAAATACACATGCACTTATTTTAAAGCTGCTTTCTTCTTAGCATCTACTTTTTTTTTTCTTTTTTTTTCTTTTTTTTTAAATAATTTCTTCCCTTTCCTTCCCTTTCTTTCACTGCTTTTCTGTTTTTTTCTTCCTTTATCTGTTTCTTTCTTTCTCTCTACTAGTTTTTATGTGCCTGGATGGCCTTATGATGTACAGTCCCTGATGCTGGGACGAAGTAGAAAAGCTTTGTGCAATCTTTTATTTCATTCTTGTTCCATTTTCTTAAATGATACTCACGTAGAACGGCTATGTCTGCAAGCTAAAATATCAAATCATAAATACTTTCTGCTGTGTTCTTGTTTCACTTAATCTTGTCAATACAACATCATCATTTAATATATTCGAATAGAAATATTTAAGAGATCACTTTTAAAAGCCATTTGATAACAGCATTAGTTTTGAATTATTACATATGTCTTTTTTTCAGAGAGGAGTTTGTTACTAAGCTTTGAATGGTCTTTTATATCAGGCTACTGGGACAAAACATCATCATTTTGGATAAGGAAGAGATATCAAATCTGGAGTATACATGATTGAAATGTTCCATTTGCAGTAAAAGTATACCTCATGAGAAATAGTGTAGGTAACTGTTATGTTCTTTAGACACGATGTCTTTTGATGTTAAGTGATCATCATCAAATTGGAAGAGTAGATGTATACACTGAAAGATAGCAATTGTATCGTGTAGGCACAATGGTAGAGGTATAGTCCTACTTTTGTTTATCTTTCCATCTAGTTTAAACTGAAAGATCATCCCACTGCTTTCTAAAAATTCTTTTGAATAGCCTTTCTACCCTAAGCCCACCAAAGCAAAGTTTAAAAAAAGAATTGCTTCTTGTTGGTGCACAGAAGAAAAAAATCACATTCAAAACACTGAAAGGTGCCATTATCATTTTTCTCCTGCTAATATTTCATTTATAAATAACTCTTGTCAGGTAGCTACTCAAGGACAATGTACATCCGGCAGTTTCTGCATCCCATAATCTATTTTTCCTTCTCCATTTCACAGGTCACTTTCACTGCTGCCTCAAAATCAATGAATATGTTCTCTTTCTATTTCTCATATTTAAAAAGAAAAACAATAATCCTGAAATCCTACCTCCTACCCATGATATTTCTCCGTTTCCTCTCTCTATGCCATCTGAACTTTTAGGTCCAAAATAATAAAATAAAGCACTACTTTCATTAAAAAAAAAAAAAAAAAAATGCATTGAACTGAAATAACATACATGAAATCTGCAAAGCAACAAACAACATTGGGACAGATTCTGCTCAAAGAATTTCAAGAGGAAAAGAAGTGCCCATGTGTGAATGCACATACAAAAAGATAGGTGCATCTAATATTCACAATAAATAATATACTTTTAATAGTCTACAAATAAAGTCTGAATCAAGAACAGTAATGTCCTTGTAGACATCTCCTTCAACCGGTTGGAATGTTGATAGTAAATGAATAATGAACATTATAAATAGTCATGTAAGAAAAACTGGGGAAATAATAACATTCTGAGAACCTAAATCTTCATGAATACCTGTAATCATTTCTACAAGTAGGTATTTTAAGAGAGAAACTTTTAACCATATGTTATAGAAGAAAACCAATTATATTTTATTTTTGCCTAATTCAGATGATTATATGTTTTCCCCATTATATAAAGAAATAAATAACAAATTTATTTCTCTGGAGTTGAAAGTTCAATCATTTTCCAGAAATAAAATTTATATTTCAACTGCAGAACTAGTTTTTCATACCCTGCTCAAAGACGAAATATTAATTTGTTAAACTATATATGAACGAGATTACTGTGCTAGAAAATTTGTTTCTGTTTTTATATTATCTTCTCTTTAAAAACACTTAGTTATCTTAAAATTTTAATGAGAACCTCAAAGGAAATCCCAGAATAGCCTGTTCTGAAGAACTTCAATGCTGGTGCAAGATTATTAGCTGAGAAAGCAATTTAGGAAAAAAAATGGGGCAAAATGCAAAGTCCAGACAGTTCTACGATGAGCTTTCTAGAAACAAATAATTTAAACATTTTTGAATATAGCTTCTTAAACTTATTTTTTTTTAAAACATAAAGAGTGCATCTCTAAACCAAACAGATTAAATCTCATTTAGGATATATTCCATATCTCTTGGGATATATTCCATATAATATATGAAAATATAAATATTTATTGACACATTAATGCAACAGTTATGAAGTTTCTGGCATCAAGCTTTGCTAAGTTGTGCATCTGCGTACAGAGGATAACACATTAGCATGTGCATGCTATACCTTCACAGTTTTTCCTCCTTCATTGTTCTCTATGAAAACCAATTACATTTGGAATTATCAAGTCTATTCTTCACTTTGTTGAGTAATAATTGGATAGTCAAAACTAAAAAAAAACTATAAGTGTCAATTAGACTGTTTCTAAACTGCCCTTCAGTTTACTGGATTAACTCTAGTTGATGCTCCAGTACTATGCCATGTGAAATAATTTACATTAATTTTTGACTCCCCAAAGCATTACTCGATACCCTGCAATTTTTAAAGTAGTAGAGCATTGTCAGTTTGACCAGATAAATTAGTTAGAAAGAGGAAGGAATCTCTTTTATATGAAGAAGTGTGTTTGCTGTGGACACTGACTTTTCAGTTTAATAAGCAATTTAGAGGTGATTAATGTGTGTCAACCAGACCAGACGTACTAATAAGAGTTGTTTTCTACCTACCTTTCCAATAGAATAGTTGTATTTTGAAAAGCCCAGGGTAGGGTCACACATGTAGCCTGCATCTGATTTGTTAGTTGATGATTTTAATGAGATCGGCCCTCAACGATGAAAGGAAGAAGTGAAGGATGAAGTGAAATGGCTTAGAGGATTAATAGCATATTTTATTACTTCATCATTAGTGAAATGTTATTTCAAGTAAACATAAGAATCTAGTTACATCAAACTTTAAACATAAATGGGAGGAATTTATGGAGGTTTTTATTTTAAAAACATTTCTTATAGATGCATAGAATATAATCTCAGAGAGGTAGGCTGGTGTCTTCCATAGAGAAACAAGTTAGAATTGCTAACATACAAAGTAATATAAAACTTGAGATAAATAATTTTCAGAATTTCTTATTTGGCAGAGAAAGAAACATAGTAGATATTCTCCTACTATAAAAATCTATCAAAATATTTCTCTACATATTGTAATAACAGAGACTAAAAGCAAGTATTTTATGGATTGTTTTACCCTCTTCAGTCAAATCCAAAGATAAAGGGCATATATTAAGGTTGACGTCCAGCAAACAAACCAAAATAAGGACTTGATGATGCTTTCATGGAGAACAACACTATTCCACTGCAACTATATGGACTTTAGTTACACTAAGCCTGATTTATGCTGATATGAAAAGGAAAACATTGTTTACTTGAAATGTTACTCCTCCAATTGACTTTAATTATGCAAACGATCTATGTGCCTTTCAAAGCAGTTGATTGATAACCCTGAAAAATTAAGACTACAGAATAGGCAGAAGCTCTGCAGCTGGAGAGTGGGTTTCTAACAACGCTGACATTTCAATATGATGCTGGGTACTAGAAGGACTTCCACTGTTACTGGATCTTCTACAGGATCTGATAACCAGCAACGGACAAGTAGTATTTTCTTCAGTCTTTTTTTTTTTTTTTTTTCCGGCACAATGGACTGTACCAGCAGTAGAATTCCCTTAAAGAGTTAATCTAAACTTGCTGACATCATTGGTTTGGACAATGGCATGAATTCATGTTTGACTCTGCCACTGAACAGACAAACATTTGAAATCTAGATTCATTACTTCATTGTGTCACAAAATGATCTTTGCTCTTCTGGTCATAGCCTAAAAAATATTTGACATATGTATTCAAATAGTTTGTGGGATGGGATATGCCCACAATATGATATGAAAGTAGTAACAAACATAAAGGCCTCTTTTTACATTTGGTCATTTATAGATAGTTAAAATAATGTCTGGGGTCTAAAACCAGACGTTATTGTTGTGAGATGATTCACTGCTATGGTCCACGCCTCCTCAAAAATCATTACTGTTATGGTTCATGCTTCCTCAAGTACCATTACATCAGTCAAAAATGTAGTTTAGTTAAAATGTTTTTTCCTTTTATATAAAAGTTTATTCATTATGTGTGTTTTAACAGTTCATTCCAGATGCAGCAACAAACACACACGACTACACCTTGAAACTACATCACTGAAGGTCAGTTGTTTCTCTTCTCCCTCCCTCCCTGTCTTCATGAATTTAAAGCAAGATCAACCCATGAGTAAATAAGATATCGGATGAACAAATTCTTCAACATAGCAAATTGTTTTGCATGACCTAGAGAAGGTTAACCATCTTCAGTAATTCATGTCATAGTCATTGCCTAAAAACTCACTCCAGATGCTGGTACTACTTCTACATTATGTCTATACAGAAGTTAATGAAGGGAACTAATTTAACCAAACGCAAATTAGAAGCGGAAAATAGCTTCTCAACTATACAGACTAAAATTATACAAAACATACCTATATATACCGAATATTTATAAATTATACATATGTTGTGTCTTCATATATAAGCAAATATTTATAGCATCTTGCCACAAACTCAGAAGTAGCAACAAAGAATATATGTATAATTTCATGCATATAAATATTCCTTTACAATCAAATAAAACTCTCTCTAAATATAAAATTATAGAGTCAATTTCTTGCTTATGAGAAAGGCAAAATTCCATATTACAGCATGTAAAAATTTGACCTCAACATAACCTATATCTTTTATAGAGACTGACTCACCATCCCTTTCCACAAGTTTCGGCTTTCTTTCAGTTCTTCCTTTTCTTATTCACAAGTTGCCAAAGATAACAGTACATATTGATCTCATGTTTTCTATTTTATTCCTCTTGAATCCCTAGAAAAAAGACTAAGAAAGGAGATTATATTATTCTTCATTCTGTCACACATGACCAGAAAAATATGTGGTCAATGTAATATACTAAACTAAACCATTTGCAAGGTTCATTTTGGACCAGGAAATAAGTCAGATGATACTGTGACTGAAATAATCCTAAACTAAAATTTGGTTCTCAAAAAAGCATTTAAAAGAGAACCATTTGTCACTGAAGCAAGTTGTTTTGATGCCATCCAGAAATGCTACATTTCAAACGTGACCTACATGCAACTATTCCTATACTATTATTTACTGCTTCATGGTGTGATATGAGCCCCTTTTTTTTGAAAGAAGTTATTAAAAACTGATCATGTAGGAAGATATCATACAGGGAATATTTATGCAAAACCATTTCTCCCCTCTTTTCATAAACATCTGGAAGCAAGCTGAACTGCATTTGACACTCATCAAAATGAGAGAATTCCTATTTTATGAACAAACAGCGAGATATGTTTACCTAATTTCCACAGATAAGTGCAGCAGTACTTTTTAGTTGAAATGTGATAACTGTGAAAGTCTGCTAGCTATTGTATCTTGTATTTGCAATGGATCAAAGTATAGACACAGTCAGTTATTTTAATTCTGCTAGTAAAAAGTTTCAGTATTTTTAAAGCACATATCTGCAAACTTTTACTATTTTTTTTGCAAAAATTGCCAAAAGATAGTTCACTTAAAAAAGTAAAAAGAAAAAATCTTTTCATTTGAAAATATATTCACATATATTCCAAAAATATGTTCACTAATGGACTGTGAATTTATTTCTGTTAGCTTTGACATACTTGTGATGTTGAAAGGAAGCTTACTTCAAAATTTAAAAGCTAGATTAAAACAACAAAAAAATACCTCTTACAGTAAAGCAGGAAGCATGACTCTTCTTACAACAAAATACCCAATAGTATCACATTTTCTCTTCAGACATTTTAATATTTTGAGAGTGTAAGCAGAGTGTATTTCAGTTTTATAGCCTTCCCTCATGAGAAAAAAACAGAGAAGGGTTATGGATTACTGGAGTTGTTTTGTATACTGAAAACTTGCTAGGTGGTTGTGCTCTTAAAATTCTTATAAAAAAAAAAAAAAAAAAAAGACAGAAAAAGAAAAAGAAAAAAAAAAGTAGTTTTCTGCTTGATCATCATAATTAACAAAACAAAACAAAAAATCCTTCTCATTACTCAGAACAAACAGTCGTCAGGTTCATTGTATATCTGGCCTTATACTCCCTTGTGCTCTGCCTGTGGTCTCTTCCTCCAATATATAATCTTGTTTAGCAGTATAGGGCTTTAATGTCCTTCAGTGGCATTTTTATGCCATAAAAAAATTCACATGTATGCAATTAAGAGGGCAGAGAAGCTATGGGTAAACATGAAACAGTTTTTCAAAAGAACTGGCATAAGTTGCTCCTACACTAGAAGAACTTGGAAGAAACATCTGTCATGTAGGTCCTGTCATGACAGTTCAAGCAGAGCACCCCAAGACTGTAACCTACAGGTATAACAATAAAAACAACACATCAGTACCATGGCAGTATCAATGTAAGAAGAACAAATTGCTCTTTTTAAGTAGTATCTGGGAGACAGAAATATGGCAATAGAGCAATTTTGTCTTCCTGTTCCCTGCTTTCCCAACAAGAACTGTAATCCTAAATCTTGCCTATGAAAAGGTGGTTTTCTTGCTTCAGTACAGTTTGCATAGCAGTGAGTAGTTATATACTAGTAATATTTAAAATCAAAATTCCAAGTAGTCATACAAATACAAGAAGATATTTTATCATGAGGGTAGTTGAACGCAAGGACATGTTGCCCAGGGAGGCTGTGAAGTCTCCATCCTAGGAGATTTTAAAAACTCTACTGGGCACAGTCTTGGGCAACTATCTCTAGGTGATTCCATTTGAGTGTGGGTTATGGACTAGGTGATTTCTAGAGGTGCCCTCCAACTACAACTATTTTGGGACTGTGTGATGCTTATATGCTCTATTGCCTTCAACATACACTGCTGTGAACTCTGTGCCTTTGCTGTACAACTCTGAAATTTCTCATGCTCAAAACAGCTACCTACATAGATTTTCCATGCTGGCAGGGAGGAGATTAGGATGGATGATAGTCATAGTTTCTTCACACTCTCCTTAGCAGAGCTGAAAAGCTCTGTTGCATTTGTAGGTTAAAGTTTCCCATCCATTACTGAAAGGAGGGGGAAAGGCAGAAGAAATTTGAACTTCCTTGGTTATACGTTGCACAGCAGCCTCTGCCCAGAGCCATGGAAAGAGCGAAAGGATAGAGAAATAAAGATTTATTGAATGGCAGAGCAGGAAGGAGAACTCTGCAGTAGCTACACCTTTCAAAAATATCACTATCTTCTGAAAGAATGTTATTAGTATTTTTAAATTTTACATATAATATTTTTATAAAAGTGATGTAAGAAATTTAAATGTTGTGAAAGAATCAAATTACAGACTGCAGCAGTAAGTGTTTTGAAATCTCAGAATTTATTAAATAAAAGTTTTCTTTTAAATAGCCACCATAACAATTACTGGAGTTGGGGAATATATAAAAGTGAGGAGAATATTTGGTATTTTCAAGGGATACAGATTTCAGCATTAATGAATAATCATCTCAGCTGGTTCACACTACCCTGGACAAACAAACAAAAAAAACCCAGCTTGCTCAACTAGCTCCTCTTCTTGCTCTTCTCACACTCCACTCTTTTGCCTTCTTATCAGAAGAACTGATCTTCTAATAATAAAATTGAAACAACAATCTTTTTTTTTTTTTAACTATAAAAGTCATAATTTTTTGGTAGTAAGGCAAACCTTTTCTAAACTATGCAGCTACTAGAGATGGAGATGTATGTTCAGACATGCTAACACCTGCATGATCAAGTTAATTACTTTAATGCACAGTGAAACTTCCCAAGTGACATCACAACATTACAACATTTAAGCAAGTAGAGTATGAGGTCAAAACACAATAAGGCTCTCAATTCCTCTGCTGGCTGCAGGGGTCATGACACAAAAGTATGTAGGCATTAGGATCAATATAAAAACTTTCACAAATGCAGGTAGAAAACTTGTAGGAGAAAAGAAACAGTTACTTTTCACTGTGTTTTAATATCAATTAAAATTAGGTGTGAAATGAAGCATTTCAAGCCATTTATCTAAGAGAAAGAAATTTCCCTTGATTTATCTGAACTAATGAATAGACAAAATTTAGCCTTTACTGCCGAATCTGAGATCTTATCTTTTCTCCCCTTCCCCCAAAATAGCCTGCCTTCTAGACCCTAGCCTTTCGGGTTAAGTATTTCTCCATTCTTAACTCACAATGCTGATATTTTCAATGCTCCAGGTATGGAAGCCTCCATGAGGTCAGACAGTGTAAAGGTGTTTTACACTAATAAAGCACAGAAAGCCTTCTAGACAATCACAGTGAACAATTTATAGTCAAAAGCTTTTCGTATATGGTTATGCATACAGCATCACCACTCCAAGCACATTCCTCTTATCTACAAGCATACATTTTTCTTTCAGTCTGCTAAGAAAGGGAACTTCATTAGTTCATCAGGAGAGAGGGTAAGATACTGGAATGTTAATGTACATTTGTGTGAATTACTTACTGAGGGAGAACTGCCACACTGAAATTTCAGTTTTGCTTTTAGTCTGGGGAAAGAAGGTCTTTAGTCTTTCCAGTCTTAATAGAGCGAATTTCACAGTTTAGGTTCTGCTGTAGTCACAGACTCATCCTTCCAGAATTGACTAAGCAATATCTAGGATTCTTAAAGAAGCAGAGAATCAACAATTTTTTCAAGAGGGCTTTTTTTGTTTGTTCCAATTTTTAACTGAAATCTTGTTACAACTTGTATTGGCTTGTACTGTAAATGATTTTAGATGTATTTATGGATATTGTGTCTTGCATTATTGTTACATGGCACATTGTTACATTGTTACATGACATGTAGTTACAAGTACTTATACATATTTGGATGTATTGGAATTAGGAATATTTCGTTAATTATACACTTATTTCATATTTGTAGAATCTACATAAAGTTTTTAATTATAAAAAGAATATTAGTAATCGAAATATGAAGTGAAATAACACAAAAGCCTGTTCTTATTGAGGAGAACATGCTTGCTAGATGTAGATATTAACTTCAAGATAAAAAGTATTTCTGAGTTTGAGTCAAAAACACTTCTTTTTCTATATAAGATTAATTTAATAAAAAAATCTTTTAATTATTCATTTATTACACTTGTCAAATTAATGATGTTATCTCTTGACTCAGGAAACATATGTTAGTTTTATGCATATAAACACTTCCATTCAAATTCAACACATTTAGTAAATTATACTAAAAGCAGACATTGACATTTTTAACTAAT
>VZSV01000195.1:1329227-1377072 GCA_013398735.1 Nothocercus julius | reverse complement strand
AACAAATGAAAAAAAAAAAAAAAAAAAGGGTTAAAAACAAATTCTCCACCATCTTATTGAAAAAAAGTACATCTGTTTTCTCTCTCCTATCTTTTGTGGGGCAGAGATAAGGAGAGGAGACTGAACCAGAATAGATAGAGCAGTCACGGAACTGATCTAAGTTATGTATGTCAGCCAAAATTAGCATCTACAAATCATTTCGTCAAAAGAATCTAATGGGGCATGTTATAGTTCATCTCTACTACCTCTCAGCAGTGTAAGATTATATTCTGCCTGATTGGCAGTTATTTTAATTAGTTCAATATGCCAAATATCATCATCAATTTCATTATAGAAGTCTTAAGACCAGTCTGCACCACCCCAAAGGGATCAAGAGGTTACTGATGAGACTGAGTCTCTCATCAGTCTACATCTAAGCATTGAGAAAATATTTGTATGTGTGTGAGTATGCATTATGCTTATAATAAACCATTTCTTTGTCTCCTACAATTACACTGTTGTTGTGATGTTTCACTGAGACACATTGGGGCCCAGTTCTAAGAAGATGCATGTGCCAAGACCTTTGGCTTCTGAATATCAGCTTGAGATGATGACACAGCACCCCAAAAAAGGGATCCAAATGTCCTACGTACTTATGTTGATTTTAAGATAGTATCTCTGAATATCTTACTCTGTGAAACAGAGGTATTGAGCTGCCTGACGCTTAGGAATGCCACAGTTCGCACACACACATGTTTTGCATGTGTACCAAAAGCATGAACTGTAATGTACACATCACAGAAATGCCTTTCAAAAAGGCATTAAATTGAAATACTTAGAAAGGTAGGGAGATGAAAAGACCAAAGAACAGAAAATTGCATTGCAGAAAATGTGGCCTGAAGGGAATGAAGAAGAGAAATACCTTCAGGTTATTAATGCAGATCTCTACACAAGTTCTGAAGTTTAAATGTTAATAATAAGCTATTTTTTTTATCCATAAAGACAGATAGTAAAATCTTACTGTTACAAAAATATTTCAACAAATTACACTGTGCCATCAACTCATTTAAATAATTCATATAGGGAAACCCAGCAAATCAATATTGATCAAATCTGATCAATATTGCTGTACAGTATGGTGTTTTGCACTAACTTTAATGTGGAAAAAAATCTACTTTGTCATTATTTAAATATCACAAAAAGCGTGTTTTGTTAATGCTGCTATGTTTGTACATGAGAAACGTTATTACCATTCACAAAAATTTAATCTGACAAATCATCACATTAAAACAAAAAAAAAGTTGACTTTAAAAGCTGAAAAATACAAGTGTTAGGGAAAATGAATTTCCAATTCTATGAGGGGAAGAAGATCTAGATTTCTTTTTTTATTATTATTTATAATTAAATTTAAATTTTTGTTTCTTTTTTTTTTTTCCAACTTGGACCAACAATGAAAAGCAGTTTTTTTTTTCACATTTAAAAAGTCATTTTGAACTACCTAAACTTTCAGATTCTCTTAAAAAATACTCAAAATAAGTCCTGCTCTTGGTTTGAAAGTGTAATGTTTCTAAAAAAATAAATAAAATAGCAATTAAAAATTCCTGCTGAACAACACTTACGGTCATATTTACTTTTGTCTTTATTTTTAAGAAAACGTGATATCATAGTGGAAAAATAAAACCAAACAGAATTTTGATAGGAACCTTTCAAATATTTTCCTTATCCAGTCTGAACACTCTGTAAAAACTTTTTAGAAATGCTCTCCAAAATCTATTTTAAAAGTATGTTCTTATATAAAAAACTGCCTTTTGCAATAGAATATGGAATATCTACTTTTTATGAAAAAGTTTTGCAATTTACAAAGGGAAAAGAAAACATATCCGAAATTTGAAAAAGGTAAGTACTGGTAGGCCATTGACACTCTTGCGAAATTGTATTGGCTACAACCCCAATACAAAACTGCTTCTCAATGAAAAGTTCGAGGACTTTCTTATACAAAAAAAAGGGTTTCTGAAAGTCAGACGTTTTGTAGGAAAAGCAAGTGATGTCACATTGTGGTTATGGCAGCATAATCCTGCACTGGAATCCAAATCCCTTTTTCAGTAGATGGCCTAATGCTAGACTGGCACAAACCCATCCTAATACAATCCTTAATCCAGTATTTGGGAAGGACATAAAAATGAGAAACTGCAGGGTTTGGGGCTTGGGATATATCACATCATATCAGAAAACGCTTTAAAATAAAAATTTCAAGAATAACACAGCAAAAACAACATGAAAGCATTGCAAAGATAACTGAGGTGATAGAAGAAAAGGTTCTGTGCAGATTCACTGCACAGATGTGGGGAAAACTCAGTGTTTTTTTTTTTTTTTTTTTTTTTAATTCCAGTTGTCATTGCTCTCAGTTTCTCTGGATCTGAATTTGTTGTTCAAAAATGTAACGACTCTTATGAAAACATGCTGTGCTACTGGCAAGAGCTAACTCCCCTCAGAGAATGGCCTGATACGAATTTCCTGTCTAACCATATTTACCAAAGCATTAGGAAAGTGAGGAAATAGGAGACAGCCTTGGCAAGGCATTAGTGCAAGCAGCCTAAAGGGAAGTGTCTGCCAGGAAATACAAACACTAAATCAGTGCCTTGAAAGCTTTTCAGGGGACTTTTTCCAATATATAACTTTTAAAAAATGTGATGCTTAAACTTCTCAAATAAAATTAATTTCAAGCACTATAAAAATATTTTTAAAGTAAAGCCAAGGACGAGAAGCGCTCTGGACAAGACAGACAAGCAAAGTGCCTGGAAATCAGAGGCGCCCTTAGACATCCATGAAGAGACACCCCTTGCCAGGATGCTGGGAAGCACGCCAGGTGACATCGTTACCTCTTACCCTCTGACCCATAATTATATTCCGAGGCAGCACTACGGGACAAACTAGTCAGAAAATTCATCTGACTCAGAATACCACAAGTATGAAGAACAGCCTATGAATTTCCACTGTCTGCCAGATGACAATAAACAGGACTCAGGATAGAAAAGGTATCTTGGAAATAAGAATTTTTTTTTTCTTCCAATTTTCAAGATTTATACTGTTCTACTAGAGGGTAAATATTAGAGAAATTAGTTATCCTTTTCTTGACTAACTCAAAGGAAGTTTGTAAGACCTATACACGTCTGGAAGAGGAAGAAGAGAAACTAAGTTTCTAAAGTAATGCAATTGCAAGTATTCAATATTTTTCTTCCAAAGGTATATCTCCAAAACCTATAATTTTTGATAACATTTTTCTACTACAAAACTGTGAAGAGAATGAATGTATTTCATATTTTGAAGTAAGAAGCCTGCTTATTTTGTCCTTTTTTCCAGGATCTTCATCGATCTTCATCAATTCTACTTTATTTCCAAACTCATTACACAAATTATTAGCAAATGAAAAAAGTATGATGTACATTTTACTGATATTTAAACATTCAGTTCAGATCCTTACTAGGACATCAACAAAAGTTTGTGGTCAATAGAATCTTGCACCAAAAATTTCACAACAAATTTAAGGTCCAACTCCTGTCTTTTCAAATCACATTGGATTTGTCTGTTCTATCTCATGAAAGATTACTTGACTGAAGTTCTGCTTAAGCTGTGGTCAATATTCTCAGGCTCTTAAGAATCAATACCTATAGATCTGAGAGACTAAACAGAGCAAATGTTTTCCAGTTAGGAGAAACATAACTTCCTCTCAGCAGTCAATAGGTAGGATAGGAAATCCTTCGAATTACTAAATCCTTGTTTATAAACTGCCATAAGAAGTCAAGTCCTGTCATTATCTTTTCAAAGATTTTAAGTATTCTGACTTTGACATGTTGCTTTGTACAGTTTTACTATAACCGACTACAGCTAGCACAAAGAAAATAGAATTAGTTGAACATATTTCTCTCTGTATATACATACATACACACACAGATGCATAGACACAGAGATAGATATCTAGCTAACCACAGCTTTTCTATCTCCAAATAAACACTTAGTTAAAACATGATATTTATTATTACAGATTACATGTTTTTATACTTTTCTGCAGTGCCTAAAGTACCTAATATACCTTTGTCCCTTTAAAACATATTGTTGGTTTTGCTCTAATTTTGCTCCCAGAAGCTAAATATTCATTCAAGACTTACAGGGAAACATAGCAATAGTCTATTGAAAGGATCATTTTCTATTACAGAACAAAAACCAGGTTGGAGTGATCACTTCTTGTATTCATCTTCATTTATTATCCTGAAAAAAGACTGTAAAATTATGAATTCACTTTCTCCCTCAGTGAAGAAACTGAAGGGCACGAAATTAAACAATCATTTCCTAGAGGAATGTTTTAAATTAGAAAGAGGAAACCTTTTTTTCTTTCTTTTTTTCCCTTACCACAGATATTGGTTTCACTTATAGGCTTATAGACTATTTTTACAGCTAAATATGTAAAAATAAATAAAATTAGAAGGATAAAATAGAAGAATCAAATTAATAGAGGCTGTCAGTGTTTATTAAAAATCATTCACCAAGAGGTCTCTAAACAATTGATCCTTGGAAACCATGAAAGAACAGATTATTCTAATCCTGCTGTGTTACCTGTACTCTTCATATATTTATTTAATACACGTTTCAGTACAGGCTTTTAGAGACAGGGTACTGAGAAGATAAACTTTTGACCAGTGCAGGTATTCTTTCAGGCCTGTTCATTTCAGAGGTCAGAGCACTAGACTGGAGATCCAGAAAACACTTCTGCGTCTAACTGTGACACTAAGGATATAAAGTAAATTTAGTGCTTTATTCCTGTTTTCACACTTGTAAAATCATCCTTGAAATCATTATTATAGAAATCTGAATTATACAATTACAGCAGGATAAAATAAAGATATATTTAATTATTCCTTAGTGTAAAAATTTACGTGAGCAGAGATTCAGGTCTATTGACTATAATAATACTCTTCTGTAAAAGAACAGTATGATTTAAAAAAATAATTATAGGATTTCATAAACTACTAGAACAGGAGTAAATAATGCTTTCTATAAAATACATGTATAGTCAGGACGTTCAGGAAGGCTGTTAAAGACCAAGATTTCTGGATGATATGACAAACACTTGTTGTGTGACCCTGGGCACTTCAGTTATGATTATTACGATTTCTCTTAGGTAACTTTAAAGTAATGCCTCCTTTAAAGGCATTTACATATAATGAACATTTGAAAGATATCTGAGTGGCCCCAAACAAGAGATGCCATATGATTAGCAACACCTCCTAGCTGGTACTTTCCTCTCTCAGCAGATTCTCTCCCTTCCCCATGCACAAGCAACAAGGAAGAGTTACAAAACCTGAAGTGATGTAGTGTGCGGCAAAAAAACTCTTAGTATCAGAGTACCCATTTTTGATGATTCTTAACTTATTAGTGCCTCTTTCACAAGCTAGAACCTCTCCTTTTCAAGGAACAAAACCATAATGTTGATGTCTGTTCAATGGAGAAAGGAAAGAAACTGACCTTGGCTGCAACTTTATCAATTAACCTGCCTTTAAGTGGGAGGTGGATACATGCTTAGTTCCATGTTTAGGAGGGAAAGATTGACATGAAAGATATACTCAGACACTGAAACTTTGGGCTGGATTTTGTGCTTGCATCACACATAATTTGTATAACATGGATGCAAAATGCAAAATGTGCATCTCCACCACCCAGTTCTTTCACTTCATTAGACTTGTTTACTTGCTGTCCTTCAAAATGATTCCATGAATGCTAATGAGCTTTCTGAGTTTTCAGACATAAATTCCAGATTCAAGCTCGGTTAATATGGCCATTCAGACAACATTTGCTAAAACCTTTTTAACTCAGCATACAGCTTATTTCTACCTATCTGGAATTCCAATTCCCTTAAGATATATTTTTGCTGAAAATGAAGGCTGTTATTAATATAAAATCAACTTAAGTTCTGTCTAAGAACCTTGAAATTTGCAGATAATTCTGCCAGCTGTGAACATGTTAGCTTCCTGAAGGCTAAATTTGCCATAGGTGACAGCCAAATTCTTCCTGCTTATCTGAGGGACCAGCATCTTATCCCAAAACGCACTTATTTTCTCACACTGACAAGCTGTTGGCTCACCTGGCAGAATGAGAAACGAATGTGGAGATCATGCATCAATCACTACCTATCACATTCTTGATCCATAGTGTCAGTGATTAGACAAACTTGGCCTGACAGGCATCCTGTCTGGACAAACGGCTTGTCAGTTTTCTAATAGGATTCACCTGATCTCTCACCATAAGCTTTGCTACATGAATCACCTGGAAAATTCCCCAGTGAAAATGGATGAAATTGAATGAACAGAGAAGAGGGATTTCATTTTGCCAGTTTGAGAATAATTTATAACTTTCAAAACTTTACTTTTGGCCTGGTATTTTAGCAAGCAGTAATTTCACTGTAGCTGAAAAAGCAAAAAGCAAAACAAAATAAATAAATAAATAAATAAACCTTTAGTATTAGCATTATTTCATACCTGTTACTCTTCAAATAATACTAACTAAAAAAAAAAAGGCAATCAAAATCATGGTGGAGTCCCTGATACTGATCTTAATTTAGGAGTCAAAGCACTTTGATTGCTACAGAAGAAATTATCTTTTTAGGTTAGCAAGAAGTCATCACATAGTCATCACAGTCACATTTGAAGGATGAAGTCAGGACATCTCTTTAGGACATGGATCTTTACTCAACAGAAAAGTATGTCTTAAGGATAAGCATAAAATATAGCCTGGTACTCCCTCGTATTAAATAGATTGCAGCAAACAGCTATTTAGCTAGCACAGGGACATTTGATTACTGCACTGAGACTTTAATATGAGAAAAAAAATAATTACAGCCAAAAGCAATGCCATGTATTTGAAAAGGCACAGATAAGAAGCTTCATGTGAATAATAATTTCTTCTGTTTATTAAGCTTAAAAATGGATTGTTTTTATCTCAATCTTGTAACAATTCTCTCATCAGCATGAGCACTGAACTTTTAAAAAATATAATAGTAGAAAATTGCAAACATCACAGATGGAGGAGAAAAAAAATCTACCTTAATCCTAGGAAATTTTCTGGATTCTTTATCAGAGAGGGATGACAGTTAAAACATCAGTTCGTAATTTTCTTTGGTTTACTGAAAATACAGCAAAAGAATGGCTCAAGTAGCCTTTAGCAGAACACAAAACCCTAGCAATAACAAGTACAAGAAATACACAACAGCAATATCCTTGTTTAAAATCCTCCATTAGGAATTGTGTTTATCAATATGCCCCTAGTAGTTATCATTACTCATTCCTGCATAGGTCTGTAAATCTTGGAATAAAGCTTTCTGTGTGCTGATTTAAAGTTTAGAAAAAGGTCATGTAAAAAAAAATGATGCAATGCATAATTTCTATTCTAATGTCATTTGAATATCTTTCTTCCATTCTGAGTCCTATCCACTATGCCAGATAATGCTGTTATTCTTCGGTCACTCTGCCACAAGGACCTGACATATGTAAAAACTTATTAGTGACACCAGTTCTTCAGTTTCTAGAGACTATTTAAAATAACTGAAAATCTCCATACATGAAATCCAAATTTTCCTTCACTTTCTGTTTCCCTTTCAAAGAGACGTTTCAAACTGAAACAATATGCTAGGCAAAAAAAGGTACAAATATATAAGATGATGGAAAATATAAACTCTTCCACTTTACTCTGCTAAATGAGAGCATTTCAGACCATAAACAAAATATCTAGTCTCTATCTTCTTACACTACAGAATGCCATTACAATTGTGATGGGAGAAAAAAATACCCTCAAAAAATAATGCATCACGAAGAAAAATATGGGAATGATTTCAGAACATGAACACGACCCAGAATAAATTTGAAGCTGCTATGATTCATTGACACAGACACTTTTTTTTTTTGGAAACAATCTATATAATTTTATCACTGATTTGTCAGAGGAAAAATAATCTGAAGACAAAAGAAGCATTTAAAACATCCCTATAAAACAGAGGTATTCAGATAGTTCAAATATAAATTTAACATCCAAGAAGAAGGGCAACAAAATACATACAAACATAGTAAAGCAATTCACAAACACCTTCCACATCATTGCTTGCTGAATACCGAAAAAACCTCAGTTTCTATGAGAACTCAGATATTTATATATGGGAAATAACAGAAAATAACAGAATACTATGGTGCTATATTCATGTTCAGTACAAGAGGACAAGATATTCTGCCACTGATGCAAGAAACCCCTTAAATTCCATGGAAACATATCAACTAAACCCTCATTCTTCAATGTAATCTTCCCAATTACCCAACAGCAAGTCTTCCTACCCAACAGTTCACACTGTAGGCTGATCCCAGACTTAAAGTCTTGTAACCCAAATCTTAACGATTATTAAGTGGAAACTTGCCTGACTGGAAAAACAGCATTGCGTGAAATTCATGGGAATAAATACTTGAAAGTAGACAGATGAATGGAAGGCACAGAGAGAGGTGGAAAGGAAAAAGCTCACTTACTTAACTGCCAAACAGAGCATCTTTTTAATGGATGTAATTTGATATTACAAATGATGCAAGACTACCTGGTAGAGATGTAGGCCTGCTGCTTTAGGAGTAAGTGTTATTTTTAGCCCTAAAGACCGTGATGCCTTGCCAGCCAACAAGAGTTGTCAAAGATGTAAAAACATCTAATGGAAGAAATTAAATAAAAATCCAGCATCTTGCTTTGCCTGTCACAAAAGGTGCCACATCCCTGGGCAAACACCATTCAAAAAAGGTAAATCCATTCCTGCCTTTGGGTCTATACTAGATGATGCTTTTGGAAAAAGTAGTCAAAGGAGTGTTTTCTCTTTGCACATTTTTGGCAATTGATATGAGTAGCTGGAAGTGCTTGTTTTTCATAGCTTGAAAAGGGTTTTTATACAAGAAATAATTTAAATAGATTGTTTTGGCAAATTTGTTGACTCTGGTTGCATAATGAATTTTCAATAAAGGAACAGAGTCCTTTAGTATATCAGTGTGTTAGAGGTCAGTTTACAGACATACAGGTGCTAATGCAATGATTTAGTTGCATGAAGGACTCCAGATATTTCCAGGGAGTCGTGTCTCAAGGCCAGACAATACTTTCCCATGCCATAGCCATGGGCAATCCCGTGTTACCCTAAAACAGAGGATATTGGCTGATATTGGAGATCCATGCAGCAAACCCTGTCAGGGCCCCAGGAGCATCTTTCTCTTTTGCATGCCAGACATGGAGTAGCCTGAACATTTGAATGCAAAACGCAAGGGGAAAAAAAAAAAAAAAAAAAAGAAAAAAGAAAAAAGAAAAAAGACATCCTCTGAAGGCAAAGGGATCCAAACCAGAAATATAGTCTTTTTAATGCAAAAATCAATGTGTCTTTTTGCGCCTAAACTTCAAGAGTCATTTAAATATACGTATATAAATATGTGTATATATATAAGTACACACACATACATGTATATAAAAACATTCCTTATCTGTTCTGCTACCCTCAGACAAGAGGATCTTTCTGCTTTTCAGAGCAAAGTCAGAATTATGCAGTCCATACAGAATATACATTTAAAATTCTTGTTGCTTTTGTAGTAGTGCAGGCAAAGTTTTATGACAAATATTCAGTTGAAGTTATGATCCTGACACATCAGTGGAGATGTCTCAGTATCAGCAAACATTG
Source organism: Nothocercus julius (assembly GCA_013398735.1). NCBI lineage: Eukaryota > Metazoa > Chordata > Aves > Tinamiformes > Tinamidae > Nothocercus > Nothocercus julius. Next base: position 1,367,360 of record VZSV01000195.1, on the reverse strand, counting down.
TTCAACTGTCTAGCAAAAGTCAAAAAAAAACGTTGATGACAACATGTTTAATATTTAATTGAGATTAATGCTATGAATCTAGCAAGAATCAAACTGCAGGCACTTAGACAGAATGGTGGTGAACAGATTAAGGAAGAGGCAGGAAGGGGAAAGGTAAGGTATCACACAGACTGGAGCTCTACCCTGATGGTAGATGTGTGAGAGAAGCATGGGTTCAGTCCCTAGGAATGGAGGTTTTTCACTTAAAGAAAAGCATGTAGAGTAAGACTGCTTTCCAGCCAACATTGCCTTCTAGTAGAGAGACTGTAGAGAGAAATCTGTAGAGAGAGACAGCAGAGAGGAATGAGTTTCACAGAACTGATTTTCAGGGAACCTTCATTTTGGTTAAATCTTTTTCATTCCCTCTGTGTAGCAGAAAATTAGGAGATGTGAAACCCTGCATCTCAGCAGGTTTGCCCTGTTTCTAATGAGATAGAAAAGAAAACCCTGTCAAGACTAATCTCCTCTAGCTGAAGACCTTAAAATGAGAATGATACAGTTCTCCATGATGGCTTGCCCTCAGGAAGAAAAGCATGTTCCACTTTCTCTCTTCTTTTCTCCCTCCATATTTTCGCCCTCAGTACTTTGTCTTGCTTATTTTAAAGAGAGGATTGTAACAAATTAAAAAAATAAATGTGAGAGATTAAGGCCTTTTAAATTTCCAAACATATTTACATGTGAACTGGGAACTTTCTTTTTTCTTCTATTGGCTCTTAACCATGAGAACACACAATCCCTAAAGAAATCTTCAGTTAAATCAGGGAATCTTTGCCATAAGACACTTAGAAAAAATTATTTACACAAGAATTTCGATTTTTTTCCAAATCCGTGAAGTACAAGTATTTTTTTTTCCTTGCCTGAGATAAACAAAGTTTGTATATAATGGCTTCGTGCAGAAATACACATTCATTTCATTTGAAACACTGAAAAACAGTAACAGTCCTACTGTGTGAAATGAGTGTCAGTTTAGGTAGGATTAAGCAAAAATCCTTCTGAGTTTTTAAAATTAATATTTTTCCTAGGTAAAAATGTTTTAACTGTAAAAACTATGAATCCTGTACCTTTTCTCAGCTTCTGAGAGGGAAAATAAAGCATGGAGAGGCAGAGTTTAATGGATTTAAAATATAGTGCAGAACTGGTACAATATGCTTTGACCACTGTCTTCAGTCTTCAGTCAGATATATTTCTACAGGTTTTACATTAACTTCTTTTACAGTCAGATTTTGTTTGAAGTTAAATAAGAAAAATCAAAAACAAGAGAAGCAGGAATTGCAGCTCGCAACTACTCTGCAGTTCAGAACTGAGCAAATCCACATCTAATCAACAATAACAGCATTTTTATTATTTCTGTGCCATTTTACCTATTAAGTACTAAAATATTCAATGGCATGAATATTAGGGTAGAAAAATGTACCTTCACTAGCATCAAAAACCTGGAGAAAGGTATGCACCTTTCTCAACAGGGATTGATCTGAGTACCTTAAAGAACCTGACATGTGATATGTGGGTGTTTATGTGGGTGTTTGTATAGATAGGTAGATAGACAAAATGTTTAAGGAATGCTAGCCTGAGTATTTTTCAAACCTCCAATCTAGAGAATCATTAGTGTAAAGTTTTTGAAGATAACTGCTTAAATATCAATCTGTCCAGAAATAAAATACTTGGATTACATCTGCTGTTGGAGATTAAGAATACATGAAAGAAATATGAAAAAAATGGAGCTTCATGACACAAAACTCTATCTATCCTTCAATCCAATTTCCAAATCTTTTGGTAGGCTTAGAGACGTCAGAGAAAACATAGCATTTTGTTTATTACTTAATAGCTTTTCCTAACTTCAAAAATGCAGCTTAATGAAGTTGTAACGTTTACAACCTTGAAAATTTTTACTTGTTAGAAATTATTGCATTTCTAAGTTAAAGGAGTAGGAAAATAAGTTTCTTTAAACAGAAGTGCTCCAATAACATGACTAGGTATATCTGAACAAAGGTCAGTCAAAGTCTTAAAAAGATAGAAAAATCTAAAGGTATCAAAAATATTGTGGGGAGATAAAGGAAAACTTTAAATCTATGTCAAATTGTTGTTGCCCAAGAAAGTGATTAGCACAGCAGCCACACAATATGCTGCTGATCTGCAGATTCATTCTCTTCCCTGCAGGAAGGGAGCAGAGACGAGGGATACGCAAGTATCCCAGTTTCACTCTTTAAAATTTCTTTGATAACGGTAATAGTGGAATATAATTAACTTGCATTGACTCAAGTAACACACTCTTACTTTCAGATAGAGAGGTAAAATAAGCAGGAAAATATAAACCATATCAAATGATAACCTCCAGAGTTTTGGTGCTGTTCCGAATTCCTGGATATGGAGGATTATATATATCTACACCATTCTCTTGCACACATTGAAATAATGTAGGAATCTTGAGTGCACACAGCAGGCTCTAATTTACTTCAAGTAGTAAACACCAAAAAACAAGAAAAATATGTTTCTCATTTCTAAGTACATGAACTGGTAACATGGGATTGTGAGTAGAATGCAGCTTAGCCACCTTTCCCATGATCTATCTCTTTGTCATTCCATATCATGTCCTAATGGGCTACGATGTTACTTAATACTTTATTGAGTCAACTCCAGCATTGCTACTAAACCCAAAGAGAGTGTCAGAATTCTTAAAAAGCCGGCTGATACTAGCAGATTGCTTCAAAAAAAAAAAAAAAAAAAACCTTATAAACGCTAACAAGAAAATTCATGTAATGACACTTTCAGTCTTTCCATGTGTATATTTATTTGTGGGGGCAGCTAGAATTATGAGTATGAAGGGACAGCATCTCTAGTTAGTGTGATTGAGGGACTTTAATCACTACCATCTCTGAGAAACATCAGATTGATCTTTTTAGGTAAATTTACTACAGAAAGCCACATAAGATTTTTTTGTTTGTTTTTGTTTTTGATTCTTTCTCTATATATATCCCGATCCCAAGAATCCAAGGAAACTCCAATAATTAAATTTCTACCAGTATCATTTAATTGAAAGAGAAATGAAGATCATCTGGCATTCTCTCATTTGCAAGGTACATAGAACTATTTCCAAAAACAAAACACCCTTAGAACATCTAAAATTAACCACATAGTTTCATTCCCTCTTAACTTTATTCCCTTCTCACCACTCTTAAAGACATGCACAAGCTGTCAACCAATATTTTGAGAATTCTTTTGCAATGCTGCAGTGACATATTTAACATTAACTTGAAATGTAGTTAGACTACTTTTAAAGGTGATTCATTTTTAAAAAAAAGAGTAAGCACATGAGTAGGTTTAAGTTAGTCTTTCTTCATGTAAAATATAGGACATTCTGAAGCAAACTACCCATCAGTTAGATAGATCAAGAATATCAAAGCCGGTGAGTTTTTAGCAGTCAATGAACAAGGCAAGGATGCCAATGTATTTTCATATGATGCAGGGTAAACTCCTCTGATACAAATGTCCAGTTTTCTTTATGAGAGAACTTACACTGCAACTAGTTTAACTTCAACAGCCAGTTTATTGAATAGAATACTATTCTAACAGCATTCACAAAATGCCCATTTTAATATCCAGAGACATAGAAAATTCAGTAAGTTAAACTTATTTTTAATGAAAAAAAAAAACTCAGGAAACATAACCAGCATGTTCCTTTCTCCAATAGGAATCCTTTTTTTCTTTATTATTATTATTAGCAGCTGAACAAGTTTTCCATATTGTTTTTTGCACCTCTTTCATCATCCTACAGGTTTCTTTCCTACGGGTTTCTTATTCTCATGAAAGATTTCATTTAGTTGTATTGAGCCCATGCAAGGAATTACACTTTATTTAATATTGGCCAATAATAATAAACTCTAGGTAAATAAAATGGATGGGATAGTACAAACAACTTTGTCTCGATGTTAAATGTGCAACAGTTCCCTTTTAAATGCTCAGCAATCACTCTTCCCCAAAGACAGATTCAGCAGTTGGCCATCAGAATGCTTAAGGTCAATTTAATGCTTGTTACTTTAGTTATGTTTGACTGAGCAGTCACATTTGAATTATTACAGAAAAGATATGGTCTTGTCCTTTTGCTTGCTCTGGTGCACATCTGATTGCTGTTCAAGAACCTAGAACAGTAGAAAATTGTTCACTTTTTCTTTGGGGGTTTCTTTTACCGTTTAGCTTCCTGAGCTGGTTCACAGTGGAATCAAATAAGCAGCAGCTGCAATGGTCGTGAAACAATACTATGCCCACAGGATTATTAAGCCAAAAAAAAAAAAAAAGAGCAGGGTAGAGTATTTTATTTTTATTGCTGTAATAAGAACAGACTCGTAGGGCAAAACCTTGCTGTGATTTTTATCAGCTCTCCTGACACTACCATGAATGAACAAGATGACCAAATTCATGCAAGAAAGTGTGTATTTTGGATTCTGGAAGAACTGAGTTCTTCATAAAAATGTATCTTATTCTATAATTTCTACCTAGTATCAATTCTATAATTTTCATCCTCCTCAGAATCTGTACAAAAACATAAGTACCTTAGGTACACCAGAACAACACAAAAACTGCTTGTAAAAGTCTCATCTGTGTCAGTATATCACCATGAAATGTAAACATATTTCAGATCAACTAATTAATACATTAAAACTTAGGCTTAGTTTTATCTAGTTAAAAAGTCAAATATTTTTGTGATCAAAGGCCAAATAGTTTCTCTTAAGCCAAATGTTATGCTCTTCACAGCTTCCTTCCCAGCATGCATTCATATATGTGCTCTTCTAGAAATAAGTTTTTTCAAGTGCTCCATACTTTGTGGAAGTGTATCTATCACCATCACTGTCATCTCAATAATTGTCAAATAAAAATTTATCTGGAAAAATCTAAAAGATAAAACATAAGGAGAATTTTTCTGTTGACAGAAAACAAACTATTGTGAAAATAAATCATAAATAATTTCATTAAAATAAAGGTTACAGTTATTAACCCTGAGAAAATTTATGATCAAAACACAATAATGAAACAAAGAGTTTCAATTCTACCTTCATGGTAAACCATTAATATCCAGATAAATCTTTAAAATTAGTATCAGTTAAATCTCTTTATTTCAGTCCACAGAAGCATTCATTTTGAATGCAGAGCAACCTCACTGCAAACTGGAGCCACCAGTCTAAAGACACTGGTCAGATGAAACAGTCACTATTAAATAACCATGGGAAGAAAGTAAGAAATATTGATGCTTTCCTTCCCTCCCATATGCAAACGGGCACCTGTTTTGTTCTCTGTTTGCCACTACTGTCATGTTCCTGCAGGCGCAGTTCTGAGGAGCATCAGGAGGAGAGCTGCCTCTTGGCTTTAAACCCCCAGTTTTCCAGAGTATCAGACCAAACCCCCAGGGTGGTCTTGGTCAGGAGGCCTTTTTTTTTTTTTTTTTTTTTCCAGAGAGGCTTTCTAAAGTCTGTTAGAACTCAGAAGGCCTCCCTAACTTGATGCAGTGACAGCAAGAGCTATGGAAAGAAGTTGTTCTGTGAGGGCATGCCAGGCAGGAAAAAGCTGTGCTCTGAAACCTTTTTATTTTTCTTCTGTTTTCCCTAAAAGATATTGTTCTCTGTTTCATGTTCTCCCTCAAAAAGCAGCTGTACATCAAAGTGTTGGTGTGCCTGGAGTACTGATACTCTGGTGTAGTTATCTTACTGCAAGTTTTTTCTTACTTTTCAAGGAAAAAGAAACCACATCTGGTTGTCTGAACTGCTCTCCCATGCAACACTTAAAGTAGTTTTTGCTTTGTTATGGATTATTTTGGGAAGTTCGCATCATATTTGAAGCTTCCTTTTTCTAATTATGCTGTTTTTTTCCTCCCTTTATTTAAGACTAAATATGGAATCATGTAGATTGGGCTAAAGAGGCTCATTGACTTTACTAATTCTTCTCTTGAGGGACTAATTATTTCACCCTATTAAAATGGGTTGTTATTAGACTCTAACAAGCTTGCCTAAGATCATAAAGATGGGGGTTAAGCAACAGCTACTGCATTTTTAATCTGATATATGGAACAATTTTGCATTAAGAACATACGAATTACTTGAAAAAGAGTCAAGGTTAATCAAAGCTAGGATCCTGTCATGAGCACTGGTTGGCTCTCTCTTCATAAAGAAGTAACTTTAAGAAGCTTGTAATATCCTTGAAATATTCTCTCTCTTTTCTCGCACAAACACATATATGCATAGCTTCCTAGACTCTGCTAGTCACTGGATTTTGGCTGCTTTTCAAGGCAAAGAATAAATATATCCAGCTCTCTCAATTTATTCTCATCCTGGGCTCAGATAGATAGCTGTATTTCAAGATGTAAATGTACTTCTAAGGCTTAACATTTCCTTCTTATTATTAATTTTAGATATAATTCTTGATGCTTCTGAGATTCATATAAATGTTAAATATCCTTTTTTAATTTTAATCTAAATTCTTAGCCTCAATGACTCTCTTTGACATTTTTTGTATAGCTAAATGACAATGTGAGGCTTGCACCTTTCAAAATTCTTATCTTTGTTCATGAACACATATTTTAAAGCTAGAAGGGACCATTAGAATCATCTAGATTTTCTACAGTATTAAGCCCCCGTAATTTTGCAGAGATTCTTTTTTGAATAATAATATCTTCTAAATCAATCTTAAAGAAATCTCCAGAGATAAAGAACCCACCACAGTTTCCTTTCCTTAGGTTATGTCTTCTAGTCTGTCTTTCACATCCCACTCAGTATTTTAAATACATTTATTGTACTCCACATTTTTTGTCTCCTTTCTCAGGAAGAAAGGATTTTTTTCCTTCCCCTCCCATACATACTATGATTATGTACTATGTACTATGATGATAGCTTAAGAGTTATGTGTGCGAACCTCAAAACCTCTAGTTTCATTTTTTTTCCACAAAAGGCGAAGGTTCCAAACCAGATAAAATATCAACACATCTTTTATTGACTCATGGCCTCTGTTTGGCTAAATCCAACTTTGTAATTATTGTTTCAGAATTAATCCAGAGGTCGTCCCTGTTTAACTTTTGACTTTTCCAAATTGAATGCAATGTGATTCAAAAACTCTAATTCTAGGGTAGAAGATATGATTTCAGAATTTTACAAATAAAACAAGGAGAGTACTGCTCTGGTAGTTTAGTAATTGGCAAGCACACAATTGCAGCACCTCTCAACAACTTTAGCTTATTTTTCTCTTATCTGCCTCTCTTAAAAGCACTGAGAGAAAAATATCTGGCCAAAAACATCAAAGTTTTCTTACACAGACAAATCTTCCAAAACTAGGAAGTCAATGCAAAAAACTCAGACTTTGTGACAAACAAATGGGTATGTTTCTTACTCTTCAAATATTCAAATATTTTCTACCTGTTTTAGATTGCCCTGGGAATTTAATGGCTCATATACAATGATGGCACATTTCTCACCTCTATGCATCTTTTAATGAAACAAATAATCTTCACATTAAATTACTGAACATCTCACCTTTAAATAGCACAGTTTCAAGAACACAGAAGATGGACCTTGATTCAAGTGTCCTGATACTATCATATCACTTCATAATACTATTACGTCATAGGTTTCGTCCAAGATTACATCCAGCTTTTGTAAGAAGTGTATTTTCTAGTTTCAGATGAGGTCAGGCAGGGGTTATCCTATGAAACCCACATGTTTCCAGCCATTTTGAGAATAGTTCCTGAGTTCGGTCATGCACTAAGTTTAATTTTGACTCAGATTTTAGTCAAACAATATCCCGAAGTGTAAAGCAACTTGTGGATTGTAAATACTATTCCTTCAAGTATAACCTATTTTTCAATCATTCTTATTCTTAAAATATTTTATTTATTAAAATATTATACTATGGCATTATCTTTCCATTATATCTCAATAACCTAGTATAATGTGTTCAAACCCCACAAATAAAAATAAAACATATGGCAAAACTAAGTGGATGGTTCAGTATCAGGTTGCAAAGATGACTATCCCTTAGAGTGAGGCATAGATTGCTCCTATTATACTGATGAGTTCAGTGCTGTGCATTTTCATCAGTCAAGAATATATCTCAAACCATAACCTACTAATAAGCTGACACCAAAACTGTTCTTTTGCATCCTCCTTCTTCAATATTTTCATGATGATTCTTGTTCTGCTGGAATCAGAGAGGATAAAAAAGGTGAGTGGAACCAGCACTTTTGCGACCTCTGAAATCAAGACTCAAGAGAGCATGAGCATGTCTCTGGATTTTTTATTTTATTTTATTTTTTCCAGAACAATATCACTCCCTGCTCATGTCCTCATGCACTTCCTTTTTTTTTTTTTTTTTTTTTTTAAGCTAAGAATTAATCTAGCTCCAGGGGAAATATAATAAATAAATCCATAAATAAATTATAAACTATCAAATAGTGTTTTTCCTTCTGGCAGTTACGGCAATCAGATTTTTTGCATAAGATTCCACTGCTGACAAGAAATTATTTATTACACTTAAGAATAGTTAATACAACTGACAAAAAAATAAAAACAATTAAATAGGGAAAAGAATATTAATTTAATTAATATAATTAATTAAAAAGGAAGTAAAAAGCTTTTCTACAAGCAATTACTTTATCTCTAAGGAAGTGCTTTGTGAATTAATGTAACTACAGCTGGAGTTAAGAAGTCACATGAATGTCAAAAACACGTGACACTGAAACCATACGTTTCCAGTTTTAAACTGGAAAAAAACTTTTATTTAATCATTCTTGAAATTTATTACCTATTGGAACTGCATTCTGACTCAAATGAGCAGCTTATTTTTAATTCATTAGATTCATCTGTGCTTTTGTATTTTTAATTTGAAGGGTAGAACAGAAAAAAAATTCCGTACAGGCAGATGCCAGTTTTAATATAATGTTCTCCTACTTTGGGGACTTCATTAGCTGTGCGGGTTACCCAGTGATGCCACTCAGGCTGTGTAACTGACAGCAAATAACTCTCAGTCACCATCTTCCATTCACTGAAGAAAGTTGTACTGAAATAAAATCAATTGAATCTGAAATGGCAGGAAACAAACCAGACACTTCAGATATCCCAAAATTCAGTTCATTAACAAAACTTAAGACCCTACTAAATACTCATGAGAGAAAGATGATTTTCAGGTTAAGAGTGCTTTTCTTAGCATAGAGGTCTAAATATTATTTATAATATTCAAACAAAAAAGAAAACAAGAAGGATGAAGAGTGGTCAGCAAAATGCAGAATCAGTGAAGCCTGGTCTGCAGCAGCTGTAATAAATTATATCTGCCCATAAGGTTCATATGTTTTGATCCTTTCTGGATTTTGCTTCTCCTTGCATGGCTCTCTCACACTTTCCACATTTTTCTCCCTCTTTTTTTGCATTCCTCTCTCTGTGATAAAATACCAGTGAAAATTTCCTTGCAATTTGCTCACCTGGACATATCAAAGAAAAAACAGTTTCATATAAGAACAATATACATCAGTAAGGAGCAGTTTATAGTGTAAAGTTAGAGGGTTGTGATGCAGTATTATCACCTTCAAATATAAGTATGTCTGTGCTGAGCTGTAGTAGCCAGCACCAAGATAGGACAAAGTGAAAGAATAAATAGAAGAAGAGGCAGATAAGGAGCTAGCTTACCTCTTGTCCCACTCCATTGCTATTTAACCTTCCAAAACCTTTCTATGTTTCCTCAGGACTGAGGGGGCTGAACACCTTACTGTAATATTCAAGCCTTCACTCCTGTGCTTCCAAGAAAGCATCCTGCATGGTGCAATCTGGATATTTGGCAAAGACTTTCTATTATAACTGATAGGATACTTAATAAATATTTAACCTAAAAGTCAAATGTTAAATAAAACTTACATATAAGAAAATTTTAATATGTTCTGCCTTGATTCTCAATGAGTCTACAGAGAGCCTGGTAAAAAACAGCCTTATAGTTCTGCTTGAGCTACACGGTGCAAAGTTCTGAACCAATACAAATCTCACCCTCCTGAACTGGTATTTGATCCAGTAATTAAGTAAGTGCTGAAAGGGATATTGAGTGGGACCTCCATCTCTCTCCTTTACAAGTCAGAAGTGCAGAGCAAATCCCTAAGTCATGCCTGCAAAGATGCTTCAAATTGTCACAGGAACTAAGGATTCCTCAGTTCTCAAGAGGAGGAGGATACAATAAGAAGTGTTTTTCCAAAGACAGACAGATTTTATTATTTAATATTCCTTAATCTTCTTTTTATTGCAAAGCAAGCATACAAACAAAAAAATGGCAACACTTCATGACATTTTCCTTTCTTTTAAATTTTTCTGTGCTCTTGGATGTTAAAGGAGATGATACACTGCTGCTGGTGTGTCAAAGGACATGCACATTCACTTACAAACAGTGAATATTTGTTTAGCCCTGGTGTCAGTTATGCTTTTTTTATGTAAGTAAAATCAGAATTTTGAATGATAAGAGTCTGGGATTTTTTTTTTTTTTTTTTTTTTTTTGGCATTAAGTGACTTTAAAAATGCTCATAATATTTAAATAATTTCATCCCTTGTCCTGTGAACCACAATATTAGTCACTGCAAATCTTATCTCTGATGTAAATTGATAACATACATAGTAGACAAAGTCTTTCTTCATGAAACAATGGTAACAAAAATTTAGTGTGTGCATTTGTATGAAGAAAATATAATTAAAAAGTAATAAGTAAACTATGAAAAACTCCTATGTGGAAGCCTATATTACAATTCCTTTTCTAGAGGAAATTCTCTATTTTGTACACTCCAAATTGGGCCTTGGTTGTGTCACCAATTTTTGGCATAAAATCTCAGACTTATTGGCAAAGGAAAGGAGCAAAAAGAGGGAAATGGTAGACTGTATTTGTCTATGAATAAAGTTCTTTAAAGCATATCCTATAAAGAAGTTTATAGGCAAATCACAAGTATTTTATTTAATCCTAAAATGCTGCTATCTTCTAGAGTCTTGTTTAGTGCTAGATATTAAAACAAAAAAATACTATCACCAAGATGAACAAAGTCAGAAGACAGTTGCCACTAATTCTAGCATTCTGTCAGAAGTGATCTAGTAAAAAAAAAAAATCTAACATGAGTAATGGAAAAAGCAATTAGAATGGATTTTAAAAGCATGGTTGAAACACTTCTTTGCTTCTTGCTGCAAGTCCTTTCCTGCTGAGAGCAAAACAACATGCCGGCAAGAGAGACACGAAGAGCAGCTGGCAGTCCAATAACATCCTAGAGCTGTCAATAAGGTCCACATGGCTCTCCACATGAGGTTTTTAGAGAATCCTGGTTCTGTAATCGACGATGCTTCAGAAAAAAAAAAAAAAAAAACATCTCTTTTCAAGGCTATTCTCCATAGAAGAAAAATAAATGGTTAATTTAAAGATAAAACATTCTCCCTTAGACTTCAGTTAGCAGAAGCTAAGGAAAGAACTTAAAACCAAAAGTAATATGAAAGTTTCCACCAAAACCTGTTTAGGTGATATACAATTTAAAATGCATAAATCAGAAAAAAAATATGAAACAAGATTATCATAAAATATCATTTTTTTTGCTCCTTCTAGTTTATAATTCACTAGAACAGTAGCATTTTAATTTTTCCATGTAGACCTGTGATTTAATGATTATATGTTCAGTAGGCATTACTTTATTATTAAGGGCACAATGAAGATTGAGGACACTTATGAAGAAATAATGCATTATTATGTAGCTCACCTCAAATTACATCATTAATTACCAGACAATTGGACTTTTAATGATGTGTTAAATAGTTAGCCGTGTTTATGCACTAAGATGATAATGAATACCACAATAAGTAGGCATTATTAATAGTTTAATAATTTAATATAGACATTCATTTTGAATTTTCATATATTGATTAAAAGATTTTTGCTTTGTTAGCAGTTCTTCCAGGTAATACATTATGTTTATCTTCTTTAAAAAAAAAATATTACATAATTGCTATGACTAGCTAACATTTATTAAGAAGACTTTTTTCCTGCAGTTTTGTAGTCAGTGAATTAGGTTACTTCATATTTGACCATGCTTTCTGCAGATTCACTTTTGCCCTTTCCACGTATTGACATTCAGGCTTTGCTCTTCAAAGGACTTACAGGCCATGTCTGATGTAAAATGAAACCTTAAATGTTTGCAAGACTTGAGTTGCAATACTTTCCTTTTTCCTTTGGCATTTCCCCTTCTTTCTTACAAAATGAAATCCATTTCTTCATTCTACACAGAAAAACCCTGAGAAAACAAGTTTTTTTCAGGGAGTCAGGATCATAGATAAGATATAAATTTAAAATTTAGAAAGGGCAAGTTCCTTCTCATATTCATCCAGCTTGTCATTAACACAAGAAAATAAAAAAAAAAAAAAAAAACACATTCTGTTTGCTTTGAAAAGAAGAAAAGCATTGGTTTTCAAGCTTTTGATGAAAATATTCACTTTTTTGTGGGGGCAAAAAGTTCTGTTCTGTAAAATATCTCCACAGAAAATTTCTAAGAGACATGGCATAAATTACTGCATTTTTATACATTCATTTAGAACACATCTTTTTGAAAGCATTCTGTTCCAGGCATATTTTGTGTAGATGCTCATTCTCTTTCTGCCAGTGTGTTCAAAATCTTCATTTGGCTTACACAGTGTTGAGCCTTCAACATTGTCAGTGGAAAAAATTGTATAGTTTTACTCCTACACAGTAAGGTATCTGTCTTTCTTACATGGGTCATTGTTTGACTGCAGAAAGGATGCAACCTCAGTAGGACTGAAATCCGTCAAATCAAAATACGAGATGATTGCCTTCTCACATTTTATCTGCCCTGCCTTTAACATTAATGAGATTGTGAAGAACTGTTGTCTCTTACACCAAGAACTTATGAATCCAGATCATCTTGAGTTCGGTAGTCTTTTTACTATTATAAAATCCTATATCTTAAACCAAAATATGGTCAAATTAAAATTAATTCAGTCATTTCTACAACGAATACTTATTGATAAAATTCTTGTCTTCCCATGGCAGTGATAACGTAAAATGTAAATGTAGGCAGAAAACCAGTTTTCTATTTTTTTCTCTGAAATAAATAACCTTTTCTGCACTTATCACAGCTGCCCATCTACAGCACAAAAATATCATAGGAGTCTTTTTTTCTTTTTACACAATAGCAAACGATCACTGTGTCTCATCTGGTGTTCAAGAGAGAGTCAAGGTAGGAGGTCATTTCCTGTCAGTCCACAACTCCATTCTTTGGCTGATATTTCAAACAGGGGCCCAGAACTCTCATGAACTTAAAATCTGTCTGCTGCCAGGAGACCATCAACTAATTCTGTACAGTCTGCTAAGCTGCCATCAGGTCATAACTAACTAGTGGCTGTCACTGTCCTACTCACCTAAGGCAAGTCAGATCAAGTAGCCTAAAGGCAGTAGCTTCCATTATCTTCAGAACAACCCTCCAAGATGTCTGGTCCACAAGGAAAATAAAACCCTAATAGTTAAAAAACAAACAAAAACAAAACAAAACAAAACAAAAAAAATAAATTCACCCTAACCTTGGCCACCATCCAAATTAGGGATGCAATCCTGTTACAGTCAAAGATACAAACAACAACAAACAACATCTACCAGAGTGAATTCTTTGAGTAAGAGTATATGAATTTAACATTTTGAGTATCTGATTTTAACATTTTGCATCTGTTGCTACTACGTACTCCCTCTCATTTTCTGTATATCTTGCTGTTGTGTGCTTTAGTCAATAGGTGGCAATGCCTACTCTATTACATTTCTTGCACTAGCATTTCTGGTGCTTGTGTATTTGAACTATCCCCCATCACTGTGCCCCTGTATCAGCAAGGTATTTTTATTTCACTTCGGTAGGACAGAAAAAAAAAAAAAAAAAAAAAAAAAAGAAACCCTACTCGCTTGGCCCCTCTCCTCCACTCCTTGGGTTAAAAAGTAGCAGTGTAGTATCATAACGGGATTTCTAGAGATGCACTGTAAACGGCGAATTTTTTTTTTTTTTTTTTTTTTTTTTTTTTTTTTCCTTACAGTCAATGATTTGCTTTAAATACATCCATATTTCCTTGGCATTAGCTTAATCCTAAGAGGTCACTCTCAACATAGTATTTTGGCAAGATTTTTACATTTTCCCCCAGATAAATCAGTGCTAGATAGCATCAAAGATTTATCCAGCCACTACCTTTTTTCTGACAGTGGTTGATAGAGAATAATACGGAGAAGAAGCCTTTCTCCTTTCTTCCAGTAATCTCTTGAAGCTCCATCAATCCACAGACAAGGGACTTTCAAAGACAGAAATTATAAACTACCCTGTTTATTAAATTGAACACTCTTCAGTGAAGGAATATCAGCAGACCTGATAATATCATCAAGAGCTTGGCTTTTCCTGATACATGGCTTTGACAGCCAGACTTCCCTGGAGAATGGAATTAGATTAATCTTGATAAATTATTGGTTTCAGAAAAACTTCTTCATTCTAAATTCAATGAATGCAAGCATAGAAGTACTACATCCAGGCTTAGCTGCACAGACCTCTTTTCTGTGGCTGCGCCAGTTTAAGAAGCTGTTAAGTCCTGATTGTTTTTTTCTGTTTATGCTGGTCCTCCTGTAGTACTCCTGAACTACATTCAGGGCTGCATAGGGGCCCTGACCTGACCTGGGTTAAAAATAATCATTTTTGCAGAGTTAGTTTTAAATTCTGGATCAGTTCCCTGATTCCAGCAATGGTTCCCAATGCCTTTTAGTTGAGTATTGTGTAGGGGTGGGCAGTAAGCATTTCAGCATTTGTTAAAAACAAACAAACAGAACACTATAGAAAATTGTTACCTATAACAACTGGATACTGTATTTTTCAACTGGGATAAAATGGCAAAGAAAGATTTTAGATAAATTTAGAGAGTTCTGTTGGCTTCAATGATCTCATTCTGAAATAAAGTCACTCCTCCTGATTCAGTTCTTCATGATGTTCTGTAGTAACTCAAGTAAGGAAGGCCAGCACAGGGACAGCGACACCAAAATATGTATATAAATTAATGGCCTTGAAAACTGGAAAAGGTGGAAAAAGTGTGCAAGCATTAAATGGGAAACCATTAATGAGAAGCTACTAATACTACTAAAAGGTTGATGTTGAAAAAAAAAAAAAAAAAAAAAAAAGAAAGAAACCCTACTCGCTTGGCCCCTCTCCTCCACTCCTTGGGTTAAAAAGTAGCAGTGTAGCAATATGACGTTAAAATCCTCTATTTTCAGAGCCTGGTTTATCACCATCTGCAGATGTTTGGACACTTTCTTAGCCTCACTCCCTAAACTCTCATTATTTTTCACTCAGTTGTGTTTAATCATATTATGAAGCATTCTTACCAAAAATATCTCTATTTTAACCAGCCTCTTTTTGGTATATAGATAATTTTGAAAGAGAGTATCTGTTTAGTCTCAGGAAAGGTTCTGTCATAGTTGGACTACATTATAAATAGTTTTAAAAAGGTACTAATTGCTAGCTAATGAATTACTGCTCAGAGGCTAGCCAATCCATAAATATCATAACGGGATTTCTAGAGATGCACTGTAAACGGCGAATGGGGCTTTCAANTCTCATGTCATTCATAGACATAAGAAGCATTTGTTTTACCTTAAGCATGACTTATGAATTTTCAACAAATTTCTGTGTCCATTGTGGGCATTATATTTCAAGAAGAAAGTAAACAGCTGGGCAGAGGCAGAAAATACTTATGAGTATACTTCTCTTCCGAGAAAAGTTAGAAAGAATTTTTAATGTGTTCTAGCAGGAACAGGTCCAGGACTGGACCTGTTATGTTGACTTATGACTTATGACATATGACATATGACATATGACTTTATGTTATGTTATGTTATGTTATGTTATGTTATGTTATGTTATGTTATGTTATGTTATGTTATGTTATGTTATATTATGTTATATTATATTATGTTATATTATGTTATATTATGTTATATTATATTATATATAACATATATATTATTTTAAAAATAAAACCTAAACTAAGCATGTATAACTACTTGGGCATTAAATTACTTAGCTAAGGAAACCCAATAAAGCAGAATCTCCATTCTCTAAGGATAGATAATTTCCTTTATAATTTATAAGCATTTTTCATACTGGGAAGTACTATAAAGTCAGCAAAGCTTATCATTACATTTAATTATCAACAGTTTCATTACCTACTTCTACGGTCTATGTATTCAAAATTTTAGTAACACCATCCTACAATCAATTCTGTAATTATGGCTGCAAGCACAAGATGAATCTACTGTCCAAATTATTTTCTTGTGGTTATATATATTGGTCTATGACATAGCTTTCCTACTTTATTGTAATAGAGCAGGTAAGCCAAAACACACACATACATACATGCAGAAACACACAGAGACTCTAAAGAAAGCATGCTATATCTTATGTAAAGGTGCAGTATGGACATAAAGTCAATAGAGACCAATCTGGATAATCTGCAAAAGTAATAAACTGTCACTCCTAAGCAGTTTAAATGAACCCATCCAATTTACACAATCCACTAGCCTCACTTTATCTGTTAATTATCACAGTCACACTGATGCTTTAGTGCGCTATAGGAAATGCAATCCTCTGTCTTCCCTTGAGTATTGTTAAATAAGTAAATTTTATTTATTGTCATTTTAATGGATAGTATCAGAGTCCTTAAGGCCTTTCAGCTTGTGGAAAGGAGGAAAACAAGTGTTCTATATGGTGTGTTATTGTATTACTTTGTTTTTCAATTTAGAAGGAGGGATTTTGTTTGAATGTTTTACAATAAGCGTAAAATATGTACTGTCAATGTATACAATGTATATATATCTCTCAAATCGTTTGGCAATATGAAGAGTAGAAGCAGTGATACTTTAGTTTTTCTTCAGGTAGATGATCGCAGTGAACAAAGAGGCTTTTCATGATAGTGGCAAGTAGGACCTTAAATCAGTTACACAACCCTTTTTTTTTTTCCCTCTCTCTTTTTTTTTCCCTCGACAAGTAGCAATGGTTATAACATTTCAGAAACCTGCTCACTGAGAAATACTGTGGTAGCCTGTGTAATCTGTAGGAATTTTTTTTTTTCACTTCTTTGTGAGACAAACAAACAAACAGACAAGGGCTAAGAGAGCCTAGGAGCCTATTTGTTTGTTAGTTTTACTAATTAAGCTTTTCACATTTTATCACTTGTAAGACTCAGAACTTTAGAACTATCAATTCTTTAGTAAGGCTGGAAGAGCATCTGGAGTAAAAAACACTAATATTGGATTACAACAGGCAGGAAACTACGACCTAAAGAAACGAGAAATAGCAGCACAGTCTTGCAGAAGGTATGCAATAGAACAAAGTTGGACATAACATCCTGACTCTTATTTCTTAAGCATACGATTAACCTTCCTTTCTGTTCTTGATTGTCTATTTTGCTTCTAATCAGAACTTACAGTCCCAAAACCTTAATAAGCAAGAGACTTCATTCGTCTTTCAAACATCAGCTCGGACTCTGGACTACATGAGTTTTGCATAGGAATCCTGAAGTTTAATCCATTTACTAAGCTAGCAAAATACTTCCTAGAGTTTTCATTTCATTCAAATATTAACAGATACATAAAACATCATGTTAGAAAATAAGAAATGATGTCCTGATAATGGGAGGGCGGGAGAGAAAAAAAGGAACAAAACTCAAACAACTGTTGTAGTTCAGGATACTTGAATAAACTGTGTTGAGGCTCTGTGAGGCTGCAAGACAGAGATTCCTCAGTAGTGCAAAAAGGCTCCACATGAGTTCCCAGTGCTACTGAGAGATAGAAAATGTCGTCCTGAAGAAGAGGCATATGCATGCGACATCATTTTATCTATACTTTTTTCCTTTCTTTTTGATATTGCAAGACAGTAAAACAAATGGAGAGACTGCTATCCGGACAGTAAGCCACATAGAGTAGTCATCTGTTTGCTTCCCCTTGCAGGGATGGGAAGAGAATAAAAATAGAAGGCTATTTTCAAATGAATATTTTATTAAGGATATGTTCTCAATATGTTTCTGAGACAGCCTCAAGTCAATTGTGAAGACAAGAAGTTGAGAAGGTCTTTAAACAACACCAATTCAAAACAAGACCCCAGACAATATATTTCCGATCAGATTTGTGGGATGTTACTGGAAAGAAGCTTGTGGAAAACTACGAGCAGGCAAAAAGAAACAAGAAGCTCAGGGAGCTGGGTGACATTTACTCCATGTGCTCCAGATAAGAGTATCCTCAGCTCCTTTGAGGAAGAGATATACCGCACTACGGATAACTGCCATAAACATTGCAGAAGGTAAATTCTTACACTGTGTGAGTCTGCCCACTAGTGTCCTGCATAGGGCAGCAAACCTCCTCAGTATTGCCATATAATGGAAAAGTCCTGTGCAACCCCCTGTATGAGAAGGTGCCCTGTTGGCCCCTAGAAACCCCAGCGCACACACACAGCCTCCCCACCTGACACCTGCACAGGAGATTTTCACATGGTTCCTCACTGCTTTGCTGTTCTGCTAAGACTTGCTCTGCATTGTGAGAAGAGAGCAGAAATTCTTCTGAAGAAATTCATCTGAAGCATGCAATGGGGAAAATCTAAATGACAAGAAACTTCTGATGACCTGGTACCAGACAGACATACCATAATTTGTTCTCACATTTAGCTTTTATTACACTTAGTAAATTACCTCCAGAGGGAAAAATGTTGGGAAAAAATGCTCTGCCTGCAGCTTGTGTTTGTATCTTATCTAAAGTTAATAAGAAAAACAATGAATAAGAGCTGGAGAGTGTGAAATCACATTTAGAATGAAGTCAGGTTATTGTGTACTAACTTTCTCTGAAAATATAAGCAAGAGAATGATATTTCTAGCAGCAGCTTTTTCAGTAGAAACATCACCTGACTATCTATTAAAGATCAAGCTCTCTCTGTAGACTCGCTCCCCAAAGCACAGACATTTAAGAGCAGGAAACATGAAACTAAAATAGGCCATCAGTAAAAGTGGTGTAGAAAGAAAATAGTTTCTCCTTGGATGAACACAAGCATTTGCATTTAGAAATTCAGTGTTAGTGTCTCTTCCCTGACATAATACTTTCCATGTCAGAAACTAGGTAGTTTATTAACAGTCTGTTAGTTTACACTATTGAATAAGGCCTATCAAACAAACAGGAATATTTTTTAAAGATATCTCTCATCTTAGGAGCACTAGAGTCCATCCCCACCGAAAGCCTCAGTAAAAGTGTTTCTGAGTATTATTGCTCTGTTGCACTGAGGTGGCAGATGGCCAATGTACCGACATCAAACCTGGCACCACAGCAGTCCAAAGCAGCCCAAAGCCTGAGAGTGGTCCTCAGGAGTGTTGTACCTCCATATAACACAGAACAAGAGCAACTCGTGTCTGCTTTGTAGCCATCAGTGGACAGGAGAGGGAAAAAAAATACACCAGCTATAAAGCATTAGAGCTGTTTGTGCTCAAACATGTATCATAACACAGGCTAGACATCTAACTGATATTTATGGAGTAAAATAATCTTCGTACACTTAAAAAAAAATCTATTTTAAAGAATTCTTGAAAAATATTTTAAACTGTGTATTTGCTGGCTTTTTTTTTTTTTTCAATTGAGGTTCAAATTGCTAGCTTCTAAATTTTATGTCAACAGACTATAAAAAAAGGACAAATGTCTACATTGTTACCTTTAGAAAGTTATCAGTCGTGATTCCTATAGCTAATACTTACATAATAGAGCCTCCAAACTGAACAAGAGTTGTCATTAGGAACAGAATAGAAGTAAATATATTATTTAAAAAAAGGAGTATAGTATAAGATTTGGGGGGGGTTTAACTGTACGTGCATTTTTCACTCATGTAATATTTGCATTAAGTGACAAAATCCAACAATTTAACACATTTAATGTTCATCCTGTCTCGGTAATGTTTATAAAAGTAGACATTCTCTAAGGCAGCCAAACAAAGCATACATACTCTGCAACACATACACTGATGTTTTTCTTTCCCTTTGTTAAATTAGTCATTACGTTTACTCAGAACAAATGCTCAGACTTACTCATAGAGGGAAATATTATTCTTTAATTGCAGAGTTAAATAAGTCTAGAAATAAGGACTGTTACCCAAGCTGCATTATCAGAAGTTTGAGACAGTGTGTCTATGCTTGATTACACAGAAGACTACCACTACACACAAAAGGATCATTGAATGCTTATATTTCTAACCAATACAAAAACAGAAGTACTTCAGTAAAACACCTGATTGCCCTTGGAGATTTCTCCCAAAGCAAATACTGTTCTTAAAATATCTCTTGTTCTGATCTGCAATGGAATTTGAGCTTTCCAAGCTTAGAAATGGAAGAGTGCATATAAAAACAAATTTAATTATTAAACCTAATCATACCTATCATATGACAATCCCTAAAAACTCCAGAATCAAAATAAAAGAAAAATGGAATTTCGAGTCATGTTAAAGCTGAGCAAATATCCACACTGGCAGAAAAGATCTAGCAAAATGTTAACATATTTAGTAATTCACCATTTAGCTGCAGGTTGTATTAACCAACTGTCAATAAAAATAATAATTTGTATGTAGTAATGCAGATCGCCTTTGTAAAGTGTATGCAACCTTTGTGGAAATTATTATGGTGTCTGAAGTGATAATTAGTTTCTGTGATAAAGGTATTCAGATAAACCAACTCAAAAGTACAAAAACATGTCTTGGAGTCAGTCTTGATGTTAATAACTGATGCATGAAATAATTACAGTTCATTTTCCTTTCTCTGATTTTGTTTGATTTGTAAAAGACAAAGCAGCAGGAACATAGCCATTATAGATTTCTATAGATAACTGCATCATCACTAATTAGAGGGATACAAAACAAATTCTAATTTAACTTAGTAGTTTATCAGAGGTGTTAAAATGGCAGAGGATGTTGATAAAGATATGAAAGATTTAACAGTAAATGTTATTTCTTTACATCTATAAAGTACAAAAAAAAAAGGAATATTCTGGGATATGTGAATTAAGGAATATGATGGGAGTGCCCTCTTGCTTAAAGGTAAGTAAAACAAAAAAAAAAGAAGATGGAGAAAAAACAGCCTATGTTCTAAAAACAGCCTCTATTTCTGTAGATCACCACAGTCACTTTATAAAAATTTAGATTAATAGCTGTGTTATGCTAACTGTGAATGGAACTTTCTCAAAAAAGCACTCCAAACACAAGGCAAAGGCTGCATCCACTGAAACACACAATTAGTTAGGCTGTCATGCATACTGTGGAAGAAAAGAACAAAACAAAACAACAACAAAAAAAAAGAGACATAAGCGAGCAGTGCCATGATTACAAAAGAGAAGGAAGAATACAAGGTAAGGAAAAAGTTCAAGGCAGCATATGTGCCTAGCAGAGGCAAATTATCTTTGAAAGCACCAAACAGACACCACTGGAGTGCAGCTAAGGTTTCGTCGTAAAACAAGAAGTGTTCTGCATGCAAGTGTTTACGGAGAGGCAAGAAATAATGATTCCATTTCTCACTAACAGTCTCTTTATTTAAAAAGATTCAAAAGACGAGAAAAGATTTTACACAAGAAAATTCATTACAATTTTAGATTGGACAACGGCATTCTCAGAAAGATTTCTTTTCCTTCTGCCACAGGTATTTTTCAGGGAGAAGTCCACTGGTAACTAAAGCAAACAAAAGTATTTATTGTATAAAATGACACCAAAACTTATTACTGGATATACCACATCATCCCACTTGCATTTGTATCCTATTTTTTTTTTTTTTAAAGCTTTTGTTTTGCACCTATTGAGAACAACATTAAAAACAAGGTACAATTATGTTAGGTAAACGTTGAGGAGTGCTGGAATTCACACACAGTTATTAAGCCTGTCCAAAACCTGTGCACTATATATTTGTATCAGCAGATGTCATTAGACATGGCTTCTTTAACTAAGTAGAAAAATAATCATCTTATACCTTAGCACTGAAACAAGAAAATAAAATAGTTTGATAATATAAAATAATTGTTGAAAATAACTATCAGCAAGCTTTTTTTCCTTTTTTTTTCTTTTTTTTGTTTTAAGATCTCTTTAAGATCTTTTAAGATGAAAGGTACCTCATGCCTGAAAATACACATATACTGTATCATAAACTTTCTTAGGCCACTAACAATATAAAAAAAACTGGGCACAAATTAGAGGTGAAAAACATGTTGGTTGGTTTTTGGTTTAGTTATCTTATGGTTGCTGGCAGCTAATATTAACTTTTAAAGAGTTTTTATATCCATATCTAGTCTTACTATAGCTTAGGATACAGAAAATTTAACAGAAAGGAAACATGGAACCTACTTTCATGGTGATGTCATCTTAGAATAAATTTGTTTTAAGGTGTATGAGGGTGAAATAGGATATTTTTAAAAGTTTTATAAAAATGTGGTTATGATTTTATGTGCTCCTGTATCAAAGAGAAAAACAATGCAACAGTTGCCAGTTGCTAACACTGTGCAAATCCAAAGCTAAAGATCCTCCAAAATTAGGACATAAGGAAAAGGCAGAATTTGAAATAGTGTGTGGGAATGGAACACTTTGACTAAAATAAGGCAATTGTGAATTAATATGAAAGAGTTTTACACTCAAATTTACTGTCTCTCCCATTGGGTTCATAGGAATTTAAAACTGCGTTTAAGTTTATGTCAATTTAATAATCAGTTTTGATGACTGTTTTGATGACTGTCATAAAGTTGCATTCACAGGCATGCTTGAAAGTGAAATTAAAGATTACACACCTGAGTATTCATGTTGGAATGGTGTGTTCAGGAACAGACTTTTCTCTAAAGAGCGGGCAAATTACAGAAAAACACCTATGTAAAAATGTAAAATTAAGACTCTAATTTTTCACATTTGATTCAAATGGTTTTGGGGAAAACAAAGGTTTTTAAAATTGTTTTTCATATTTTCTTTTAAATAGTCATCAACTACATATAGTTCCACATTCACTTTAAGTTTTAAGTTCCTAAATGTATCACATATACACTCTAGAATCATATTGCATATATGTGAAGCTCAGCAGGAAAAAGGCACTGGTCATGCTCTAAATTTAGGTTTTCTATCTCAGACTAGTTCCATATTCTGTGACAAAGTTCGTTTATTTGTGTAGCTTTCTTTTATTCACACTCATCTTTAAAAAAGAGCTGACAAGATATTCAACAACCATAAGGATAACATATAATTTCACAGACTTTGAAGTATCTCTTAGCCCTGTAGTGCTTGGGTAAAATTCCAAGTGGATCCATTTTTGTGGCAGCTTGGAAAGACTGCAACATCCTACAACTTTCACAAATAGCATGGCTGTGACAATTTGATTTAATCCTCACCAGTTTCAGGTACTCTATTGTGTTAAGAAAGAATGGAGTCATGGAAAGGTTGCAAGGCTTGCACAGAATCATACAGAAATTCTGAAGCACAGCCACAATTCAAAACTTAATCTATTGAGTCTTACATTTTAAATAGTAAAGCACATGTTCAATGTAAGAATGAAATATCTGATGTTAATAGCATTCTTGACACTGAAAATTACTGTCAGTGAGCATATCTTGCAACTAAAATTGAAGTTATGTACTTTAAGTGATAATTTCATCTGCCAAACCAGCAAAGGTTTGCTAGGTTGCTAAGGTTTCACCTTAGGTGAAATTAATATTAGCATTTGAATAAAACATACAGTCTACATATTCAGCTAAAACTTTCTTCTCTCTTCACATCCTCATAGACATCCTATAAATTGATATAAAAAGCCTGATTGATGTGGGAGAAGAAGGATTATGACACAAATAAAAGTCACTACAGATTTAAGAAATCAAAGAGATATAGGGCTTGTTCCTGATGAAACATTTTACTTTTATCTCACTAATACCCATTACAGAGTCCTCCACAGAGGCCTAGGGACGTCACTTGCAGACAGGAAAATCACACATGAACATAACAAATCTAGCAAAGATTTTTAAAATCTGACCTTTAAGATTGGGTTGCATTTATACCAAAAAGAAATTTATTTTGTTGTTGTTGTTTTAAAGTACATATTTTCTCCTAGTTAAATTACTATGTTTCCAAGTGAAACACAAACACAAACACAACTCAAATAACTGAGTTCAGAGTCTACCAAAGTCCTAGGACTTCACCTATCAATGGAGAAGAGAGCAATAAAAAACAGGAGTTTTTTTTCTTTCCCACAGTTTCCAGTCCAATATCAAACAAATTAAATTTCTCATCATCAGAACACCAACCTCAGAAATACAGATGAGAAGCTACTTGACAAGAGTTCATTTGTGTAGGGTTCATTAATTGAATGGACACTAATAACATCATGCTTTTGCACAAAAGCAAAAATTTACTTGACTCTCTCTCTATATATATATAATGTGTGTGTGTGTTTATGTATATGTACACATATATACACATGCATATATACACATATGCACATACAAATACAAGACTTCTATAGACAATGCTTCCGTAAGTAACAGTAAATATTCTAGGCAGTATTTTAAATGCCTTTTTTAAGTATCCTCTCTAGTTTTAATGCAAAACTTCAAGGAAGATGCTGACTATTGAAAAACTCAACTAGAATGAGTAGAGTGTAAAAAGCAAGAGTGAATGAACTAATGCTGAGAAATGCTAGAGGTGAGGTGCTAGTGACACTGGTACTGAACTTATCTTGTTTCACTTTATGAGTGCTGCCCTCATCCTCCTACCACATAACTCTGGGAAGAGCTTTCCCCAGAGACATCTCTGCTCCAGGCTGAACAAGCCCCAGCACTCAGTCTCCCCTCACCAGGCAACTGCTCCAGCCCCCTCTATCTTGGGAAACCTTTCACTGAACTCCATCCACTTTCTTGTGTTGGGGTCCCAAAACTGAACACTGTATTGAAACTAACAATTATGTTCTTAAACAGCTACATCTATTATGAATAAAATCAGTGTTTGTAATGCAGCTCATATCACTAACAATCTGTTATTTTTCCAAGAGAATTAATTATCTCTTAGTACTCTACTGCACACTAATATATTGTTTTCATGGAGCAGTCCAGCTTTTAAAATATACTTTATTCAATCTGAAAAGATAACACATGATTCCCTTGTTCTTTCTGAAGCTTTTACACTGCCAAAACTTTACTGAAAATCAGCACAATGTTTTTCTCAGGAATAAAACCTATTTATACACTCTACAATAATATGCTGTTGGAATATGGGCAAAGGCACCAGGTGGTGAACATAATGCATAGAAATATATATATTTTTTTTTCTAAACATAAAACACTCATTTTTAGTTGCACAAGACTTTAATTAAGACCATTAAGACTAAACTTTTTTCTTCTAGAATTAATAAAGAAAGGGAGGAAAGAAGAAATCAGAACTGCTAATATCCAAAAATTCTCAGTGACAATGTTTTAAGTAATCCTGCATGTAAAGAACATCTCTTCATCCAAAGAGCTTGAAGCTCACATAAGGAAACAGAGAAAACAGATGAAGAGAAAAACATGGCTAAGCTGAGAATAAAACACAGGTTTCTTAAGTTAGTGCCTTATTTACTATTGCACATCTTAGGTTAGTATATCTACCATTGCCTTCTTTCAACAATTAGAATGCTTTCTTTGGATTTCCTGGGCCAATGCAATTATTTGCCATAAGTACAACCATAAAGAGCAATGAAATGACTCTGAATATATTACAGTCAGGAAGTCACCTCTACTCGCAGAACCTTTTTATAAAAACAAAGGTTTCCTCTCTTAGCATAAGCAATTGCTTTTTAAAAAGGGGAATTAATTAGCAAGGAAACTGCAAGTACTACTATGCAAAAAAGTAATGTCAATAACACAATTTAAAACAAATCCACAAACTTATTCAAGCCTGTTTTGGATAAATAGTGATAATTACAACTTGTTTTGCTTTATAAGTACTTAGCAGTTCTATATTTGGTAAACAGAAAAGGTTGATTCTGTCTAGGTGCAGAAGACAAACAACCAGGTCATTGGTTCACATGAGCCCAAGTTTGGCTCCAACAGAAAAAAATTGCCATCCAACATGAGCTGTTAATCTCAGATAAGCATGGGTTAGAAGAAGGGAGTAGAAAATGTTAGTCCCACGTGTGTTTTCTGGATTAAACATTCACTGAAGTCATGCACATCAGAGGTAATGATGCTTGTAATGAAGGTGCTTCTTCCTGACTACAGCATTCTCCTCCCAGGACATCTTGGCAGGCTGCTCTTCTCTTAATCTTTCACTGTGACTCTTAATTTATTAGGGACAAGTAAATGGCTGATTCTGTAGTTACTTGGTCCTAGCAATTTCAACAGAAACATAAAAGCCTTTAAAATTATTATGCCTTATTGCAGTATGATCATAGAATCACAGAATTATTAAGGCTGGAAGGGACCTCTAGAGGTCATCTAGTCCAACTCCCCTGCACACGCAGGGGCACCTAGAGCATGTGGCTCAGGACTGCGTCCAAGTGGGTTTTGAATATCTCCAGAGAAGGAGATTCCACAACCTCTCTGGGCAGCCTGTGCCAGGGCTCTGTCACCCTCACTGTTACGAATTTTTTTCCTTAAGTTCCTGCGGAACTTTTGGTGCTTCAGTTTGTGGCCATTAGCTCTAGTCCTATCAGCGGCCACCATTGAAAATAGGCCAGTCGCATCTTCACTGCCTTCCTTGAGGTATTTATAGACACTGATCAGATCTCCTCCCAGCCTTCTCTCCTTCTGGCTCAACGGGCCCCGCTCTCTCAGCCTTTCCCTCACAGGGCAGATGTTCCAGGCCCCTGATCATCCTTGTAGCCCTGCGCTGGTCCCTCCTTTACTGGGGAGCCCAGAACTGGACACAGTACTCCAGGTGTGGCCTCACCAGGGCTGAGTAGAGGGACAGGATCCCCTCCCTCGACCTGCTGGCAACACTCCTCCTGATGCAGGCCAGGATCCTTTTGGCCTTCTTGGCCGTGAGGGCATGAAATATTCATAAATATCTGCTGAGCAAATCTGATTATTCTTGAGAACATGGTTGTGTACTACAGCTTTTTTGGCACACCTTTCACGGCTGCTGGTTAACAGAGATGGGTATGTTGGTCTGCAGCTTTTCTGTTAATTTTGTTTTAAAGGGATGTTGATTTAGGAGAAGATACCAATATAAAAGTATTCCAGAGACAGTCCATTTCTCCAGTTCAGATATCATCTACGCAGAGCACTGCTTGGCAAAACAAATATTTCAAAATCCATTTTCCAGGAAAAGAATGACGCCCGGAAGAATACTTGTAATTTCCATCTTAGTAATCTAACAAGGAATTCTTCCCAACATGAATCCTCCTATGCAAAAAATGAGTCTCACGCAGCGCTGTATGCTCTCCTGGTAATTACATAGGCAGAAATAAGCACCCACTATGCGCTGGAAGGGATTCACACAAGTAGTCGGTGAAGGACTACACCCAGCTGCTACAGGAGAAACGTGTTACTCAAAACAATCATTTCATCGCTGATCTTTCACTCTTGATTTTCAAGGGAAAACAACAAAACACCTTTCAAAGATGCACTTGAAACTAAACTTCAAAACTCATTAGGAACATGAAAACAAAAGAGCCCAAAACAATATTATCTCTTTTCTTTAGGAGTGAACAAGTATTTTGTCTCCTCAGCCCCCTTCTATATCCATCTATTTATTTGGTAACAAATTTTTAAGATATGGAGTCCCTGCTTTTATTAGTCTTTGCCTTTTGCCTTCTATTAAGGCAATGTTCAATGAAGAAAGTCAAACCAAAGCTCTTATGTGTTTCTTTGAGTGAAATATTTGTAACTTTTTTCTTCACTCCTTGATATTTTAGGCAGGGAGGTATAAACTGACAAAAGCGGAGGTATGACAATTTTGAATTAACTGAATTTTGTCAGAATATCTGTTAAGATATATAGCCGTTGAAAACTCCTTAAAAAAAAAAAGTACGTTTTGAAGATAAATGAAAATTTTCTTTCATTGGACTTGCAATGAAACTCAGACTTCAAATTTAAGAATTCAAAATTTAAGTCTGAGAATTAAAAATTTGATACATATTGCTAAAAGCTGTCATTAACTAGGATCACTTTTATTGTTGTTGTTGTTTATGTTTGACCCCAAATGATTTTTAGCCTTGATTTTAAAGAAATAGTTACATCCATATGTGTATATATCCTTAAGCAGCCAATCAATTTCAATATCAATTTCAAAGAAAACGCTATGTCGGAGGTTAAGTTATGATTTTGTTTTTTTCCTGGAAATAAGAAGCTGGACAGATAGATAGATGAGAAGAGATGAGAATTCTGTAACCAACAAAGCAGAGAATATCTTCAGCAACAACTCACATCTGAGATAACTACCTTATGCCACATCCTCTGGAAAATCTTGAAAGAGGACTGTCTCTCCTAGTGTGGCAGAGATGAGATACCCTGAGGAAGACATTTCTAAGAAGTCACAGTAGCAAACTCCCTGGGGAACCTCTAGACAGGTATCCAAAGCTTTATCTTCTTCATCTGACTCTTTCATGATGCTTCTGAGAACATGGAAAAGGAAGGGATGTGACTCTGTGGCTCTACAAAATATAATTTCTTACTTCCAGAAAGCAAATAGAATTTCATCCTACATTTCCTTTGGTCCAAAAAGAGGGGAAGCACTGGAAAAAGCATTCTTCTCCTTGACTTATATCTACTCTAACACCTTCCTTTTGGTGATGAAGAAACAGTCATTGGAAGCAGTGGAGATGGAAGATTTTGAAGTTAGTAAGTTTAAACCAGACAGTTAGAGCTTTGATCAGCTCTCACCCTTCTCCTTTACTTCATGACAAGTGCTGAACTAGTTACTGCAGCAATCTAATGAAAATACATGAGAATCATTTTCAGTGCAGCATAACATGAAATGATTTGGGCCTTGGTAACATGTACTATTAATGAATGAAATAGCAAGTGCCACAGATTTTCATCTATAAGGTTTTTCTGGATACTCCTAATCTTTTTCAAAATGAACATCTTATCTGTTGCAGGTGTGCATAGCTGGGTATGGCACCAGAAAGTTTTTGTTTGCTTGTTTTTCTTTTTCTAAGGAGATTTCACAATAAATGTTACTATAATTATCAGTGTTATCAGTGGTATCAGTGTTAATGATTCCTCTGCTAAATCAGCTGTTTTCATGCTAAGTTTGTATCTATCAATGTAAGTAAGTAATGTAAGTCCATCACATTGGATTTTAGATCGGATCCAATCCTTAGATCAGATCATTTTTTATATATAAGGTTAGAATAAAAGCACACAGTGCTAAATGCTTTTCATTCATAAAGGCTATAGGAAGTTAGAAAAACTAATATAGTTAGAAAAATCTATCTAGCGATAAAATGTTATGAGTGGTTTACCAAATTATCTCAACAGCTAATCAAAAGAATCATCTGATGAAATACTTCCTCCAAGTCTTGAGAGAGCAAATTTTAATATTTAATGCCTACAGTATTAATATTTCCCCTGCATCTTAATTTTGCACTAAGGAGAATATCATTTTAACCTTGAAATATAGTAACAATAGTAAACATGATTTTGAATGTAAGCTAAAAGGTAACAAGTTTTCAGAGATACAGATCACTGGAAAAAAATGCATCTGGATTTATTTTGATGTCTTTAAAAAAACAAAGATTCTGATATGTTGAGAAACAAATATCCTTCTGTTTAATAACTCATGAACTTGTAAAGAGAAACAGTATTTTCTTGAAATATTTTCTGTAAAACCATAAATATACACATACCTATTTTTTTATAGTTATTTTTAAAATCTACTTGAAAATGTGTTCACTGACCTCCTAAAACAGGCAGAGGGTTACTAGTTTCTTCACCAAAGCCAGCTTCCTCCAGTGCCATCCAGACATGATGGCATCTTTATGAGGTGACAGAGTACTCTGTTGATATTGCATACAGAATTGTGGAAAGGTCCAAAGACAGTAGAATTTTGGTAGGAAGAATCTTTTCTATTCAGTGGGCTGAGGTTGTAAGAGTTATCTATTGAAAAATGCAAAGACAACTGTCAGTGACCAAAATGCGCTCTAGCGAGGAAATTATGCCAGGTACCTTCACAGTCCTGACGGCTCAACAAATTTTATTTCTCAGAAACTAAACAGACTAGTTCTTCTACTAAGGGCCAAGTGTAAGACTTTTCAATTAGCTGGTCTTACATTACAACGTAGATAGTGATTATTGTTTTTTCAAAAGCAAAACCAGAAAGGAAACAAGAATATGAAAAAGAAACAGCACTTTGCAGCTTTGTAGCTAAAACAGCTATAGGAGAAGAATGCAATTCTAGAGAAACAACCAGAGAAATATGACTATGCAGAAGTCTGTGACAAGCTAGCATCTTGCACACATAGCAGTGGAGGGGGAAGCCTAAATACTCCCGTCATATAAATTTGACCACAGTTTCTAAAAATTGCCTTATCATATATTATCGTGAACACTGAAGGTGAATTCAGTAATGAAAAAAGAGATAAGCTTTCTTTTTCCCTTCTTTTCTTATTATAAACTGTATTCCAGAAGCATAGAAAAAAAAGATAACTATTAAAATTTCAACAGCCATTTATTACAGACAATCAGGAGAATTAATTTAAAGGATTGGACATCAATCGCAAGAGCAATAAAAATATTTCTGTCGATTTTCCTTAATTAGGATTATCTGAACTGTTGCATGAACATGCAATGGATAAAAGGACCAATCATGTAATGTTTTGGGCAGAAGTGAGGGATGTGTTACAGACAATGAACTAAGAATCTATTAAAAAAGAAAAAATTGTGAAGTCAGACAGCTACGTCTGGATTCTACTTTATTCTATTAGAGAATTCTATTCTATTACAGAAATTCTACCTGTGGCAATTTTCCTTAACAATGAAGAGAAAGGCAGCGCTGGTGTTTCTAAAAAACAGAAAAATTATGCAGAGAGCTAGATATATAAAACTGAGTTTTTTAAAAGTACTTATTTTGTTTTCAGAGAATCCTTTTATGCAATTTTTTTGCGGTAGTCTTAATTATTATATACACACATACACTTTCGTTTTAAATGTAGACAGGACAGGACAAGCTCTTGTTGCTGATTCTTAAATTCTTTTCTAGTCACACAGGTATGTGACTTTGCATTTCATTCAAAAGACTCTCATTATTAATTCTCAGCTACTGCAGAGAGCTATGAAAAGAGCAGATTAGATTTTTTCCAATAAATATGGATTCTTCTGCTTTGATTTATATTATGAAATTTCTTTATGTCTTAAAAATATTGCACTTTTATGAAAAAATATTATTCTAAATATATATGAATATATAATCAAAATTCTCAGCTTTGGTTTATAAGCTGAACTTGCTCACCATGTGGTGAAGCAAATATGGAATTCAATCTAAAGTATTCTTAGCATAGTTCTTTTATAAAAGACACACAACTAAGAGGCTAAATATCTTCCCTCACCCAAGTACCTTCTGAGGGTTGGAAGTATCAGCCAACTAGCACAACTTTTTCATCATTACAGAACCAGTACTAACTCCAGAATTTGGAACTATTTAATGTAAAATATTTTATTTGTAAGGAAAATATCTTGGGGTTCTGACACTGCTTAGAGCTATAATTAAGTTGACTGTGTCACCCTACTTTTTTTTCTAGCCAGAGTTAGGATATGTTTCCTTCCTTTCCCTTGTAGGTGGGAGGATGCTGTAGTGGCAATGGGAGTGTTATCATTTAACGGTGGTATCTCATTCTTAGCAACACATAGGTTACCAAGAGGATAACTGGAGGAGAAAATAAGTCTTTCAAAATGAACAAAAATTAGAGCTTTTCAGAAAGATTAACTTATCTTGGGAGCAGGATTTTCTCCTGAGTAAGACTGAATGTCTGATTTTACATGTGAGAAATCAGGAAATTGCACTCTAAGATGGGCCATTCTAGGAAGCTCTAGACCAAAGAGTATTTAAGGAAAAGGTACATCTCTAAGAAGAAACTTGCAGCCTACCAGAAATCAATAAAGAACTTTTTAATACAGTGATATTCATGTTTATTTCAGCTGTCATATGAAGGCCGATAACACTGAGCTCTCTCAATAAATGTAACAGGGACAGAACTGGCATACAGTGAATACATTTTACCTTTGAAGGTTTCACAGATTGCTGGAGAAGTAAAACAATTATCTTCTAAAATAAAATTCAAAAATCTGTTTACTGTGAAATCAAATTATAATTCTTGTCATCTCTTCTTTTGAGTTTCTTTTTTTTTTTTTTTTTTAACCGTTTCCCTGGAGGAAGCTTAGGCAAGATTTCATATCCAGGACTTGAAGCATATCAATATGAAAGAGACGAGAAAAGACCTAGTCTTTAAACTGTATAATTAAATGCACTATTTCTCATTTTCCTGTCACTAGAAATCCCAGTTTGCTTAAGCCCACATGACAATAAAAAACACAAAAACAATTATTAATAAGCAGCTATTTAGGGTGCAAGTAAAGCCTTATTTATTGAAACCACAGCAACTTCCCAACTCCTTATGGTCTTTTTCTCTGCATTTATTAACATAGCATCAAAATCACTGACAGTTACCATTTTCCATGTTGCTCAGAAATAGCTCTCCCTTAACTGGTTAAGGAAATGCCTATATAAAAACATCAAGGATATAGTCTCTCCTTCTCATCAGTTTCTGTTCACTTTCCAACTATGTCACCAGATTTTCTGTTACAGAATTCACTTCCCCATCCATCTCTTTAGATTTTGCTTTTTCCAACAGCACATTTTAAGTCAAGTAGCTTCCCCTCCACTTTGCATTCAAACACAATGGGGAATAAGGTTTGTAATGGCACAGACACACACATGATTCCTTGACTACAAGACTAGTGGTAACCTGGGCCATCCCTTGGACAGAGATGCTTCATTTAGGCTGGAATATGCTCAGTTAAAGCATAGTGTAAATGGCAAACAGAGGTGTTGGATGCCAGCTGACTGGAAGTGGAGCTGTCAGAATTTCACCTGCGTACTAGCTAGGAAATAAGTTCAAGCTGCAAAGGCAAGAAGTGTAGAAAAGTAGTTTTCTGATGAATTCCAAAGCTCTGCTCTTCAGTGAAGAGGAGATAATTCTTCCTATTACACATGGTGACTACACTTCCTTCCTTCTTTCTTATGATATTGTAAGAAATTTAAGACAAGGCTCTTTATTCTAATGCATCAGTAACCTCTATTATCAGCAGTGGAAGAAGAGAATTAGAGCAAGATTATAGCACTGATGAGAAGAAATCATTCACATTAAACAATCAGGAGGTTGTTACGGTTTATTTTCTCCTTTTATTTTAAGACCAGAGAAAATAAAAGTGGGGGAGGGAGAAAGCAGATAAGGATAGGAAGGGAAGTGAGTAGATGATACAGGATACCTTGTTGTGCCATACTTTTCTGTAGAAAAGGGACCTTCAGAAGTAGAATCTTTGCTTCAGGTTTAAGTAAGAGGATGTTAATTATGTTTGTCCCCAACGCATTTTTAATCCTAAGAACAAATATCAGCTCCTCAGAGAATTGTATGCATACCAAATAGGTCCCAACCTCATATGTGTTTTGTTCTGGTGTCTGAACAGTGTTGCTATTGAAAAACAGAAAGGCAACAGGACCACGGAAACATGCATACAAAACAACAGTTTCTCTACTGCTCAACTGCTAGTTATTGTAACTACAATACAGTAAATCCTTTAAGAAGATGGGCTCAAGCTATCTATCACTCACCGTCTTTACTACCACTCAATATATACGTCTGTCCAAAGACACCAGTGAGCTTTAGTTTGAAGAGGCATCTGTTGTTTAAACAGGAGAGGATCCATTATATCATTACGTTTTACAGCAAACATCTGCCTCTGTAATGGCCTTTTTTTAAGCAAGGTTAGACAGAAGCCACAATGCTATGACATTTAACTCTCCTGAGAAAATAAATTGATCCTTTCCTACCCTGCACTCTGTAATAACAAATGAATGAATAAATAAATAATAAAAAATAATAAAACCAGCACACAATGCAGACTTCCTTTCAGGAAATATTCCTGTTATCTTGAAGTGTTTTATTTATCAAAAGCATATTGTAATATTTCAGTTTTCTCTTTTAGCTCAAGAACATATTCAGCACTCTGAAAGGAGATATTATCAAAACACCATTTTTCTGAAAAGATGCTATTTTCCTCTAAAATCAGCCTGAAGTTCTGATATTGCTAAGCTGTATCTCAGGGAAGAAAAAAAAAAAAAAAATGGAAACAGTAGTAATTCCAGTTCCATTCCCAGGAAAAGTGGTTCTAGTCTTATCTTATCTGTGCTTTGTTCCAAGTAACTAGACATATGTATAATTCATTCTTTAAACAAATCGTCTTTTAGTATAGCTCTTAAATTTCTATCAAATTAAGTTTTGTCCTATTAGGTTTTCCACATAAAGATTACTGTGTTGGATATAACAATAATTTTCTTCTCAAAGGAAAAGTAATGATTAACTACAGTAAGAATTATGTAAACACAGGAATACTTCCAGGGTGGTTGAAGACATAATATCCATTTTCACAATGTCATTTAAAACAAACAAACAAACAAAAAAAAAACAGATGATAAGAATCCACCTATCTAGGAGATTCATTAGTAAATTGGACCTCTGTTCTTTGGAATCTGATTCTTTTTCTCAGCCCTTGAAGCATATCTTCATTATGAGTTTTATTATCAGCTCTTCATTTGACTGGAGATATTATGATTCAAGAAGGCAATGAAAGTTTTCAAGCTTTCAAAGAAATCTTTCAAAGCTTTCAAGCAAAGCACATATAATTAACATTATTTAGATATGATCTAATGAAATGCCAATTCTCAAAATCTGTTAACTGGGTTTCTGGAGTATTTTAAATTTATGGATCTGGACAACTGCATTATGTTTGAAATGTGAGAAGCTATAAATTGGAAAAGTTAATAAAAGGCTTTGGTTAAAGATGGATGAAGTCAAGGTTACCATGACTTAATTTCAGTTAAGTAGAATTACTATGATCTTTGACTGGCTAAGGAAAAATAACTAGCCTTGATCAAAGAAATCAATTTAAGATTTACTTAATTCAGAACATCTCCAAACAAGGCTATTTATTAAGAGAGAACTATTCACCGAGATAAAACAAGATGTGAGTTTGATTTCAGAGTACATCATGGCAAATTCAAAATTCTCAGGTCAATGCAGCTTTTTCTTATGGATAGATGTTCCAGTAAAAAATTTTTGACCACTCTTGGCATAATTGGAATAGTGTAATCATGGGTAGAACTCCTTTATGACTTCTTTTTGGCTCTCTGTGTAAATTTTTTAATCCTTCCTTTCACTTTCATATGACAATAATCTAGAGTTATTTATATTTATATTTATATTCTCAGTAGATCTAACGGCAAGTCATTTTTATGGAAATAACAGTACATTATGTTCCTGGAGAAAATAAAGGAGAAAAAAAAAAAAAAGTAAAATAAAAAAAAAGTAAAATAAAAAAGTAAAACAACAAAAAAAGGAAGATACAGAGTCCAGAAAAAAGTAAACAAAGAAACCCCAACAACAAAACAAACCCTCTAATAAGTAGTCAAGTGAAGTGATTGCATTTTTAGGAAAGGACTCAGCTCATCTTCAAAGCTCATCTTCAGAAACAAGTTTAAAAAATATGAGAATACTACATTTAGTGCGACAGCTTTGGACCGTAAGCTGAACAGATACATTATAGCAGAAGTCAGGCAAGGCTAGGAAGTTCCATTTCCTTTGGCTGTATTTAGAGAAGCAGAGTGGTTATGACTGATACTTTATTTATCTGCATAGAAAATACCGATATCGAACATTCTGCATCTATAAGATGCATCTATAATGCATCTGCATTAATTAAAAATTAATTAAACAGTGAAACAATACATTAAAAGAGAATTAGCTTTTATAATATGAAGTCAAAAAGCTCATCCAAATCACTGAATAACTTCTTTGTGAATTGTCTCAACATAGGCACAGAAATATCAGGAAAAAAATAGTATTAGGGGGTACTGTTTTTCAGCAGTCATGAGTTTTTGCTATAAGAATTCAAAATTCTGATAAAAAGAAACTACTTCTGTTTTTAGAATTTGTATGTCTGGGTACATATACATAACAAACACACATATTCTCAAGTAAATTCTGTATACAACAAATGTAATAAAAAACTTGACATATCTCTGGTTCTTGGTACTGCTGACACCAACTTTCTCCAGAAAGTTCTCTTAATGAGGAACCGTTTAACTGTTTTTTTTTTTTTTTTTTTTTTTTTTCCAAATGGAGAGAGGCACATCTTTTTCTGCCTACCATATGACCTCCTGTTTACCATTCCTAGTATTAAAATCTTTAGCTAAGAATATATTACTTTACTAACATTCATTTTAATACAGAGTAGATGAACTGTTTCAGAAGAAAACTTATTTAAATTCTGTATTTCTTATCCCCAGATGTTATGGTGCTGGTGTTAATTCACCACCTTTTTGATTATTTTGCCTGGAGAGCAGGGACTTCTTCCAGAAGTTTCTAATTATCTGTCAAGCAGAGCTTCCTTGAACACTGGCAGAAAGACCATATGCTTAAGGGGAATTGTGTATCCACAAAACAATGCGTAGCTTTGTCATCTCCCACTAGCAGCTAGCCTCTATATATGACAATAATAGCAGACATGCTATCCTGACCTGAAGGGTGGTTTCACCAGAAAAAAACGTATGCTTTATGATTGAAAGGTCTTCAATTCAGTTTCTATGTACAATTCCTTCAGGGTTTTCATATGCACTGGGCTGTTATTCTATTAAAATAGAAATATGTGCAGTTCAGTTCAAATATACCAAAGGCAATCAAATACAGTTCAAATGAAATGAAGCAAAACCATCTTTTTTTTTTTTTTTTTTTTTTTTTTTTGTGGAATGTTAGTATTATTCAGAGCAAGCTATTCCCATGCAGATATTAGACAAGCTGAGTGAGATCCCTAAAAGCTGTCTGTCCAAATGAGTTCAAAGGCACTTAATATTGCCTGTGGACCAATCCATCACAATAAGCTCTATTTTTAACCACTCTCTGTATCCTAAAACAGCCTTAGCCTGACACACAACTACACTAGCAGAGCCAATCTCTTCTTGGTGGCTGCTGCCTGCTTACTCCTCCATCATTTGACAAAAGAAAACCTTTGCTTCCTTTCACTTTTCTATCTGTTGCCACCATCTTTCAGACTGGCGTTGCTTCTACTCGGGCTGCTTAAAAAGGTTCTCAGTCACTCAGTAAGAAAGAAATTTGGTGAAGAGGAACACATTTGTAGAAAAATTCCCGATAATGACTAAGCACAAGTTTGCACTGTAACAGAGGAAGCAGGAAAGACACAGTCTTATTAGTGTCTGAAGAATGAATATACAATGTAAGTATAAATTACATTTAACTATAAACATCAAATAATCCACTATAGCAGGGTTATTAAAACAAATATAAAAATCGATCCATAATAATATTTGGACAATTCAAAGTGAAAACACTCCAGAAAATCTATTTAATAATCTTTAATTTATATTTGTACTCCAAGAAACCAAGACATACACTAAAAGCTGGGACAGAAATGAGAACAAACAACTTTTCCACTCAGTGAACTGATGATAGCAAGCTTTCTGTTTATGCATCCAGCTTCTGAAAATATTAAGAAATCCTTACAAGAATAAATTACTATGTTTCATTGTGAAATAAACAAGATTTTCTGACACTTATCATTATTTCAGACTCTTACACCACCTAAGAGCTGGCCACCCTGTCATTTTTCAGTAAAGATGCTTCAACCTCATCACATGCAGTTTTCCTAAAACTAAACATATATTACCTAAAAGCAACACTATATCAGCAGCAACAGATAACTTGGTAAAATATCAAACCAGGTTCACTTTGTAGCCACTTGGGTTGCATAAACATAGAAGATGGATCATCCACAAAGAACTAAGAAAACAAA
>VZSV01000195.1:1297193-1328532 GCA_013398735.1 Nothocercus julius | reverse complement strand
AAGCATACCATGATTCTATGATTCTATGATATTTTTGTTATTCTTTATAGTATACTTCTATGGCAAAAATATTTTTTTCTTATAGATCAGTTACAAGGGAAAGATGACAGTATGGAAAAAGTGTTGTAAGTGTGTCAGGGCTAGAAGCTCATTCAATTGAGTTAATAAAGAATTAGGCAAATATGTAGACTCTTGCTCAGAATTAAAAAAAAAAAAAAAAGGAAAGGAATTGCAGCTATATGAACCCAGTCATCTTTGTCATTAGTCTACTGACAAGACTGCTTTAATGATAGATTTAGGCTTGCTTCATACCTCCTGTCCTTTGGCGTAACTTAATTCCAAGCCACTGCTAACTCATATAGACTTATATACTTCAGTGCTATTCCACTAATTTACATGAGCTGCAGATCCTGATTTAGTAATTTTTTACGTACTTAAAGTCATATTTCTTGTGCAGCTCCATTACATCCCACTTACAATATGCTATTTTTGCAGTGGAGTCCATGACTCAGTGTATTAAATATTCAATTTTATCCTCTTGGTATCTTACCTGTATTTTGCCTTAAATAACATATGCTGTTCAAACCACATATTGAATACAGACGTTTACCTTCTTCTTAGATAATCTCAGTGACAACCTCCTACAAAGTTCGTGTATTATTTTATAAATACAAACAGGATCATTATATCCATGTGACCTTGAGATGTGTCATCCCAATTTTCCAGAAGCAAACTTGTACATAAATGTGGCTAAAAGTCTATTTTCCTCTGGGGCAGAAGCCCAAGGAAATGTATAACAGAAGTACTTGGGCTGGATCTATGCAAGCCAACCTTAGTCCAGAAGTATTCATGAGAATTATTATCTAAGCTAAAGCTTGAAGGCTAATGTACTTTACACTCAAATTGGCAAGTTAAACCAGCTAAGTTCTCTGCTCCATATGGATTAATTTTAGCTCTCTTTTAGGACAGGACAGATTGCAAGGGACCTCTGAGGGTCATCCGGTCTAACCTCTCACTAAAACCAAGATCCACTTCAAAGTTCAAATCCAAGTGCAACACTAGATCATAGTCAGACTTAAGAGCAAGAAGATAACTCACATAAAGCTGCTACAAAGTGCCATAAAGAA
The DNA here is from genome assembly GCA_013398735.1 of Nothocercus julius. Classification (NCBI taxonomy): domain Eukaryota; kingdom Metazoa; phylum Chordata; class Aves; order Tinamiformes; family Tinamidae; genus Nothocercus; species Nothocercus julius. The sequence goes on along the minus strand of VZSV01000195.1, from coordinate 1,327,405 downwards.
TTCTAGTTGTAGCAATATACTTCAGGCACATTGCAAATGGAAATATATAACAGCAGCTTTATATATGTGTATATATATATATATATTTATTTATATTTATATTTATGTATATGTATATGTATATGTATATGTATATGTATATGTATAATATATATATAATATAAAGTAAGAATATAATGCTGTTACTACATTTAGAAAAAAAATAAAAAATATTAGCATGATAGCATTTGAGCACCATTAGTAAAATTTTCAGAATAACTTGAATAGACCAGCCCCTATATTACTGTTTCTTATTGTAATTTCCATTTCATAATGTTCTTTAGAGCTTGTGAGGGCATTTTAAAATATCAAACATACCTTTAACAGAGTATAAAATTAATTTAAAACACAGTTAATTTATCTTGTTCTGGAACTGATATATAAAAAATTTATGACTTCAAAAGTAAAGAAGTTCTTCCCTAGCCTTCCTGGGACTGGATTCCTAGAAGAGCTGTTTTCTGGATAGCAAGTCTAATCCATGTTTCAAAAGGAGGTATCATTTTTTACTAGTGCATACTGCAATATGCATTTATTTTCATCAGTGAGATGTTCTGAAAGATGTTTTCAATTAGTATTTTTTTTGTGAAGAAGGATTAACCAATAGGGATAGATAGCAAAGAAAATCTACATATTCACATCATCTTGACACACTGTAAAGGGCTATTGATGTGGTATTCTTAATAAATATGTTTCAGAATTGCTATTTTCTCTTTCTTTGTGTAATATTCCAAATACATCAATGGAAAAAAAAATATCCAGCTCATTCAGTTTTTGATGTTGTGACCTCTGAAATGAATATTTTAATTTTTGCCTGATGATTATGTGCCACTTGGTCTCCTGATTTAATTGCACAGCAAGACTATAATCCTATGAATCCTTTTAAAATAAGAGTGTACATGTACCATCTGTCTTTAGCAATATTTGGGTGCTTTTTAACACTGCTGTAAGAACTACATGAACAATTGAGCTGAACTGAGCAGATAATGATTTAGTTCAGCTACTTCTATATTAAAGATCTGAAGCTTCCTATAAGGCAGTGAGTGATGCTCACATGGCATAAAAGTGATGCTGTAGGCAAAAAGCCTCCATTGCATGAATACCTGTGATTATGGTGCCCTGAACATGACAATCTAGGCATATAATTCTTTTAATATAAATGACTGATAGAAATCTGTTTCAGGTGTGAGGAATACAACTGGACCACGAAATAGACTTTACATTTTCTGTGTGTCATCCCTGAAAGACTACTTTTCAATTTAAGCTGTACTTCAAGATGACTGTAACTATTTATATGATGGGATAGCAAACAAGAATCTTCTGAGTATAAAAATAACTTCATTTGAAATCTCTAATTATGTGGCAATTTTTTAAAGTTAATAAAGAAATCTATGCGATATAACATACATCTTTACCTAATTCTATTTTATGCTAGCACTGTTTTCTTTATAACTTACATTGCTATTTATAGTTCCTTAGATCTGACCAGTTATATATATATATACATATAAATATATACACACACAAATATATATATATATAAACACACACAAAACTTCACTAAGAGAGTATGACAAATACTGTACATTTAAACAGTCCATGTATCACTATGCGATTATTCCTTGTTTGGAAGCTTTACATTGAAATAAAATTTCACAAGAAAAGAAGAAAATAGAGCAAAAGCTTTACAGTATAACACTGTGGAAAGCATCCATTTTTTTAAAGATCAGCTTCTCCCAGCATTGAATGTTATTTATTTCACCATTCTCCCTGCAGGTCTTTGTCGGGGACAAAGTGATGCAGGGAGCATGATTTATTTCTTCTTATTTAATAACTTATATTCTAAGCCCAATATTTGTCTTCATCAAAATCAAGAGCAACAACATAAGTCTTACTGTAACACAGTGAGATAAAATTCATGGGATAAGTGACTTCAGGAAATAAAAGGAAGGCCAGACGGGTTTCCTTCACATTTCCTTTTGTTTGTCCAGATAAACTGTCAATTAAGAGTAATAATTGACTTCTATCTTCTTCAGCTATTGTAGCTGAAAGGAAACACTTTTGTGCACTGATTTGTACGGTAAAATGTATTGTTGCATGCCTTTGAACTTACTAATTTTTTTTTTTTTTTCTTGAAGCATTGTAGGTGTGCTATAATTATGTAATTTAAGCAGGGAGGTATAGAAGAAAAATGTTCAAGAAAGCGTACTGTGGACTTCCCCAAACACTAACAGAAACTACCACTGATTATGCTGGTACCTCTCCCTTCCCACTACAGTTCAGAGGGCTTGGACTTCCTCAAAGGAGTCAACTGATAAAAAAAAAAAAAAAAAATAGATGTGCCCTGTGATTTTAAGACGGTAAAATCCTAAGTCAAGAAAAGAACACAATTAAGAAAGTGCAATGTAATGGAAATATGTTAAAACACTGTGAACGTACTGCTTGTCTGGGACTCCTTCCATTGTACAGAGTCCATTACTAAGCAGACATTTTTAGCACTGCCATGTTATATGATATATAGCACATCATCTAGAGACATAAATCAAGTACAGCATTTTTTGTTGTCTAATGACAGATCTTTACTCATCTTTTATGATTTTCCATTCTTGGTGGATTGGTCTAGATGAAAATAAATAGAAAGGACAATATGATATAGCTCTTCTGTGGGCATGTCCAAGAGCACTGGGGTGGCATCTTCCCTTGTCTTCACATAAGCTCTGCCTACATGGCACTACTGACAATGAAGTAGAAACAAGAAATCAGAAATGTCAGTGCTCCTCTCTGTAGGCCTATAGCTACAAATGCGAGTGTTGAATGGGTGTCTGGATAAAAACACCACCAGATGGTGCAAATTAAAGCAGAGTTATGAATGCCTTCTGGAGTCCTACATGAGAAAAAATATCTTCGAAGAGGATGCTGATCACCAGTACTAATCTGTGATGATAGATGGGATAGAGCAAGACATGAAATACAGAAAAGGAAAAAAATAATTGTAGCTTGGGGTAAAAAAAGAAAAAGTAGTTTTAAGGCACAGTGATGGGTGCTGAGGAGAAAATGTATCAGCAGACTTTCCCTTGTATATTCCACCTCCAAGCACTTTGCACTTCATGAGCTTCCTTAATTAATTAATTAATTTTATTTATTTATTTATTTATTGTTTAGAGTCTTTTTTTATTCCCTCATGAATTTATATGACATACTTACAGAAAACAAGTAGAAATTTGGCATCCACTAAGTCATAATGTTCTGATTCAACATAGCAGCAACACACTGTGGGGGAAAGTATCTCATAATTTTCTCTTTAAATGCATGACTTGATGCCTTCATTTGATAATTATGGTTGTTGTATTTTGAGACATACTAAGTAATTATTGCTAATTCCGTAATCACTCTATTAATTATTTCAGATTACTATAATATAGTAATATTCCACATGACTTTTTCCAGGTTCAGTATACAGTATATCAGAAGATACTCCGATCTTTTTTTTTTTTTCCTTACACTGTTCTATCTATACTTTTTCTAGAGTGTTCCAGCTCAAAATCAGTCATCCACTCAGATTTCTACTGAAATTTCTTCATGTTAGAGGTATTTCAGTAATCTCTATATGGCACTCACACACAAGCAAAAAAGCAGACATAAGTGTTGTTAAGGCACCCTAGAGGAATGAAAAATATGAAGATTTGACTGATAATTTCAGTATTTTTATTTGGCATAAATCCAAATTTGTTCCAATCCAATCTATTGGTTGGTTTGCAGATTTTGAAAGGATAGACATTTGGCTGCTACTCTTTCCTCAGACGTGTTACTTCTTTAAAATTGGATGTCTTTTGTCTTGGACTCTATGTTTAGCAATACTGTGGCTTTTGGACAAAGTTAGGCTGATGACAGATGTAAAATCTTGTTTTAAGACCCATATTTTTACATTGGGTTTAGTAAAAAGAGCAACCTTAATACTGGAATTGTTTCTCACGTGTACAAGAAATAGCATTTCTCAGAGAACTTTCCACAGTGGACATTCCATACTCTAATCTTCAGAAAAAAGGACAGAAAAGAGAAAACAGACTTGAGAAAGTACAATATAAGAAAATAAACATGGGTCCCTGAATATCAGAGTGCGGACCCCATTGCAGCAGGAAAACTAGATTGAATTGTTTAAGTCCTGACTCTGTGGCTTAAATATCAAGATAACAGAGAACTTTCTAGCTTTTTATCACAAAAAGTAAACGAGTGACACCTGCAGTATTTAATAGCTATGGGATGAAGTACATTGTCATTTATGAACACTATAGGACTTACGCACCTTCCAAACCACCCCCTTCCCCCACCCCCCAACAAAAAAAAAAAAAAAAAAGACTTGGCAGCTCTGGCTTTAACCATACATTTTTTTCAATTTATACACTAATAATTTTTGTATCCATTATAATAAGGAACAAGTCTAAAATATCCTCAGATACTCTCTTCCTGAAGATTAGAGTGAACGGACAGTAGACACCACAGCAGACAAAGAGACAGAGAAAAAGAAAGATTCCTACAGCATGCAGGGACTCATTTTCTTGCCTTTTTGCACTGAATTCAAGTAAACCCTCAACATGGCTAGAATATGACTACGGGCAGAGGAAAACTAGGATAATACACAACGGAAATAAGATTCCTTTTCTATTTTCTTGGTTTTTTTTTCCAATTCCCAGATATGGAGTTCCTACTCTTATAATGTTTCTGACATAGTCATACATTCAGTGATGATGTCTATAGCACCATTTCACAATCATTTCCCATACAACTTATTGTAAAAAAAAAATGATTGAAAGGATTAGATTACAAAAGATTTCTTGAAATGTCATAATTACTTCATAAAACTGAAGAACTGCTTTCTGCCTTCTCTGTTTTGACTAAACAATTTCATACAGCTTCATTCGGGCTTCTTAGTGCATTTCTTATTCTCTATCGATCTTTTTTTATAGGGTTTTGAGATTTACATACAGACACACCCTCTCCTTCTCCCACATACCCCCCAAAACAAAAAGATAATAGGGATAGAAAGAACCTTAAAAAAAAAGTTATGTTTGACTCAGTTCAAATGACTAAGAAAAATAAAATATACTTTGTTTCCTAACAGGGAAGGAAGATTCAGTTAATATTCTTGAAAGTAATTCAAGATTCATTTTCATTCAGGGTAGCAGAGAAAAATATATTGCTTGCTTTAAATTCAGTGACTGAGACCTTATTGAATAAGGCTGTTGTCTTAGAAAAATCCATACACATAAGAATTGTTTCTGTGGGTACAGAACTGCTGCAAATAAGGATATACATAAGTACCATTAACTTCATATAGCTTCACAGAACGACTTACAAGCATCATTAAAAATCCATATTAGCTCTTTGGTTGTTTTGTTTCTTATGACCTCTATTTTCATGTAAGTTTTTTATTCAGAGATGAAGCTATCACAAGCTTAACAACAAGAAAGCTAACACAAGCTCAACAAGGAGGCGACAAGGGCAGGAATCAGGAAAGGTGCTTTTACCAGCAAAACCACATCGTATGCCATGTATGTTAAACTTCTATCCTCGTCAGTACAATTTAATTTCCCTCATAACTTTCCAGACTTCTCCTCCTACCAGTGCTCTCAACATTTGCTCACTTGTGATACATCAGGGGTTTCAACATACACCTTCAGTTTTATGATAAGAAAGTACCACTTGATTCCATCTTCATCAATATGAAATATTCAGGCACTCTGAAACAGGAAAAGCCACACATGCACACACACGTATACGCACGTATACACACGCATATCTTAAGGCAAAAAGCAACGGTGTCACTACATGGGACTGAGTGAAGAGTCAAAGCTAAGTAACCTACAGCTTACATTTAGACAGATTGTGCTACTTGCTACCCAAAGTTAGAGCATGATCTCCCCACCTTTTTTTATTTAGATCTGTCAAGACGGCTGGACATACTAGGAGGCAAAAAGAAGTGCCAATGGCCTTACCTTTGCTCATTGATTCAGTATGCCCCAGAGGGCAAAGCAAATCACAGAAAATCAGAGAGAATTATACTCTTTTGAATCTACTAGATGGCTCTTCATCATAATAAACCCACTTCATAGAAAAGCTTTATATAGTTTGTACACGTCACTATATATTGCACAGTGGTACTCTGCAGTCATGGTTAAAACTGCACATAAAGTATGACTGAAATTGTCTATTGACTGAAATTAGCATTTCTCAAAGAATGTTCATGACCTCACAAAAGCTGTAGATGAAATCTGAGATACGGGGAGACACAAGCAAACACTATTTTTTTACAAAGCATTCCTTGGTAATTCCTGTAATTCCTCTATTTTCATAATTTCCCATCAAATGATATCATTTCTTTAGGGTCAAATACACCAATAATCTAATATCACTAAGCAATTGGAGATATTCAAGAAATCTGGAATAAGCACTGAAACCAGTACTAGTATAAATTGATACTGTTGATACAGATATTACCACCCATTTTTAATGTAAGAGTGGCCATGACTACATCTTAAGCAATCACACCAGCATATAGCAGTTTACTTTGATCTCATTATTGGTTACCACCATTATTCATTATTGAAACCAAGACTTTTTTTTTTTTTTTTTTTAAGAATTTCATCTTTAAAGTTCTAGTGCTTGGTATGTGGCAAAAATGTTGTAGATTAAAATGTGAGCAAATAATAATGAAAGTCATTTATTTACATTTATTTTGAGATAGCAAGATTTTTTTAACTATTTAAATGTATTTTCAACTATCTAAATCCTATACCTAGTATCGTTATATACAGAATGTTTGATTGCAACTTTCTGTTGAGCTCACTGAAAAAATGATATATTAAAACCTCTGTGACTACAATAATACTACCATCCTAAACTAAGTTAGAAAAATTATTCAAGCAATTTTAAATACTAAAATTTCTATTTTTGTCTAAAATCTTCAAACAACATATTTTAAAAAGTATTTTTAGCACAAAACTTCCATATGAAGAGCTCTTCCTGAGAGACAGTCTACCTTATAAATTATAACAAGTTATTGATGCACAATTTTTTCTCTGTAGCATAATATTTCATCCCTAACATTCTTTCTTATAAGGTATTTAATTATTTTGCTTTATAATTTTTAGAGGCAGTGATAAAAGACTTAATATCCCTTTGGGAAAAAAAAAAAGGACAAGCTAAACCTATGCAGGCACAACATAAAAACTACCTTTCATAGGTCTTTGTACACTCTATATTGGTTGTGAAATGTGATTTGTGACCATGGAGACAAAATACATCACTAATTTTTTTTTTTTTTTTTTTTAATGTGGAGCTATAAAATAACTTATCTCTCCTGATTAGGAGAACATCCAATTCCTTTCAGACTATAAAGATATTGCTGCTTTTCACCAGAAAAGAAGTGAAAGGAATTTTCAACACTTTTTTTTTTTTTATTCTATCTAGGATAACCTAGCAATATCTCGTCCATGCTTTCACCATCCTACCTCTGACCCCACTGATGATACATGAGAAAGAAAAGACCCATATTCTTTATAGTCCTGATCAAGAAAATATAGTATTAGGACCCTTATACAAAGGCTATTAGGCCAAATAAAGATTTTAGTTCATTTTGTGTGACTGAGGCTGCGCAATAATTAAAAGAAGAGGCTTTCAGAGATTCACAAAAAATAAACATTTAAACAAAGATTATATGCGAATCTTACTCATAAGATCTTCACACAGCTTAATATAATCACTGAGGTACACACATCTAAGGATGTACCAAAAAAAACAAAGAAACAAACAAACAAACAAAAAACCCTTAACAGTTCTATTCATATAGAATAGAACAGATATTCATTTTTAAATTATAGTCATCCTTTGAGGTGGGTGTATATTAAAGTTCTACCAATCCTGTCACTGGATAAATTCACTCATGAGAATACAGGCTGCACAACCAGTAAATAGCTGGGGAAACTGCACACCCATAGCTGTTACAACACTTCCAAAAATGCAGACCAAAACCCCAGTCCCATCTCTAGTATGATGCTGTCCACAAAATAACTAAAGTGAAGAATTTGACCAATAATGTCCATACAACCTCCATGAAAGAAAAAATCAGTTCTGAGAGAGAACATTAGAATACATAAATTCACAAGGGGCACAGGCTTGCACAGGGAGATCTACACAGTGTGAAATGAGAAAAGTTCAAAACTGAGCTGAACAGAGCAGATTGCAATGAATAGCTGCTCCTCTAACATATTCTTTCTTTTTTTTATTTCTTCTTAAAACTTTAATTTTTTTTTGCATATATAGCACTCAACTTAGAGAAAGAAGAGCATAACATGACAATCTTTAATTTTGATATTAAACAATAAATACTACAACAGTTTTGGTAAGAATCTTAGCTCTTACCAAAGCCTATGCCTAATGAACATTTGTTCCAGAGATCAGATGTGAACAGAATAATTCTTCCAACACCTTTAAAAGAAAAAAAAAAAGTAAATTTCATGTACAAAAGGGCTGTTTCTAAAAGGACAAGTGCTGATTATTTCCATTTGCAATAATGCTAGATCAAGCAGTTTTCTAATGGTGCTATTTCTCCCCTCACCCCCTTTAATTTTATTAATTAACATGCTGAAAATATTCCTAGCTTTTACAAAGGCGCATTTGGCAGACTCTGTATCTTTGATAGCATAATTTTTAACTTGCTTCTGTAACCTGAGAGAATCTTTTAATAAAGAGATTAAAGTACTGATTTTTTATTCTCTGCACTCAAGAGGACAGTGTTTGACCCTGATGACTAATAGAAAGCTAAATATTATTGCATTATACTGGACACTAATTAGACTAGTTGGAACACTTTTTCAGGATTGCAACATTCATGAAAAAATCCTCAATATTTATAGCAAAAGCTAGTAGGAGGACAGAGAAAGGGACAAAACAAAACAAAAAAGCCTACCAAAGAACATCAGAAATGAATTGGGAGTTTATAACAGAAATAGATTAGAAATAAAGTGGATTATAATTTAATTAAATTGGTTTGTGATGGAGTTACAGCTCATCAGATCCTTTTTTATTCCATTTGCAGATAAGAGGCTGCTTCAGAAGGAAGAACTGTTTACTTAGATGCTGTAAAATTATGTCTTTGCCCAGTCCATAATACTTATTTGGCTTGAAGCATCCTTAACTATCATCCTTATGCCTGAAGCACAGTTTTCCAGTAACTGCACTTTAATGTAAACTGACAATTACCCCCCAAAACAAGGCCAAACTCTTGCTCTGTGGGGCTGTGTAAATAATTTGTATTGCTTTCATGAGATCCATATAAGATCTGACCGGGAGCTCTGGGCACTACTGACCCTTATGCAGGCTGCAGAGATGCAGTAAATGTTGTGCAGTCAGTGCTGCACCAGCTACAGTTGCTTCACTGTACTGAGGAGGAGTTGCTTTTTTTTGACAGAAAACAGTATCTGGCTTGATACAGAAGACATTTTGACAGTCTCTCCAATGCCCTTGTCTTTATTGAAGCTAACCCTGCATTCAAGGTGTCTAGTGAACAACGACATAGCATAACTTCTTTTCTTTCTAAGATGAGACTTGCTCCTACTTAGCATAACTATTTATGGAGAGGTTACGACATCAGCACCACTCTTGGTGTCTCTTCCCAATCCTTCCTGTAATAAGTTCCTCCTTTGAGGAACTGAGTCTTCATATCATGCAATCCATGCTAAAACTATAGTGTTTTCCCCTCCAACCCTACCAGTACCAAAAAAAAGAATACTCACTTTGAAAGGATCTACAGGCAGACCTCATTAGAGGGCCAGGCAATTGCTAGAGCACAAACTCACAGCCTCAAAAGAAAAATGGGCATGAGAAGGAAAAGCATCTGCTTTGGAAATGAGGAAAAGAATTGGTCATCACAGTGTGCTAGTGAGTTCAGTAGCTGTTTGGCAAGCTGATTTTTGAAAATGCTCACTGAAAATTTAAAAGTCAGTTTACTTGAAATTTTCAGCAAGTACAAGTTACTGTATAATGCAAATGACAAAATTTTAGCATTTTCTTTCTTCAAGGAATGACAGTGAACTCAAGTCACCTATGTACTGTTATATATTGAAGTAAGGTGCCCACATACCTGATTAATAATCAGGTAAGAGAGTTATGAGTATTTAACATCAAAATAATTTTCAGAAGTAATTAGAGGAAAGAAATCGGATTGGTACATCTTGTATTTTTTATAAACAATTTTAACTGTGCATGCACCAACATCTTTTAGAATAGCATTCCTGCTCCAAACCTTTCAACTGCTCCCCCCATTTGATACCATCCTTGAATGTCATGACAGCACATTCTGCCTCTCCCTGCAGGCCACTGATAAAGGTATGAAATAGCCCCAAGTGTGATCCTGGAGGCATTCTGCTTGTTACAGACCTCCAGGTGGAACATGAACCAATAACCACAACCTACTGAGCCCAACCATACCAGTTTTTCACCTATCCTTTCCCTCCAGATTATTACTTCTCAGCACAGATACAAGGATGCTGTGGACCATGTAAAAAGCCTTTCTAAATCAAGGTAACAGCTTTTAGACTATTATCTTTCATAGTCCACCCCCACCAACATCCTTGGTTCATACTATAGCGAGAAAGCACTAGACAAGGTTGATAAGCTGTGGCAGTGCACACACCAAACAAATCAAGAGTTAGCTTTTTCCACAAAAAAAAGTCTTTCTGAAGTATTAACAAAAATACAGTTTTTTCACTAGATGAAGTAGATACCTCCTTCTATTGTTCCTTTGTTTCTGCCAACTCAGGTGCATAGAAAAGTAACCACCACCCACCTATGCCACTCTACCTGCTCCCATTTTAGCTTTTTTTCAGGTAATGCTATTAGCGACAAAATGAAGACAGGATAAAATTAAGTGATTGGCTGAAGGGCATTGAAAAATACTCCATATCTTTAGCTAAAACTGTTTCTCTAGAAAAACAGGAATCCACTGACACAGGTTCTTTTCTGATATAACATCAATTATTTTAATGAAATTTCACCAGCATATTAAATTATTTAATTCTAACACTGCTTATCCTAAAAATTGTATTTCATCTCCCTTCACTCAAGGACCTTGAGTAATAAAATGGAAGCAAACAAACAAAACATATAAAAAGATATGCAGATCTACATTAAACTAAGCACTTCACCCATAAAGAGTATTTGAGCCCACCAAAAGTCAAATAATCATTTTTTTTTTTTTTTTTTTGCTACTAAATGATCACAAAGTTCAATATTCAGCATATTTCTAGGCTTTCTATAAGTAAATAATCTGTCCTAAAAAGTAATCTTAGGTGTAATGGAGTTACCATCAAACCCATTGGCTTTGAGGAATTTAGAAACTATATAACATATTAACTATAAGTTCAAAGTCAATCTTCATTACAGAATATGCCACAGTGTGGTATCCCTCACTCTTGAAAGCTAGATTGTTGTTGCTGGCATGGTCTCCAGCACAGCAGCTTTGGGAGGTATCTGTCCTTTCTACCACATTCTCTGCCCTGAGAGTAAGACAAAAGGCAGCATCAAAAAACAGCATTGGTGTGGTAGCCTACAGTGGAACAGCAGTTATAGGCACGAAAGTACACATAATTTTTCATTTTGTTCCAAAACTATAGTATTGTATTTGTCCCATTGCAATGGGAATATACAGGCCAGAGTGACCTGCATTACCATTTTCAGTATATTGTTGACTACAATTCAAATTAATTACCTTTTTAGGAATCCAACATAGTTGGAAATAATTCAGCACTTCAGGATATTTTATGTTCTGACTAGATGCACTGAACAAAAGTCTGAAGATGTCAAACAGAGAGATGTTTTGGCAACCCACCTCCATTAAACCTTGCAGTAAAAGAAAATGCAAAAGCCATTTACCAATTAGCATAATACTCAGGATCTTTGCATTTAATAAAGAATATCATGTTTAAGACTTATTTTTTGAATGATACTGTCATCTGATGAGTCATGGTTCATTTAGTTGAATTTACACCTGGCTGTTTTGATAAAGAGTCTTGTCTGTATAGCAAGAGTATAAACAGAATAAAGTATATTTCTTACAGAAAATAACTCAGAGAAACTGATATTGTTATAAGAATTAAGGTAAATAACAATATCCTTCTGAAAGCACAAATAATTACACCTGCATTTCCACTTCTCACAGCAGTACACAAGTATGAAGGATGCATACGCAAACAGTGACTAGCATGCATTTTCTGATTACAGTGTTCCGTTACAGAAAATTAGTTTCAGAATAAGTATATAAACTACTAGCTGTCCCTTTGAAATATTTAACCTACTTGTAATTTATAATAAGTCCAAACTCCTTAAAAGCTGTTTTGGTTTTATAGCTGGCATAAATACTAATTATTGAATTATCAAAGACAATTACCTTCTTTCATTTCCCCTCCTTCCCATTTGCTAGAGGGAAATAAAAGAATCCAAAGTAAATAGTTCTCAAAATATTCAGCAGTAGCAAATAAACTAGTATTAAATATATACTATTTCTCACTGAAATATTTCAGCTAAAAAAATCCAGTGATCAGCATCTGTGAAAAATAATAATATACCTTCTATATATTTTACATATAGCATCTCTCATTGCATGGAATTTAGCATCTATAGAAGGCTGAAGAAGCTGATACAAGCAAAAGTTCCCCAAATTCAACTAGTTATCCCAATACCCAGACTCATTCATTCATATAAGTTAGTAGAAAAATCAACTTTCTTTCAAAAGTTCCAAAGGTTTCTTTCTTGAAATTTGTGTTCCCTTGCCTTGTAAGGCCCAAGATAATGAGAGCAAAAGTGATTAACTAAGAAATAAAAGCAACTGTTTGGGTTCAAACTTTGACAGTAAGCGATGTTAAGGTACTAGCACCTTAAACCATAGTAACATTTTTTTTTTTCCCCCTGAGATGGCCTCCAATGCAAGCTTTATTTCAGCTGCACTCAAATGTTGAGGAATCTGATAGAAAGAACAACACCACTCAAGGTCCATCTCCAGTGACTGCAGGAAAACACTTTTCTGGTCAACAAATAAATAAAAAGCCTTCAAGACAAGGTGTGTGTGTGCATGTATATTTAGAATTGCATTCAAGGCTTCAGAATTTCAATAGTATTAGCTTAAAATACATGCTGGGCAAAAGGAGGATGTATTTTTCTCTCAGTTTTGAAGCAAGAAAGCATCTGCTCATAGGCAATAAATTGAGGGCTAAAGTTCCCACCGGCTCTGATCTCATCCGCTAACTTGCAGGAAGTGCAAGTGCCTAAGCACATTTCCACATTAAACACCATATCTACTGCATTCGCCAGGCACAGCAGAGCAAAAAGAGGGTGGGCGCTGGGGAATGAAAGTATCCCACATTTCTGTATGCGTTACAACTAAAGAAACCTTGAAATATTTTATCCTCTGGCCTTATGCCTATCTGGCTCCGCTGTTACCTGACAGATAACCTCTCTGAATCACCAGTCTTAGCAGTCTATTTTAATGCCTGCTTCTCATTTGGCATCAGACCGCTTTCCTCTTTGTCCAGCTTCAAGAATACCACTGAATTTTTTTTTCAGTCTTTCTCACAGCTTTTTCTATGTGTTTTCAACACCATAGCATACATTTAAATGTCATGGTAAATTTCCAGTCTGAGCATTTTTCAAGTAAACATGATTAAAACAATTAAAACATTTTCCTCTCCTCTCTGAGAAATAGATTATCTTTGCTTTACAACAAAGAGTTCAATCTTACTGCAGAGTGTGTTCTTTGCCTTTGACATTTAGCAGCATGAATGATTGATAACTCAGCACTACTTAGACAAGAGATTAATCTTTATGTAGATTCAAGAATAGGAAGCAAGAGACATTCAAATTCTGTGTCTTTATACCTGAACTGTTGTAAATTAGAAATGTCAAAAAAAGTAATTTGTCAATTTATATGCAGCGGAAGAGCTCAGTTTGTCTTTAAGTATATCACCGGAAAAGAACTCCTTAAACCCAAGCCATATGCAAATATATGGTCCATTTTTAAAATATGCACGCAACACTCCTTATTATTGTTTAAAGATGTCTTGCCATGTACAAAACAAATCAAATAAAAAACTCAATGTAACAGAGAAAGATGCAGAGATATGATGGCTATAGTATCCAAAATATGTGTGGTACATTTAATGTTATTCCACTTTGAAAGGTTTTTCAGCTGGTGCAAGGGGGGGAAAAAAACTAATTTAAAGACTTTTTTTTGCTAGAAAAATGGGACAGATAGACTATTGTTTTATTCTGCAAAATACAGATATCTAAATTTTAATTTAGAAGAGAATACTACAACAGAAAACAATCAAATTAGGTTACTTTTAAATATAACAAGAATAAAGAAAGATGGAGGAAAAAAACTATAAAAAAACTAAAAAAAACTAATTAATTTTCTGATTAAGAGTAAGGTCCATATGCAGCAAACTTAGCACATGCTGGAATGCAAAAACAAAAACAAAAAAGTTAACATACTTATGTCCCTCTGTATTAATATATTCTCACATGGTCAACATTTTCACACACAAAGTTGTTAGTTACACGCAGTTCTTCCAAAAATTTTCCTGGTAGGTGAAAATGAATTTGTTAAGTGAGCTATTGTTTAAAATAAAAATCCACAAGAACTGCTCTGCTGTATTCTTTGAAAAAAATATTATACTGCTGTTTTGTAAAGCAGTCACTAAAAACAGAAATATTGAAATATAAAACATTTATACCAAATAGGAATATCTTGATGTCTCACTTTATCTTATTAACTATAAATCTGTTTGGAATGTCCTGCCGTGTGATGCAATGAAGTAAGAATGTACTAAACTGCCACTTTTGAGAACTAGAATACCTGTTTAGTTACTGCAAGTAATGTGCTTTTATTTCCAAATATATAATTAAGTATAACAAGAACATAGCTATCTTCCATAGTTAGCTATCCATCTCTGTATGAATGCAAAACACACACAAAAAAACCCAAAACCCCAAATGTTTAAAAACATAATTAGCCCTGAAAAACAGAGTCGTAAAATGGCAGAATTCAGGTCTACCTGTTAGTTTCGGTATGTTATGATGCATCTTTCAGGTCAAAAATTGAACACTGTGTTACCAATATACCACCCCTGGCTAGTTCATTTGTAGGATGGATAGGGCCCACAGACAGTGTAGCTCTTCAGTATGGCATTATTTTTAACATTCACAGTGAGGATGCATGCATTATTTACTGCATATTATCCACACTCTGTACTGAATACAGATTTATTAATTTTCTCATGGGACTTTACCATAGAATTTTATCACCACAATTCCAATCTGAGATGAACATTACTTGCAAGCATTATTATCCCTATTTAATATATCAGAAGCTGACATATAGAAATTAACATCAAAATTTTTGAAGATGTCCACACATTTGAGCCTTCTGATTTTTCTTGGAACTCAACAATTCAGGAGACTTATGTTCAGAGCACAGATCCTTAAACAGTTTAATTATTCATGCATTTCAGGTTCTAAGTTCCATAATTACGAGTGTGGAAGACATTAGTGACTAGCTGCAGACGTCTCATTTATATAATTTGCCCAGCATCGCACAGCAACTTAGCGCACAGCAACTTAGCAGTGTTCAACCATCACAAAAGTACAAGACTTTTTTTTGTTTTGTTTTTTTTTTTTTGAACAGGATGAGCAACATTCCTATGGCAATGATCTTAACTCACTGTACAAGTTTGATAGTTTGATTCATTTTTGGCACATTTTTCATTCAATCCTCAGTATGAGATGTATGTTCTAAAACAAACATGTGGTGTCAATAGGGCCAGGCAGCTGAGAGTGAAAAGGCAAAAAAGGCCATCATCTTACCCCACTCTCTGCTATACTGCCTGCTTGCTGTTGTTTAG
Source organism: Nothocercus julius (assembly GCA_013398735.1). Lineage (NCBI taxonomy): Eukaryota > Metazoa > Chordata > Aves > Tinamiformes > Tinamidae > Nothocercus > Nothocercus julius. The sequence goes on along the minus strand of VZSV01000195.1, from coordinate 1,311,419 downwards.
GGAATGAGCAGATACAGTTTCAGGGCTAGCAGAAGCTGCCTCAACATAGGGAAGGCATCATTTGGCTACAAGAGAAGCTAAAATTCAGTCTTATAAACTGCTATTGAATATCAAGGTCTGTAACAGTCCTTTCAGTACCTGCCAGCTTTCTGGGAGTGGTGTCTGGTGTTGCAAACTGTCAAAGTCTTACTTCTTCCAACTTCATCCAGTGCCATCCACACACCAAGTCCATTAATTTCTACTCGGACTCTCATGTGAGGTGGCAACTTCTACTGCTTTCACGGCCATTAGACAAAAGGGTTTTACTTGCTCTTGATATTAACTAGAATGAAAGATGTTATCAGATGTGACCAAGTTTTTAAATTTTAGCAACCATGACAATAACACAATATTATTATAAATATAAGACCATAATCATCCTAAATAATTTAACATACTACAGCTAAGTTTATTGGAGGAACTAGGAAGGTTATCCACTGGTCAGATATTTTTAGTATTTACATCTCTGTTATACAATTGGCTTTTCATACAGCATCAATTATAAGTGGATGTAGAATAATGTTATAATCAGATTCAATCAAATCACTGTTACCCAGAAAAGAGAAAATAATCTTAGCCAACATTATCACTGATAATTTGAAGATTCTATGTCCCTGCAAATAATTTAATATACAGTTATAAAGCAAAATTAATTCCAATGTTATTACCACCTACATATCTCCACAAATAGGAAGTTAAACATCTGATCTTTCTTCAACACTTTTAAAACATTTATATACCAAACACTATATTCAGACAATTATAAAGGCCATACAAATTTCAGTAATAGTAACATATCAGTTATACCAGAAAGAAATAGTAGCTGAAATCGCAGTTAGAAGACATGCCTACAAAACCAAAAACAAACACAAATTATGAAACTGTTCTTTATTTCCACTGAAATCACTGAACTGCTTTACCTTTATTGTAATAATGAATGCAAGAAAAATATGTTTTATTCTATATGCTTATAATCTAGCACAGCCTCTTCACAGTTATGATGAGAGTATCTTGTACAGAATATATTGTCTCAATCTCAAAGCCTAGGAGTTTATGAGAAGCTTAATCTGCATTTCTGTTAATATTATATCTTGTTTAATCTTTGCTAAAACAATTTGAAAAGGACTATATAAGGACATAATCTTAAACAACAGGATTTGAGATTTGGAAAAAGAAAATTTCCCTATTTTAGAACAGTAACTCAGGTTACCGAAGGTGGATATGGAACCTTCATCTTTAATATTTTGATGAAATATATATATATATATTTGAGAAGATAGCTTGATCCTGCCTCAGGAAGCTAGAAAAGAGTTGCATGGGAGATACCCATGCAGAAATACAAGGTCAGATGTGTAATACCAGTAAGCAAAAGTATTTTTAACCTGAGTTAAAATCCACATCTGAGCTATTTCATGCACACAAACAGATGCAAAGCATCACTGAAATACATAATAATGAAAATGTGATATGACTGTATTTTCTAAAAAATAATCTTATTTGCTCAAAAGGGACTTTAATACCACAATGAAGGGCTTCTACCATTTTTTCAGAGAGCATAATAAAACAAGCTAAACTTGAGGTCCCATGTTTTTCTCTGCAGTTATTTTTCTTTGAAATAACTAGAGAAAACATATTTTACTTATTTATATTTATTTTTATACCCCTTACATATTAAAAAGAAAATAATGTTTGAAAATTTCAGCATAAGTTGTAAAGTGTACCTACAAAGAGATATGGAGATAATAATATACAAAGGACATTTCCAAAAGCTCATTAGCTACTCTCAGTAAGTCATAATTTATTTCAGTATTTATGGAAGAGAGATTAAATTCCAAAACAAGCTATTTCATTAAAAAGAGAGAACTTCATCTGCTAACAAATCAAAACAATATATTTGGCCACTTCACATAGCAAACTTGAATTGTTAAAAGCCTGACAAAGTAATATTTAGGTAATAATCTGCTGGTGCATGCACAAGGAAAAAGTGGTAAGTACAATCAAACACAAAGACACATACACAAGAAAAAAAAAAAAAAAAAAAAAAAAGGACACACAACTATTTAATCTACTCAAACACAGTAACAGCTGGAAACCCATAAAAGCCATCATATCACAGCAATGTCACAACCGTGTGTTTTGTAAGCTTACTAGGAAATCTACAATCCCAAGTCATTACATATAGCTAAGAGAGGAGGAAATGGTGAAAACGCTGTTTGTCAGATCAAACCTACCAAAGAATGAGGGAACTTGTATCAAGGCCAACAGAATCATAAAGACAGCAGCACTGCCAAAGCCCCCAAGGCAATTTCTCAGAAGTTAAAATTAGACTGTGCTTCTGAAAAATGTAGCTTCATCCCTGAGATGCTTTCATTGGCAACGTCAGCAAGCACCCGGCCAAAGCAGCAGCTTAACCAGCCTGGAGTGACTGATGTTAGCAGCCAGGTTCTGAGGAAACCAGCTGGATACCACATGAAACTGGTTAAAAAAATCTGCCTAATTAAATAACTCTATAAAAAAAAAAATCAGTATTTGCTTTCTTGTCTATGCTCAGAAACATGTCAGGGAGCTTAGACTAGTTATAAGTGAGGAATATCTGAATAAGCAATGACTTACCACTGACATGAAATCATTAGAGCAATGTCAGCTTGTTCCCTTGGAAATTGAAATGTCCAAATGTCCAAACAGGCTTGTCCCACATAGAAACCATGGGCAGCTGTGTTCAGCTGAATAGTCCTGCAGATCAAGGAGCTGGCAGGAAGTTGGGAAAGAGGATGCAGAGGAGGACCAAGACTCATCTCCTCATCCCTGACACAGAGACAGGCAACATACTGGATCTGAAAGTTGGCCCCTGTATTTTAAGAATACCTAAATGGACTTCAGCAGCAGGGTTTCAAGCATGCAACTCTCCAAGCCTGTAACAGCTCCCCAAAGAGATGTCTAAACCTATGTGTGTAATGGAGGATTTTACAGTATCTAACAACAAGTATCACACTGAGGAGGGAGCTGAGTAGCAGTCAGTCGTAAATGTCTGAGAGAGGTTTTGAATCAAAGTAAATCATGACTTTTATGATTTACTTTGGGCTGGAAAACAATTTATCCTTCAAATTGGGTCTTTAGGGGTCTGAAGGTTTAGTCCACTAAAGTCTGCTTCTCCCTCTTTCTAAAAATATAGTCTTTAAATAAAAATTCCTGGTCATCTTTGCTGGCCTATTTTATAAAAGAACTCAGCAACTGAAAATAGTATTGCAAATCTATTTTTTACTTCACACATTAAAAAAAAATCTAAAATGCTTGAAGCAACTCCTTAATGCTGTGCTTCTTATCAAAAGCAAAGCCTTTTCAAGGCATGTTAGTTGAATTCAACTATGAAATTCTGAACCTTCATCATTTCTCATCTTCCAAGCCAATTGGAACAAAACTTCTAACCATCCAGTTCTGTACCATATATTTGCAGAGCTTTTATTGACCCTCATGGTATTTTTTACAATGAACACTCCAAATCAAATGGAGTTTTGTGCTTATACTTAACAGAATTCTTTCCAACTCCCCCAAAAATCTTTTTTCTATATCAACATCCAGTGGTGAACTGACCTGCAATTTATTAATATCCCCTGAAATATCTCAAAATTTTTGCAATATCTATTTAAACTATTATGCTTGAAATTATCCATGTTAATTTTATACTTTATTATTTTGAGTTTCTTGCAGAGACCCAGTTAGCAGATCTTACTGAAATGGAGGGTAATTTACATCTAGGAAAGTATATCTAGTGATTTACACAGCAGGCTGCAGGCTAAGATGTTTATCTCTTCCCTAATAAAACCCTGACAGCTTTACTTTGAGAATTATAAAAATATCTATCTGCAATACTGCTATGGGCAAAAATACAGTACAGGGTCCTTTGGCCAAAGCAGAAACAGTATTTGTGAACATGACATATTGCACAGGGATGAATAGGACACTGGATGAGTGCATGGAGATGGGAAGACCCTCAGAGGCTTATATCAGTTACTCACCTTTTCATGTACCCCCTGACCAGGGCTGAGGCAAAGAATGAAGGAATATGAGTAGGAAAGCTCACAGCAAGCATATAAAAATTAGACTTCGGGTCAGGGTGATTGCCATGGTTCTGTCGCTCGATACCAAACGGACGTGTTCCTTCAGCTTTGCTTCCCTGCCCTAGTTTCTGCAGGGAGTAAGCATATTGCCCTAGGAGTTTCAGATGGAAATTTCCACATCATCAGCATGCAGCTGAGATGCCAACCAGAAAGTGAGCAGGAGCCTACTGCTAGAGGAATTATTTCCAAACAGAACTTGTCATTTTATTTTAAGAGGAGGCATCTTAATCTTCTCAGAGTGCTTAAACAGGCTTTTCATTCCTGCCTCTCTTCTCATGGTATTCTTTCCAGAGGTTCTCTGAAAGCATTCAGTGTCTAAGTAGCAGGGGATGTTGATCATTGGAATTGACCCACTGTTTACAAAGAAACCACCACTGAGGACGTGTTCTGATAACAAGGTAGCTATTTTCCCTTTTGCTAGGAAATATTAGCTACTGCAGCAGGACAGGGTTTACAATTCCCTATCTGTCATTCTCAGATACATTCCTACCACTTCTAAGGGAAATTGTCTTCATCCTCCCTGTTCATATCTAGTGGACATTGGGTTACATCAATCTTAATCAAGTTACACCTGCAGTCCTAAATTAAATGCACTTTCTTGAGCTCAGCATAGTCTCTAGTGAAGAGTAGCTCTTCTTAGAAAAGTACTACACATAAACTCAGTAATTCAGTGTGAAAAGAGAAATGTTGCTACTCAGAGAGACTTGTTCTGAAGTAATGGGAATATTAATTTCTTTTAACCTCTATATTAAATGGGCAATCATCTCAATATTCATGTTATTCACAATATAATAGGGGAAGTAACCTTTAGAAGTATGTAAATTTTAAGGTCCTTTAAAAACAAGATATATGAAATTGGTTTTGTATGTGATATTTATTTCTCTCCAATCAAAAATATAACCACAATACAGTTTGGCTGATGGCATATGAGGGCCTCAATATTATTTTTATGAGAAGAAGCACTTTAAAATTCAGTTTTACTTATTTAAAATTCAGTTGACCAATACATAGATAAAACACCAGATCACACTAGACCTATATAAAGAAGTCTATACTAATCTACATAGAGAAATCTGTATTTTGTGATAACTTTTAGATCCAACTAAATATAGTCACATGTAATGGTTCTTTAATAGAGTTGGTTGAAATTGGTATTTCTCACATGCTTCCAGCTCATGAGATAAGGGAATTACACATGCTGTGGTCACATGGAGGAATATGAGCCCTGCCCTGAAGTCTTAAGGGCAGAGCCCCTTTGGACACGGCTTCTCGCTTTGCAGCCCTGGTGTTACAGTCCAGTGCTAGGTGTGTTATTTTGGCTGACCAGCCAAAACCAGCCATCCCACCAGGTAGGCTGCTTCAGAGGACATCTGAAACCAGGCAGCAAGACTGAGTCTAAATCACTACAAAAGGCACAAGCCTGTGTTCAGGGTCAATGTGTACCACTTGGGGGGAGGCCCTGTAGGGTTACCCAGGAGTTGAGGACCTCACTAGGTGGCACAGAGGCATTCTTGCTCAGCTTGCCACCAAATGTGAATTACTCTGGCTGGAGGAACATTTGCTGATTCTCCCAATTTTCTCTTTGCTGGAACTGACCTGTGGAATTGCTATAGTTTCTCTCTGTTGGCAAAAATCTCTAATCAAGTCAATAGAATTTCAATTCAGTTTCAGCTAATTTCAGCTTGAAAATCTAATGACATAATCTAGGTTGATCTACATAATTAAAATAGTCTGTAGAACATTACATTATAGTACTGTATAGATATATAGATAATATAGAACACTATATTATAGCATACATCTTTCATTAAGGATATGAGGCGAATATTGGAATTTTAGTTAAGCAAGTTAATAACTTTTCTTTTTCTAAATATGTTGTGGATTTTATGAACTAGATATGCCATCTTGGCACATTTTATCCAAAGTAGTGGGAGAGACAAATGTTGTGGACATTTCACTAAAAAGAGCATAGCAGGAACAACAGTATCATAGTTTAGTTTCTCCCACTACTTACTAGCAACTGTGATGTATTACTAAGAGTTCAAAAGGTCTGAGTATCTGTATAGTACTTTGCTGCAAAGGTCTTTGGACCTTTAGCAGGAACAGGAATAGCAGGAACAACAGTATCATAGTTTAGAGGATTCCCCACCATCATTTTTGACCAGCTAAACAACATAGATATTATCTTCAGCAATATATTAAAAAGAAAAGTGGATATAACCAATTACATTAGAGTCAAAGTTACTCTAATCCAGAAGGAAAGTAATACATAGCTAGAAAGAGAAGGTAAAGGAAAATCAAGGCTGTTGCCTGGAAGGGAGATGAACTCCATGACCTCTGAGGACTGCCTGTATTGAGGAGTTCAAATGGTCACATTTGTGCCCTTTTTCTGATATGCAAGACCATCTGTTCTGCTTTACTGTAAATCCACTTAAGCCAGTCCATTTCCAAATACGGCTGAGGAGATTAAAATTATATATATATATATATATCTTCTATACCCCACAATAACTGCACACAATATGTATGTTTCTAAATTCCCACTCTTCTACTGTTACTTCTGTCCACTGACACAAACAATACTCCGGCTATAGAAATGTAAATAATACAAAGTATGGATACATAATGAGGTATAATAATGATAATGAAGCATACGTATATATATGCACACACACGTGTGTGACAGAACAGTATCTTATATCCGTATACAGGTGTCTTTAATCTAAACCTTTAAAAATTCTATAGGTTTCTTGAATGTCATTCAGTAGTTATTGACAAATATTTCTCTATAAATGAAACAAAATCTCCGGTCTGCCTTCATTATGTGAAGATATCCAACTATGCAGTAAAGTTAGTAGGAAAACCCTCACTGTGACAGGAGGATTAAGAATGTGTCATATTGCTAATGGACTCTCAGAAAGATTCACTTGGCACAAACTCTTTCTGTGAAACTGTGTCTGGCTCCAAAAAATATAAATCAGATGGCAGGCTTCACAGAATGAACAGCTGAATTTCGATTAAATCTATCTCATATGCATTTGATTTGCCACTGATAGCCACCTCTGGACCAAGAGGAAAACAAAAAATCCGAGGTTTAACAGAAAGTTGGAGAACAGTGCCATGTGCTTTCCCTAATGACATAGCACAAGAATTATACATGCTATCAATGTGGATCTTTTGATGTATATTGAGCAAACATCTTATTACTACCATTGAATAGGCACCATTGAATGATTTTGCATAGGAAGTGTTTGCTTGATATGTAAAGTTGGCTGACAGAATCTATAATGCTACTCTCTATTGTATACAAACTAGATTTCAATAATATTAATGCAGCTTGTAAAACATTTCGGATTCCTTCCAGAAGGATGGTTTCTAAAAAATTTAAGCTATAGTATGATTGACAGAGATTTCTTACCCAATGTACAGAGTAATTTGATTCCACCACAGAATCCAACTAACATTTTGACTAAAAAATACTGCCAGATGCTAAACAATCTGTCTGAGAAGGACAAAGGGAAAAACAAGGATTATCAGTGCCTTATAATCATCCAAATTTAAGGGGAGGAGGGATGGAAAGAGGGGACCTTTTTAATTGCTATGAGTTTATCTATTTCTAATAATACTGAGCTGGTGGCTATTCTATATTTTTATCATATTATTATATAATATTTTATTTCATAGTTGGTGGAGATGATGAACGCTGATGGACTTGTCTCCAAATAGCTCTGAGGATTTCACTAAAATCTCAGATTTAATAATGTCAGAGCATCAAGTAAATTATATATGAAAAAAGACCTGCTAAACAGGTGAGATTTTGCACAGGAAGTTTCATTGAACAAGGGGTATATTGAGAGAGAGATTAAGAGGGAGGTGAATAGATGGTAGAAGCAAAGAATAGCAACAAGAATATGTTGACCTACCAATGAATAAATAAATAAATAAATAAACATATTACATTTTCTTTAATAAGAGGACATTTTAGACATACAATCTGCTAAATTACTAAGTTAAATGTTAATATCTTTAGCACAGCCTATCTAGAAAGGATGGGATAAGTCAATCAGTGCATATGCAAGAGAGTAGCATTATTAGTAATTTTCAGATAATTTTAGAGTTATTACTCAGAGGTTAATTTTGGAAAAGAAAAAGATCATTATTTAAGAAGGACTTTAGTTGATGGTAAATATATTTGTTTTTAAAATATTTTAATGATTTCCTTTGAAGAAAAAAAATCAAAACAACATGGAGAAGAAATAAGCACTGCATTTTTCTGTACAATATTGACAGTTGAGTACCCTCTATACACTGAAACTGAAAAACCTTAGGAAAAAGATCATGGAAACTGGGAGTACTCCTCCTTTGATAGCATTCTAATAAGCAATTTTTAACATTACACTTAGCTTTGGATATAAAAAATATTTATTTCTCTCAGAGGCTTCCTCTCTCTCTCACACACACACATTAATGTGATTTTAATTATAATTCTTCAGTATTGGTTTTGCTTTATTTCTTGTCTTTTAACATTTTTTTTTCATTTGTAAAATTCACAGCAAATGCTATCAATTTCTCCTTTTCCTTTAGGTATATTTCTTGTATCAACAGTGAGAACATTTAACAACTCTAATAAGATGCCAAGAGGTGAGATAGATTCCCTATCTCAAATTAAAATTTTATGACATAATATCAAGGGCTCAGTCAAGTTTCACTGGATGAAAATTAAATATCTAGAATCGCAAAAGATCATGCTATACTACCAAGTGTTTCTTTGCCCTAAACTTTATGAGAAGGACCAAAGAAAGCCCATAGTTCTACACCACAATTCAAGGGCTCGATTTAATTCCTCCTACACAGTTTAAGTCTGAAAACAATTCAAACTTTGTCTCAGACTTCTCATTATAAGCCAGGACTCTGAAGGACTTATGAGTCCTTCTCTCTTACTTATGAGACATGTTCAGAGCTGCAAGGTACAAAGAGCCCACTGCCAAGTTGTGGTAGTTCTTGCAGATTTCCACTGCTTCCAGTATTGTAGAGTTGTGAATTTCCAAGTTATCCAGGTATCACTACACTATACTGAAGGTTTCAGAAAGCAACAATGTAGTTCTTCCATCAGTCTTCCAATGTAGTTCTTCCATCACCAAGGGAAAGGCATAATATTTAACACTTCTTTATAGTACTAAAATTGCGAATCCAGATTAAAGTTTGATTTAACAAAAGCAATAACAATAATTTTCCAGATTTTTTTTTGATTAGAATCTAAAAGATATGTGCTATTACAACATAATGTTACATTAATACAAACATGCAGGGGAATCTTTTGTAGGCTAAAATAAAAGCATATCAAGTGAATCAACTGTCATTTTAAAAAATGGTGGCAGAGAACCTCCTAAGAATGAGTTCCAAGTGACCAGCTGTTAATTCATCAGAAAAAGTAAACTGGAAACAGATCACCCCAGGCAGAGGGTTACTACATGGTTATATTTTAGCAATCCTAAAATAAAATTTGTTAAGCAACTTTTATGATACAAGAATTTCTATTTGAAAGCTTAGTGATATCTTGATGGTAAAGCAGATTAGTTGGAAGAGCTAAAAAGAGAAAAGACTCTGAAAATAATTTCTGAACAAAAAGCTCATAGTCCACATGAAGAAGGTTCACAGGGGCCATGTAAAATTGGAAAACAACAACAACAAAAACTGCAACTAAAACCCCAGATTTTTTTTTCTTCTAAATATCTATGTCACAACATAACTTAGCAGATGGACATTTTCTAAAAAGGTAAAACCTAGAAGCAGTTAGGAAAGAACATGAAGTCTCTAGAAGTGTATGTCTTTTACGAACACAGATATAAATTTCAAATAAGAAATCTTAATACAAATACTATGAAAAATCTACAGACTTATCAGTGGAGTTCATTTTACAAACAGTATCATTCTCTAAAGTCCCTATGACCATACTAGAATCTATGTAAGCTAAGAAACATGACTTTCAGAAGCTGCTTCTCCTTTATTAGATATTCTTTGTGAAGGTTTTGATTATGGGAGTACTCTGACAGACCTAAAAGACGTCTTCACCTGGCCAGGTATTACACAGTTTTGGCTCTCTGATCTCACAAATAGTGGAAAGACCCTGAGAACAGGGGGGACAAAAAAACCTTATTATTTATAATTGAAAAGATCTATGGAGATTTTTTTAAAAAAACTAGATGTTCTATCGGCACTTACCTGTAGATTAAAGTGATCCTCAGATTCCTAATCTGAAGAACTAAAAGTATCTGAATGCTATGGCTTTTATCCACTGGAATAGTAATATCAATCAATCTCAATATTTCTCAACATTTCCTCAGAGACACAGTAATTCTGCAGAAAAACAAAGGCCATTACTACAGCTTCTATGTCTTGTATCATACAATCAGCAAAAGACTTGCTGAAACTTCTAAGCTTGCCAGAAGACAGGAGAAGTTCTAACAGAGATCCAATAAATTTGGGGAGTACTTTGGAATCACTAGAAACTAGTTTAAAACCACATGATAGTCTTTTAAATTTATGCTAACAGCTTTTCAATCAGACAAAAATAGACCTTGTAGCAGCTTTGAAACAGTTTTTGATTATCAAGCCATTCAGGTAAAAAAGGTCTCTTCTGAGCTGAAACACAGCATGCAGAATGCCAGAGATCAGACTGTACTGACAAAAAAAAAAAATGAGATAACTATTTCTTAACTAAGCATTACATCATTTTTTTTGTTGAGAGCCTGGTTTTCAAAATCCTTCTTTTAGTAGGTTTTTTTTTTTTTTTTTTATCTCAGATCCATAATACAGAAGCTAGCAACTAATTAAAAGATTAATATGGGATGTTTAACATCATAAATTAAATGATACTTTTGATTAATAGAATATTCTGAAAAAAAAATTAGAAACAATCCTCATAGATAATGCTGATAAAATGATTAAATTCCGGCTTAATTTATGATGCAATTAAAAGATTAAAAACCATGTTTCAAAGTTTACTTACAAATTGAGCCTGAATATAAAGAGCTTTTTCTTACCTGCTCCTTTTTTTTTTTTTGTTTAGTTTTTTTGTTGTTGTTGTTTCATAGGGTCCGTGCATGCAAAGATTGGATGATTTTTTACAGCAAAAACAAGCATTTGATGGAATATTTAGGCATAAAAATAACATGTTCTTCCTTCAATGTCTAAAAAAAGAAGGAAATCAGGAAATGCTGGAGCATTTGAAAATACTCCAGTCATGATAACAAACTTGTCTAGAAGAAGTTTTAACCCAGCTTACTCCAAGCAGCCCAGAATCAGCTTTTTCAGAAGCATCTTATGGACAAACTCAGAGAAGAAGCAGAGCACCATGCTGATTCCCATCCCATGCCCACTGCCTTTTACCATCAACATGAACTGGAGTAATTTCAAGATGCATAAGACATAGCTACTTTACACAATACAAAGATTTCCAAAACCTACAGAATTAGAGCGAGAAAAATCACTGTCAACATACCAGTGTGGGCTCTGGGTCTTGACATTAATATAGATATTTGATTTCCAAACTATGGGTTTATCACCTTTGAGGAATGCTGCCCTAGAATCTGTAGATGTATTAGTGCTGTTATAAGCAAATCTTGGTATCTCAGAGAGTCACTGCATCACACAAGATAGATACATCTTAAGGAAATTGAAAACAGTCTTACTACAGTAGTGTGGCCTCTCAGTTTCCACCTATACCATTTGCACAGAGCACTGTAGGATATTTTTAATATAAATGTAAGTATTTTAATGAAAAGGCATTTTGAACAATGTCAACATTTTCCATTTGAAAAATACTTGGAAAAAAATGTTCTTGTTGCTATAAAAAAAAAAAAAAAAAAATCAGCCTGGACAGCAGCTTTACTACACATGATCACTTACACATAATGTTTATCAAAGTTTTAAGTGACTGAAAATACAGTGGAGATGTGTCATATACTTAACCTTAACTCAGTTGAGCATGTTTTCTTCTATGACACATAAATCAAGATGAACATTTATCGTTCCAGACACATCATCTGCTCTTGCTGAGATATGCACAATACCTCCTCCCCTCACTCAATTTTTAACTCACTGGATATGTATGTTGATTGAAAGATCAATTTCTGCTTAAGTAACATATTCACCACCAAGTTACTTCAGGATTATTAAACTCAGCATGAAAATAAAGCAAAAATGTATTAAAGGAAGAAAGAAAAATCTGTAATACTAGAAGTAGCAAATAATTTTTGAAAGGAATAAGATCTAAGCTGACTCCTAAACCTTGTTGAGGATAATTATATATTCAAGAACACATCTAAACAAACAGGAGTTATAACTATAACAGATTTCTCAGGGAAGCTTTTGCTAATATAGCATTCCAGATGGCAAGTTCCTAATAAGCTTAAAAGCTTCATGGATAAAACACTGGACATCATAACTGATAAGTAAATTGCTTCAAAACTAGGAAGAACAGAAAATATGAAGTTGCAGAGGTCCTTCTGTACCCTGATGGCTTAATTTATCTAAAGCATAAAGATAAGAGGATCATTGGCAAAATAATTTAATTGCTAGCTGGTTGTACAAAACTGTGTGACTGGATAATAGTAACGAAACTAGCTCCTTACTAGAGCCACAAAAAAGGTTTCAGTGGTTTATTTATGAACTGATTTTGAAAAAAAGGAAAGAAAAAAAAAAAAAGGCACCACAGGACAAAGAAAAAAAAAAGTGTGTATAAAGAAAGAGCAAGATATAAACTAAAGAGCTAAGTAAAAAGATCTCTTTTCAATTTCTAAATAAGTATGAAAGATAAGATAAAAAAAAAAAAAGAAAAACGAATCCTATGAAGTGAACAGCAACCTGGAACACTAATACATAGGAAAAGGGAAAAAGACAATAAAGCTGCACTACAGAAATTCTTGTGGATAAATGTAATCAAAAACTAGCTTGGAATAAAAATAAATAAAAAAAGAAAGCATATTTATATATCTTTACAATAGTTTGACACCCCCTCAGTAGCACTCTTCAGGGTAATTAAGAAAGGTGCTTTTCATTTAATTCAACATAAAGTAAAAAGGTAGAAATGTAATTTCCCTCTCACTCTTGGAAAGCAGCAAACCTCCAAAGTTTGTTCACTGTTAAGTGGGTGGTCATTCCAAGAAGGGTCCACAGAAAGTCAGCTTGGCCAGCCAAGTCCATCTTACTGATTAATGACTCAGATGATTGAAGAGCAAATACTCTCCAAAAAAATTCTGAAGACACATAAGAGGAAAGGACCTGAAGCAGTGCAGAGGATGAGAACAAAATTCAAAATTTTATTGACAAACCAAACACCTCAAGAATCAGCATGAACCTGAATTAAATGCGGAGTGCTAAGGTGATATCATCTCTAAGGTCCTCACACACATCTATCATTACAAATCCACACATTTGACAGACTCCTGCATTGAAAATAACTGTGCAGCGTATACAGTTTGTGGTGTTTTGAGGGAGGAGAGTGGGCAAGCGCCATATATCATTTTTTTCTGAATATTCTACTCATTTCCTTAGAAACACCCCCCTGAAACTTTCCCACTGAAACACCTCCTAAAAATTGGAAGAATTTGGACTACAGTGCTGACTGATTAACTGAAAAGAAAGGAAGAAAGGCTGACTGAGTCTACATTAAGAAAAAAAACTCTATACTTAAAATATGTAAATATATATATATATATATATATATCTTTCTGAAGTCTTCAAATTTTCGCTTGACCACACTTAAATCACATTTCAGTCCATTAACATTTACAATTAGGTCTTCAATAGTTTAAATTGTTATTAAGCATCTTTCACGAGATTGTAATTGTTTTCTTAATTACATGCTGAATAAAAATCACAGTCATTTATCACATAATCATGATTAACATGTATACCTATAAATGATGACTATAGCAGTTTCAAAAAAAATAATGAAAACAGGTGGAATTAGAACAAGTTTTAAGCATTAAAGAAAATTGTGTATTTATTTCCAAGCATTTAACTATTTATATATTGCTCTATCTTTACCTGTAGTCTTTTTTTTTTT
>VZSV01000195.1:1274919-1288263 GCA_013398735.1 Nothocercus julius | reverse complement strand
AAAAAAAAAAAAAAAAAAAAGAAAAAAAAAAGCTCTACATAAGAATATCTATTAAAGCATTTTTTTCCATAGTAAATCACAGCAAATTAGGAAATGTATTATATATCCTACTATTAATCAGCTTCAGTCTTAGTTTATTTGCCAATGAAAAGCCATTTCCTTAGTGATAGGTTTTAGCATGTATTTTGTTTCTCTTTAAATTTATAAGGTTTTAGAACACAGTATGGGAGGGATCCACTGTTTTTTGGTTACAACTTGCAATGCAATTTCTGCCTACTATGGAGTATCACAGGTCACTTATAAAAAAGGATAATGCATTTTATCATGAAAAATACATGTCATATACATAACATAATATGTCCATATATATATATATGGAGTATGTCCATTATGCTTCCTTCAGAGGCATACCATTTTGAATCTGAAATACAATTTTCCTAAGTTTCCTATATGGAAAGCAGATTAAATAACAATTGATGAAAGGAGATAAATTACAAGAAAATGTATTTCAACCTTTACAGATGTTCATCAGGAAAAGGGAGTTGAAACTAAATTACTTGTCAGCACTCACTGAACATATCAACGGATCTAATATATAGATATGATGCTCACAGAAAAGTAATTGTTATCTAAATATTATTTACTCACTATGATGGTGGCGTTAAGATGGAAAAGGTTGTAAGATCACAGAGCCAAGGGTTCAGAAATCAGAAGGTGCCATAATCATGCCCTGTAACTTCTATAATCATAATAATAATAGCTTCCTATTATAATTTTTACACAACATTTTAGTCAATGATCTGAAGCATTGAAGCTGATGGTATTAAAATGGCCACAGATGAGTAGATATTACAGGCAAATACAGCATTATGTTATCTTTTTTTATGAACTGATGCAGTGTGTAGGAGTTCTTACTATGGACCAAAAGCTCCATCAGAAACAAACATACAACCAAAACAAAATCCTGATCCCAAAAACTTTGCAATTTAAGATTTTCTACTGCATTATTTAGTCTATACAACCAGCAATGCAAGACAGATATTTTGATCATTTTGCTAAATCCAATTTAAGACATACAGATATATATATATATACATTTCCCTATAAGACATTTAAACAACTTTAGAAATTTTTTTTATTACAGTATACAAAATTTATGTTCTTTTCACATAAGTTACTACATTTAAGTCATCTAAACTCAACTTTTGAAAGCTTTACTTTGAAAAGTCCGTTTCCTGTAATTGTGTCTGCAGCACTGAAATCCAACAAATATGTTTATCCATCAAGCCCAGCCCTTTGGCAGCTTCCTATTTGTCTGAAGTGCTCTTCTGAAAAATTGCAATTCAATCATTTTGACATTTCTTTGAACTCGAGGAACAATATGTCCCACAACTAATTTTAGCTGATTTCTAATTCATTTTTATTTCTGCCAAAATTCAAAATTATGTCTTGAACAGAGCTTGCACCACCATTAGTAACATTAACAGTAACCAAGTCCTTAAAACATTATTTTACGTATTCTAGTGTTGCTAATTTTCATGTTGCCAGCTAAAGATTCTTTAAATCGGTGTAAAGCTGATACATGCCAGCATGGCAAAAGTTGACCGAACATCAGTGCTGCAAAAGTAGTGGGTGTTTGTGCTATTTTATTACTGGCATTCTATTTTAAGAGTGGTATTTAATTTCCTGTATATAGTGAACTAAGTATAAGTTTTACTACAGTAAAAATTAAAATAGCTCTCCAGTATATTTATCTAAAGAATGGCTGAAAAATATTCTGAGAATCTTGCTGAAACCATGACAATCAGTAGGACAAATTCAAATATTCATCTTTTAAGAAAAGTTCTTGTATTTCCCACCTGGACTGTTAGTATTGGCAAATATTACCTGGAGATTTTGCATTAAATCCTGAGGAAACACATTAAAATCAAGTATATCAGACTTTTCAAGTCTAGGTACAAATGTTGAATGAAGTATAAATAATATTTCTTGCCCTTGTGGAAACAACAGTCTCAGTGATATCCAGTTTGACTCAGACTTCTGAATTATGTTATTCATTATTCTGCCCCAGTTCTTCTCTAAAAATGGACTCTTCCAGAACTATTTTCATTACAAAGATGAGCAAGTCACGACACTTAGTAAATATAATCCAATCCAACAGTCTTTGAAAGGTAAGAAAGAACAGAGATAAGAGTCCATTAAGCAGTAGCTGCAACTGCAATGAAGTGAATTTATTTGCAGCGCATTACTCCTTGCACTATATTTCTGTACAAACAATCATTTTTGTTACCATTTGTAGATAGACTGTTAGCATTCAAGCTTGCAAATTCAGCGAATGACTCACAAAGACAATTTTCTGTTAGGATTGATCAGCAGGCTGGGGAAAAAAAAAACAACTTATCTCTCTAGCATATTTTACAATACGACTGGGGAAGAGAGCAGATGTGCCTATCATCGTACATGAAGTGCATTTAGCAAAATGCCTCTATCCTCTTCCTTTGAGAGGCAGGCATTTCTGTTTCATCTCCCTATTAAAGCACAACTCACCAGTCACAACAATCAAGAACTCTTAAAGGTTACATTCTGAACCACAAATACAGCTATAACTCTTCTGCTCTTAATGCCTAAAAGAACAGTAGTATCCTTCAGACTGCTAGGCATACAGGGGAGGGAAAAGGAGAAAAAGGGCAACAAGCCATTTCAGTTCTGAAAGAATTACAAACAATCTTGTAAATTCAGAAGACAAATTAGTCATGTTTTAGAGAGAGAAATATTGTCCTATTCCCTGTTCTACTGCACTGAACTCATTACCATCAAGTCTTGATCAAAGATGCAAGGTATTTGCCAAATTCTGAATATTCATTTTCTGTTACAGGGTAAAATGCTAACTAGTGTGTTAGCAAATTCAACTGTCTTCTGAACGGACGCCTGATTCTGGTCTTGTTTATGGCTCATGTGTATTAAAGGTTTGGGTAATTCTGTTAAGGCTCTGTTCTGCTTAATGTAGAGATGTGCTGTTCAATTAAATTAAGTTCTTAAGAATTAAGTTCCTCTGCCTCAAGATAGGGACCACTGGCAAGAGGGTTTCAATCAAAATAACTGCCCTGCAATCAGATCATTAATTATATTCTTGTGTAATGACATTTATAAAAAAGTCAAAAAAGTTGTTAATTAGCTAAAATAAAAATGAATAATATTTCTTAATTGGATGGGGCTTAATTAGTTATCATAATAATTAACCATGAGGTTAACTATTATTACCATACTAAATCTATCCATCTCAAGCTGATATAAATCAAGGAGGAAAAAAAAAATGTTACTGCTCTTATAAAAACAAGATTTTTTTTCTCAGTTTTAGTAGCCTGCTTAATGATTTAGAATAAGATTTTGTTGTATCAACTCCAAAACAATGCTGCATTTTAATGCAAGCAATAACAAATTGTGCTAACAAAACTTGCTTTGTTGTGTGAGAAGCTTTGGCAAGTAAAAAAGCAAATAATACATCCAAACAGAAAACAAACAAAGAAAGAAAACAGGCACTGAATCACAAAAGCATAAATAGGTACATTTCACCTGCAGGACTCTCCACAGCAACTAAACAATTCCTAGTCAAAACAGCACCAACTGGGTAAAGCCTACCAGGAAAGATGTCCTAAATATTGTTGCATTTGGACTACAGCCAAATTGATTATACTCTGATCCTTCAGAATCTTCCTTATATCTAACAGTCTTGTAAACCTCTCATAACCTAACAGCTGAACTTATTTAGTATGTGACAGCTCATATTAATATAGATCTAGCTGCATAAATTTGAATATTTAGATGACCCTGTTCTCACTACCCAGAAGAACTCTGTTTCCTAAGTTGAATGCAAACCCAAGGGATCTGAACATACACTGGATATATCTCTACTTTACAATATATTCTTTTACAATATCACATAACCAGCTCCTTAGAAAGAGGTATGTCCCTAATAAAATGTTTCTCCTGAAATGTTTTCTCATGAAAAAAAAAAAAAAAAAAAAAGCCACTATGCAATCTGTTTGCCATCTTTTTGGAAGGATGGTAGCAATGGAATTGGAATTCCAATATTTATTACTGTAGACATACGACCACCATCAACCATGAAAGTTAGCTGGTAGAGGAAATGAACAAAGCAAAAAGTTAGAAATTACACAATCCTTAAATTAGCTGCATCTATCAACAAATAGGTGCTAATACCGATGAGCAACCACCAGACCCTCTGCTCCCTTTTGCAGGTGAACTCCTCATGTCTCCACAGTCGTGAATTGCACCTGAAAACTGAATACCACTTCCAAAATGCATAACAAGTACTAAATTTGGCAACAAAATCAACTCCCTTCTCAGTATACATATTATAAACATCCATCTCAGAAGAAAACACACTAAAAGGAAGCACAACATGACCATGATGGCAGTCTATGAAAACAGATATTTGTTCAAAACATGCTGTCCTGACATCTGATAACTCTTACGGTTAACAGGTGAAACCCTTAAACAAGTAAGAAGAATTGCATAGCAAAGAATTTTGTCTTTGAAAAAAATGTTGAAATGATTATACAAGGATACCTATGAATTCTGCAACAATCTGCTTGCTTTACTCATAAGGTGTAAAGGATAACTAAATGCATAGAACTTGAAAGATCTATTACAAGCTGGAAAAAGAGAAACTATCAATATATACATATGAAAAAACAACTATGAAACATATACTAAGTGGCCATCTTCCATGATTGTCATCTGAGAGAAATAATCTAAATTCATTCCATAACATTTAGAGCCACAAAATGAATGAAAACTTGTGATAACTTGGATGANGAACAGAGGAAGCAATATAAACTTCTTGGAATGAGAAGAGTATATTTTTATTATTCTCCACAAACACTTGTCTCATAGCTACATAATCAATAAACTTAAAAGAAAACAGGATTCATCATAGCATTTATCATTTCTACCCCATATAAATGGACGTAGAAAAAAAAAGTGTTATTTATATAGTTATTAAATACAGTCTTGAATACATATTAAATATGAATCCAGTCTTGAGTAGTTTGTCTGTACCACATACCATTACTTGTCTGAAAGCCAATTTCTACTGGAATAGGAATGAAATATTAAATTCCAGAAGTGACTGAGTTCTGCTCAGTAGAAAGACCACATTCATTAACATACTTCTGACTCTTAAAAACGGAGGTTTCTTAAGGTTTCCTCAATTTTTAAAAATATCTGCATAGTACTTAAAAGATAATGTGCAGGCATAAAAGCCTGCAAAAAAGTACTTAAATATAGTACTTAAACCTTTGGTTTTTTGCTAATATAATGGGTAAATTTGGAGTTCAGCTTCCAAAGAATGTATTACAGAGTATTTTTCCTGATATTAATAGTACATGGTGACCTTTGACATGCTAGTCAAATTATGATGACCTCCAGTTATAGAATCAAAACTAAAAATGCCATGGGCCTTCAACGTAGCCACAATTTCCAAGTAAAAGAGGAAGACAGAACAAAATTAAAGACCAGAGGACAAAAAAAGAAAGTGTCTGATACAGGTCTTGCAAAAATTATTTTGTAAATCTGCCAAAACTAATTGCACCTCATTCAAAACCCACTCTAAACTCTGTTAAGTATCTTGAATCTTTATTTAGATCGTCGCTGTTGCTTGAACTCCTGATGACTAACAACATTTTCTGAATTATTAGAAATCATTCCTTTTCCCAAGCTATCATAAACTTTCCTCAGTTTCTCTAATGACATGATTCCACACTTTTTCAGTCTGATTAGGTCCCTGAAATGTAATTCAGTTAATAGCTTTTGCTGCAGCCATTGATGAAATCATTCTAACAGAAACAACACTTTTTATAGAGAAGAATAAATTCAAGTCAGGTACAGATAAAGATCATTTCAATTCAAAAAATGTTTTGTAATGGTATTAGGCATGGATATACATCGTTACAAATGTAATAATAAAAGTCATCTGTGCTTATCTTTTTTCATAACACATGTGTACCCATACATTATGTGAATACAATAATAAAAGAATGATTTGTACCATGAAATAGGTTGAGGCTTTCTGGTATTAAATACAGTTTTAAAAGTCCTAAGGTATACCATTAGACTGATGGATAAAATAGGTGCGCAATGTTGTATCTGAGTGGTGGCAAAACTATATGTATTATATATTTACATTATATATATATAGAGAGAGGCTTTTCTTTTTCTTCAAATAGTCTAAGCCTTCCTTAAGAAGTGAACCACTCTATATTTTACTTCTTTGGAGAATCAAGTTCAACTCTGTAATCCAAGAACATCCCTGATAAAGACAGACACAAAAGAAATTTGCACTTCTAAGAATCCTTTCCTATGCTTTCTCACAGTTCTGAAATGCAAATCAAGAACAATTTACAGCTTTTATAATGCTTCCTAAATTTAAACAAATGCAGACACTGAATCTGGATGTGCAAAAGAAGCTTTATTATTATTCTGCATAATTAGCAGTTAACAACATGCACTGTGTACTTATTATTAATCACTTTCATTATAGGACTGCCTTCAGACCTGACCGAAGCTGATACCAATTATGCAAATACAGGGAAGAAGATCATACACACTTTACAAGCTACTCAGGACAAGGTGAAAAATGAGATGCTGCACATGGCAATGTTAAAACAGCAAACATCATGTTAGCTTGTGCTTATTTATTTTCTGAAGATAAGAATTGTTTAGGAGGTATGGAACATAAGAGTGAGTGGGAAATATATAGGATGAGAAGAGAGAAAAGTAATGCAAGGGAAAATATAGGCAGGTAATAGTGAAGACTGAGAATGAAGGGGAGAAAAACAAACAAAATGTAGCTGATCACATGCCAGTTTCCAGATCAATGCTAAACAACTCTGGAAGAGTGCCAGCCAGTCCTGCTGGGAACAATTCAAGTTTACCAGTAGATATGACTGAGCTCAGGATGGTTGCCCCAAGGCTGCTAAATTTACCACCACAGAAGACTCAATATCCCTAAGCCTGAGATTTAGCAACTGTCTTTCAATCCATCCATTTCTCTCTATGGCTTTCGCCTTGGCCGCATGACAGCGAAGAATGAAAAATCCTCCTTGATCATACCTTCCGCTGATGTGGAGGTCTCATGTCTGGGTGCTCACCTCTCCAGCTCAGTATAATTGCAACTGAAACCCATTAGACCTGTTGCTTTTTCCTCTGCAACAGTTCCTATTCTGTCTCCTAATACTTATGCTCCTGCTGACATTGATGCAGTAGAGAATTGAGAATGGTGACAGATTGGTGGTTCTTGTCTAGGTAGGTCAAAATCAAACAGTAACAACTTACTTTCAAACCAGCAAAATGTAAACAAAAATCAATGTGTATATCAGAAAGACATTTGTGGCACTTGAATCTCATGAGAACAGCTCATTTGCACTGTCACAAATAAAATGATGCACCTAACGATTAAAAATGATTCCTATCTACAGGAATAGAGGGTGGACCTCTATGAAGAGCTTTTGAACCAATAACAGGACAAAATCAATTCTTTTGTACTGGAAGCAATGCACAAGACTGACAGATACCTTAAAATGTATTATTATAAGTGACCTTTGAATAGATGCTTATGAAAGAAGACTTTAAAAAGTGGATTCCTGTCAGTCATTTTATGTTTATGTGCAACTTTCATCAGCAAAGCATCTCAGTTGGTTGTCAAAACAGGCTATAGGCTGTAAAAAATAATAATCTAACTTTACAGTGGTCTCATTAACCCCTAGAAAGATTGATCCATCTGAATATGTACATATTTCAGAAATCAGCAACTTTTCATTTACAGTCTAAGGAGTGATACAAACTTACAAAAGCAAACAACAATTCTTTGAGATCTTCCAATGACCAAAAACTTCTGGCCAATATTTGTTCAAAGAAACACATTACTCCCTGTTTTTAGGATGTTTACATACATCAGTTGAGAGGCACGGAAATTGATGTGCAGTACATTTGCATCTTTCTGCTTTTTCATGATATACCAAACTTTTGGGATGTCTGTACAAACTGCTGATAGATAAGTACGTAGATAGACGGATAGTATCAGAACATTGGTGGTCTAGGAATGATAGATAGTAACAGAACACTGGTGGTCTAAGAATTACAGCACATAGCATCCAGTATATTAAAAAAGCATAACAAGTCATTAGTGATTTTTTTCCCCGAAGAACATTAGACACACCGGGGTGGGGGGGTGGGGGGGAGTGTAAAAATTTAAAAGAAAAGATATTTCCACAGTAGATCCTCGGTTTTTTTTTATTTATTTTTCCCTCTTTGCTCCCTTCTGTTTCTTTCCATATCATTTTCTCAACTACAGCTGGCATATCAAACAGCCTAAAGTTAATACTTAAACTCCTTTTGTCTCATATGTAATTTAACTCTGTCATTCTGTTCAGTTTGCAAAGGGTTGGGCAAGTAGGAATGTGTGGGAGTATTGTCAAGCTGATTCTTATTTTATTAGGTTAGTTCAGTGTGAAACACCAGTGGTGCTCTAGTATTTCAACTATTAGCTACTCCAGCGGTTATAAAAGCAATTCAGAAGTTGTGCTGTTGTAGACATTTATGTCATCGCACACACTGGAATAGCACAGGTGTGCACATTGGCTCTGGGGCATGGAAAAAAAGTGTCATCCTTTCCAGTAAATAGACGGGCTTATATCATCTTCCCTCACTTTTGTAGCCCAAAACCTGACCACTATAATTCAGTCTTTGGTCCATTTGCACTACTTGCAATGCGCAAATTTTGATACTTATACCACACCATAAGTAACTCCCTACTGCTTGCTGAGTGTCAGATATGTTCCAGATGCTATGAAGAACAAAGCCTTGTTTCTGTAGCATTTGGAATATCAAGAAACTTAACTCAAGAACAGAATCTTGGAAAAAGGAGGTATACAGCTATTCCCTTCACATAACAAATTTTAATCACTGCTGAACCTGAAGTGAAAATGTAGCATCCCAGGAGCAACCTAGAATTAGCTAAATTAGCATATCTGAGCAGGACACACAGATGGCATCACATCAAATCAGTTAGGCATTGTGTGCATCACACTCATCATAATATCACCAAATCCCCCAAACTAATCTGTAAAAAACGACTACTTCACAATTTCCATTTCTTACTTCTATAGCATTGTTTATGATTATAGAAGGTACTTGGATAAAAAAAGAAAACTATTTTCTGCAGCTTATTGAAATTTGCATATAAAAATCTCTCTGGGAAATCTTCTTGGGATCATATATCTTAGCTTACCCTCTGAAAGTACAGGAAAACCTTTTGCATGTATTTTCCTGTAACAGTAGCAGAATGATTTGGGACAAAGTCTTCATCCTTACAGTCTGAGCTTATATACATTCCTTTTATACTTGCTATTAATTGAAAGCATAAAAATAAAAGTGGGAAACACAATTCAACTGAACTCTGTTGCAGGTAGCCATGAATTCTGTCCTTGCCTGTAGTCTAAACCTGGATCAGCCCAAACTCATGATTTCAATGTTAAGTCCTTCAGAAGTCTGGAGTCTACTGAGAACTGCTGTACTTGCTGTAGTCTGAGCACATCCAGCATCTGGAGGGTACTTAATCCTTGGTAGCACCCAATCCTATCAGCCCCAATCCAATCAATTGTGTTTTGGCAAATGTCTCACTAACACAGGAAAGGCTTCAGTCACTTATGGTTCTGAAAATCCTTTTTAAGCAACCAGATATATGAACTTGCAAACTCATTCCTTTGCTGACAACTCAGTGCTCACAACTTACATCACAGGCTACAGGGAGAGCCTGGGAAAGAGGCTCAGCTGGAAAATCTATGTCATAAGGAAAGATGAAAGTAGATTTCACAGTGTCTGGAATTGTGTGTTTAACCAAAGAAACTAAACATTTTTTTTTCCCTGTATAAAACATTATGATGCTTTGAAAGGCTGCCTGAAACAAACAAAACAGTGGAGGACAAACCCAAAAAAGCCTTTAATAAAATCAGTTTACCTATTGCGAAAAATTTAATCACAGCACCACTAACTTCTGCAGGAAAAAAGTAGGTAAAATAGCCTTCTGGAGTTCTTGGCTAGTATACCCATACCATGGTGAGTATCTGAAGAAACTAAGCCAATGTTCAGTGAGATGTTGCCATATTTCTTCAACGTTAATATTTCCTATGACTTTGCAGAGTGATTGCCATCTTTATTACTATTTCAATACAAATCTATATGCTCTTATTTTGATGTCCTCTTTGAAAAGATGAAATAATGAGAATCGGATTTTCAAAAGGGGGGGGTGTAAGTCATATCATTTGATTAAAAAAAAAAAGTACAAAGAAGTCATTAACATTAGTTACAGAACTAGTCTGATACCAGTTGCATGATACAAAACTCTCTAGAAAATTCCTGTTTGAAAGTGGATTCAGGAACAAAAGCCAAGTTATATTCAAAAATATATTGGTTTCAGTATCAAAGATTTATTTGAATGAAATTCCTGGCAAATGATCCAAGAAACTAGTGACAAGAGACCTTATACTGAGATGTAAATACAGTCATGCAACATTGTGGCATCTGAGAATTCAGGGATGAACAAAACAACACAGCAATGTTTGGCGTCAGCAAGTCAGCCCAGAAACTAAATTTGCTGTAAAGTAAGAAATAATCTTAGAAATAAAACAGCAAAGATAGCTTATAACATGCTTCATAAAATTCAGTCAATAAACACATTTATCCAGAGAATACAAGCTCATCCAACCAAAAGACAAAGTCATGCCAGCAAAATTACAAATATATGGTAACTCTTAAAGGGTAACAGACAAGTGTGCAGAAAAACAGGTCAAAAATGCAATAATAATAAATAAAATCAACAAATTACCTAAATAGGATCTGAAAATTCTGGAAGAATAAAGGGATTATATGGGATATACCATAAAGATACATCGCTGATGGATCAAGTAAATTGGTCACAAGAACCTCATAAAGTTCAACGAAAGGAAATGCGAAGTCCTGCACCTGGAGAGGAACAACCTCATGCACCAGGACAGGCTGGATGTCAATTGGCTGAAAAGCAGCTCTGCAGACCTTGGGGAACTGGTAGAACAAGCTGACCCTTAGCCAGCAGTGCCCTTGCAGCAAAAAATGCCAATAGCAGCCTGGGCTGCGTTAGGCAGTGCACTGCCGGCGGTTTGAGGGAGGTGATCCTTCCCCTCCACTTGGTCCTGGTGAGAAGCCCCTGCAGGGCTGGGTCTGGTTCTGGGCTCCTCAATACAGTAAATCCTGTTCTTCCTTGGAGCAAGTCCAGCAAAGGGACACAGAGATGGTGAAGGGACTCTAGCATCTGTTGTGAGAGGCTGAGAGAGCTGGGATAGTGCAGCCTCAAGCAGAGAAGGGGGACTTCATAAACATGTGTTAAATATCTGAGAGAGGAGATTGAAAAGCACAAGGACGGACTCTTCACACACCTGGTACTCATTGACAAGACAAGAAGCAGCATGCTTTGCACATCTCCAGCATTTTAGAGAGTACTTTCTCTTGAACATTTTGATTAAGAGCACCAAATTATGGGATTAGCAAACAGGTAAATTTGGAAATTGCTGAGCTGGTTTTAACTGGGCATCCTCAGTAACTTACAGAACAAAACATTAACAGCAGATCCCAACTCTATTATGACATTTCTAGACCGACTACTTCAAGTTGAAAGTGCCATTTTAACACTTTTCTTTCATAGACCTTCTCCATGAATGGGAGACAGGTTAGGGAAATTATGCTTGCAAACAACAGTGCAAAGAGTTGAAGATGACACTCACTTCTGAATTGAATTCTCTTCAGTGTGTCTGGCGCTTTTATTATTTTTAAGTGAATCTTATAAAAAACACTGGCAGTTTTTTTCAGGTGTGCAGCTACTCTTATTACGTAGCATGAACAGTACATCTTCAGGCGATAGGCATATGAAGCTGACCTTGGCTTTTTCCAATTTCTGATACACTGCAAAAGAAGTCATGAATAAAATAATAGAAGAGTTCAAGCTACTGGAAATGTTATGATTTAAAGTATGATGCATGCAAAAAAAAATCATAGTGTAGAAAACATTGCCCCTTTGCCATCTATTGGAGACACTAGCTCTTTTTGTGATCACACTCCATCCATTTCTGACAGTAAGTTGCTATAAAGAGTTGTGTTTATTGCTTTGGACAATATTTAGTAATCCTGGCAGTGGAGGCCAAACATTAAACCATCAGAGGTCAAAATGGGCTCCCTATGCAAGTATGCCATTTAAGCGCTTCAGATATCCAAAAGAGAGAAGGAATGATGGTGTATAGAAGAATGGTCAGGAATTTGAAGTATTCAATCTGCTTTTTGGTATGATAGAACTTAATTTCAAAATTAATGGAGGAAAATATGAAAAAAATGCATTAAAAAAAATAAAGTTAGTGTGAATATAATGGTAAGAATGGAGTAAGCTGCTAAGATATGTGTTCCTTTAAAAATAGAATAAATAAAAATTATATTGGACAACACTCCAATTATACTTTTTTTTATTTTTAATGTTGATAATAAAACAGTTACAAGACTGTTCTTTAAGTAAAAGCTGACATTGAAGTCTGAACATCTGCAATGAAAAAACACTTTAGAGTTTACTAAACTGATTACAGTTTTGAAAAGCAGGTGTTTTCTGACAGTAAAAGGTAAGACTGAAATTCCTCCACACTCTTTACAGTTCAAGCCACAGACAAGTTGGGTAACTTAATCTAAAAATTCTTATTAAAAGGAGATAAAAATGTATGGCAGTTACTACACAGATCAAGAAATTTAAAGCCTGCAATTTTAAGCATTAAAATAAATGAGTTAGAAACTGGTTTGAAGAAGCTACTGTAAAACAAGTTTGCATTGATCCATAGAATTAACTATTACCAACACTCATTTTTCACAAGTTTTCAGCCATGTCAGAGAGTTTTTTTTCCAAATCTTTTTGGTCCCAGTGCCTATGCAGCAATCTCATAGCACTTTCTGAGATTATGACAGTAATGACTACAGAATTACAGGAAACCAGATCTAAAAATTACATTCCGAGTTATTTAATCTGTCCAAGGAAATTCCACTTACATTTCTCCTAAGAACCTAGCAGGGAGTGGGACACAACAGAATCTATTTACTCTAGTGTTATAAACTATTCCTACACAAAGAATTCAAACACCCTCCACTGTGGTTTAAATACTGTACTTTTGTACTATAAACAAAGGGAGTGCAAAGAACAAATTTACATCCTATCTTCTGCAGAAATCTTTTTCATATAAAAGTGTTTCCTTTTTTTTT
>VZSV01000195.1:1262585-1273964 GCA_013398735.1 Nothocercus julius | reverse complement strand
ATAACAATGCCTAGCTCCAGGATTACTGTCTGCTACAAACAGCAATACCAGTGCTGCAATTATCATGCATGTTAACTATGGGAACTTTAACCAATGCTCTATGGATTGAAAAATTATAGAAAAAGTCATAGAACATCAGGGAGTAAACAGAAAATACTCTGTTATCAAAGTATATCATTTTTTTCCACAAAGATCAAAAGTCAGGTAGCTATGTGTGCTCTTCAATAGTATTTACTGTAAACGAGGAAAAAAAAGTCTACTGCATACTCTGACAATTCTACAAAAGAAGGTTTTACTATTTTTCTCAGATTTACTGCAAGGACTCAATGGGAGACAAACTGTTAATCAGCAAGCTATAGAGAGAATCAATCACATAGATGTTTATGGTAGACTGGCTGTCTCTCTTCTTCATATTCTTCCTATACAAAATAACTGTTCAGAAACCATGGTTGGACACAGTGGCAAAGGGTTTAAAGTTTATTCATTCATATTTCTTTTGGAAAAAAAAAAAACAAAAAAAAAAAAACAGAGCAGTAAAGAACTCATTTCAGGAAGCTGGAACATCAGAAAACTCTTATTCCATTGAATGTACAAAGGTGGATAATATGTCTTTTACTAGCTGTTCTTACCTGCAACCAAAAATTTGACCTTTGCCTGATCAGACAGGAGAATGAAGATCCACCGAATGAAAAAAAAAAAAAAAAAAAGGTCACAGTTTCCTTACCAGTTCTATGCAGCAGGGCCTTGGAGAACTGCCAAACTGATCAGTTTATACTGCAATTACTCTCTTCTCCTCGACCCTCAATATCAGTCTGTATGTGAATCTTGACACTAACATGACATAACATTTCTAAAATTCAAAGTTTCCTTGCCATTCTGCATTTAGCTTTATTTAGAATGTAAAAAGTAAAAATATTAGTAAGAAGTGGAAATATTCTGTTCTCAAAGTATACCATTTCTTTCCAATGAATAACTGTATTCACTTTTACCTCTTTTAGATCTTCCACGAGCAAACCAGACAGTAGAAAAAGGCTTTTCAATTCTTTTAACAAAAAATGTTCATAAATTTTCTAAAGACTCTACAGAGGCAAAATCCTTGTAAACTATTATGATTCATTGGGCTGAAAGTCAGCCATTGACTAAGCCAAGCCAAGGTCAATATTTACTGTGAGGTCCAATAAATCTTGATATTGAGTGAAGCACTGAAATCAATGCAATTATAATTGGACAAAACTTTCAGGTAACTAGAAATCCTAGTAAAGATTTCAAAAGCTTGAGGAATTGTTCAAAGGGAAAGGCTATCTGCACACGTGCCAATAACTATTCATTCAGGTCACAGATTATTATGAGTAATAACCCCTTCATCGTTATCTTAAAAAGCCTGTTCATAGCATCTTGTGGTATGGTTGAACAACATACACAGGGAGGGGTAAAGATGAAGTCACAAGAACCCCAAAGCAGAGTGCTAAAGTTTGGAGGTAAATCTACAAAAATGATCTCCCTGTTATTTGACAGAATTTAAGCCTTGAGATGCTAAACTTAATTCTAGTTTGACCTATCTTCAACATGAAATACATTGACACAGTGTTACAATTTTTTATGAGCCTAAATACATTTTAAAGTATTTTTCCTCCCTGCTATAAGTACAAACTTATTTCAAAAACGTTCATACTACATTTTCATTACATTATAAACCTGATTCCTGGTGAGTACTACTGCTCTTTCTGCAGATCTCTTAAGATCTAGTACAGACCCTATTTATGCTATACATATTTTGTTCTGCTAATGCTTTATGGGACAGTTAATCAATCGCCCAGTTCCTGTGGAAGCAAACTGCAGATCAGTAACGGACACAGTTGAGCACCACCTTAGAAGCAGTGGTGCTAACATCATTAAGCAGAATTTATAGCAAGCTGCTTCTTAAATATCTCTGTGTTCTTGGCAAAGATTTTTTTTCATAATTAAAGCATCATCAAAAAAAGAAAAATATCCCCTCATTGTCTTTTGATCTTTTACAGCCAACCACAGTTTTAATCTTCTTGTTTGTTTGTTTTTGCTTTAGTGTGAAGTGGGCACACACACTTCCCAGGTCCACCTCCATTTGCATCCATGTAAGTTTTGGATTGTTTTTTTTTTAAAATAAAGAGAGGAAAATTTGCTCACAAAGCAAAAGATAATGAAATCAGGCAATTAAGAGGCCATATTTGCCAATATAAATCTCAGTCCTACCAGTTTCTGAAGAGTTACCTGAACTAGGGAGTTCAAAGTGTCACCCTGAATACAATTCATGCAATTTTTGTTGTATGATACCAATTTTCTTTTCTAAAGTTTTACTCTCTTGCATCTGTTTCAGCATATATTCAATAGTAAACATCTGGCAATATACACTTTTTGTTCTGAACAACTGCAACAGTTGTTGGTTCATATGACATTTTTAATAGAGTTTGCTTGCAACCCATAAAGCCATAGGAGTTGTATCACAATCCTATTTGAACAATTATGCCAGTATCTCATCTTCATTCCTAAAAAATCCTATTAATTCTCAAAGTCCATAATTATTAATTCTCAAATTCTCATAATCCACCTCAAAGAGTTAAAAATATACAAAATAAACACACAGTTAACTTCTCCCGCATTTTACAATAGACACTAAGTTTTACCCCTCTCATTTTCAAACTTTGTTTCCAAAAAGAACAATCACAACTATACAAAATGCATTGATACATATGGATACACGCAAATGCACATTTTTATACAGTTTCATAGCTGAAGAGTCCACTACAAAGGAAGGAATTTGATTTTTCCCTCTCTTCTCTTTACCTACATTTTAGATTTACAAAAGCATAACAGACATTCTAAAATGAGGCACAGTGGAATAGAAATTATGTGCAATTTCAGCATTTATTCTGAGGCAGGAGATATAGTCCATACTCTATTTAGGTAGAGCAACCAGGACAAAACCTGTCTCACACTGTGTTATGCAGATGGTATATAGAGATGAGGTCAGGAAGAGAATGATCCATCACTTTACTGCATACCCTTTTCTTAAATCTACATAATGCAATTCTATGTAAAAATGGGAATGGTCTTGTATACAAGAATCACTCATATATGAGTAATCTTCTCTAATATGAAGGCACTCAAAGGAGTTAAAGGAGGTGCAAGACCAAATTCAAGAGACTGAATTATGTGAAAGCAACATTGAACTGGAAGATTTATACAGAATGAGCAAAAGACTTTAACAAATTCTCCCCCTTCCCCTCCAAAATAGAGGTGGAAGGAATCAAGACTTTAGATTCAAAATTGGATTCTTCTTTTGCTTATTGAAGTTCCTTTTTCTTGTTTCGTGGTTAGATTCTCAGCGATCCCTTTTTCACATTAATATCTATTATTCTGCACCTCTCGTTCAGCTGCCTGGAGCTTACACCACACGCTTGATTCACAGGAGGAAAAAGGCAAAGAGCAGCTCCCAAACAAAAGTGATTAATAATGACAGTTAGGTTAATGCATGATTGTACCACTCAGCCTTCCACAAGCCTGAGCCTGCATCAGCCTGTTCTGACAGCTATGCCAGGAATGCAAACCCATTGCTACCTCAAAAAGGGCAAGCAGAATCAGTGTGAACTGCATTCTAATTAAGACAAAAATTTAAGTCAGATATTTGCATCTGGCATTCAGAATTAGAAGCATCTTTCCCCTGTTTTCCAAGATTTTATGTTGGCTGCTGATCTTAGAGCAGACAAGGCACTAAAATTCAACATACAGCAGAATCACACTTTTCAATATTGAAGATGAAAGGAAATAACATTATTTCTCCCTCCCCAAAGTCTATGGGGACAGGAAGAGAGGGGGCATGTTTAAATAACTGTTGGCAATTAAATATTTGTTAGACATAGCTTAATATTTCTGATTTCACATACCACAGAATAGAGCCAAATTCCAGGGGGGAAATAAGAATAAACTAAAAAATGAGTAAGAATCACACTGAATCCCCTCTCCTCAGATTACCAGTTACATGATGCAGACCTCCTTCCAGCTTCCATAGTCAAGAAAAAAGAAAAAAAAAAAGGATTATATAGTTTCTAGCTGTGCTTGGATATCCTTTAGTGACTGCCAAGAAGATAAAAGACTTTATTATTACTATTGCAATTACAACAGCAGGTTAGTAATTAATGCTGTAGACATGCTTAGACCCCCCAAAAAATCACCCATTAATCCATTAATTATATAATACCTAGTATTATAAAGTACCTTAGGAATGCTAATAACTGCACAAAGCAGATTCTTTTTAAAATAATTTTAAAAATTCTTCTAAAAGCAGAGTAAAAAAGTCTAATAAATGAAATGTATTTATTTCACTAAAAAATTCAAGGTATGTATAGTGTGACTTTCTAGTCTTTAGGAAACCGATGGCAAATTTGAAGAGACTGACAAAAATTAAAGCAGTGTTTATTTAGCTAAAGTTAGTTCCCAACTTTCTTTCAAATACAAAATAGAATGATTTTTCTTAAATTTGTTATGGGAATAATTCTTAACATTGGACTAGAAAGCAGTGTTGTGGGACATATATAATGAAAAAAGAACCTTACAGAAAATACTCCATGAAAAAAATCATTAATATGACTGTCAATTTCTAAATATTAATAAAACTGAATAGCAACCAAACACAAAAACTGTATTCCCCTATGGAAGAATTTTGTTTTGTACATCTTCTGTATCACTCAAATTCTGTATTTCAATAATTCTAAAGGATTGTATAGTGATAATATAAAACAACTTATAAATATATTTGATAAGCAGAATTGCAATTACTTTCCTTGTTCTGCCATAAAAAAAAAAAAACTAAAATTAATCTATTATGCAACATTTTAACAAACTGACTTCTGTTTAAATACTTCTGTTGATTTACTTCAGCCAGTCAAGGGTAAAACGTTGTACATTTCTTTCAGTTACAGAAACAGTAGAAACAGTAGAAATTAGAAGAAGTAATGCTGTATTTCAGTGCCGTACTGCTAGATTTGTATGGAAAGTGAGAGAACACTGCAACAGTAATAGCATGAATACCTAACTATATTGTGGTTAGAGCAATTCAATGAAAGCAAGCAGCAAAGGTCATTAATCTTCTCAAGCAATGCAAATCCAAAAGTTATTTCACCTGAATAGAAAAAGTCTAATTCCTCCTGTACTATATCTTGAAGGAAAAACATACAATTTAGATAGCATGGGAGACAGTTAGACTTCTAGAAAAGTAAAAGAAAGGAGGGGCATTTAAAGTTTAAGAGTAATTCAAGATTAGTTCGAAAAGGACTGTATATCCCTTTAAATTTTTATCACTACCTGTCTTTTAACTTGCAAGAATCCTTCTGAGAACTGGTTCAATCTGTGTAAGTACATTATGTGCTCTCACAAGTCTTTCATATTTCATACTCCAAATGCTTCAAAATCCTGGGTTTATTTTATTTTATTTTATTTTATTTTGTTTTATTTTATTTTATTTTATTTTATTTTATTTTATTTTAATTTAATTTTATTTTATTTTATTTTATTTTATTTTTATTTCCTCTGCAGACCTATTGCCCAGTTTGCAAATGCAGCACATGGATCAGCCAGGATTTGTGTCACAGGTCCTGGCCACTGAAACCACTTACACCCATGGGTATGCATGCCCTTACTTCAACTAGGAAATATCATTTGTATTTGTAATTACCTATTTACGGCAGCAAACTAAGAGCAACATGGAAATGAGATGTGAAGACAAAGCAGTTCTCTCTCTGGAGAGTGTTGGAGAGTTTATCTTTAATATTACAAAACAGTGGAAACAAAGTTAAGCAGCAAGTCCTGCTCTGTGGGAAAGAATACCCTGCCTACATGCTAACGTGGCAATAAACGCTACCCTATTTACATGCTACGAGACTTTGGACAGTTTTCTGAACTGAATCTCTATCTTGAATGCAAACAATGAACTTTTTTCTGTGGGATGATTTTTCCATGATGCTTTTGTAAAGATAGTTTCTTAGATAAATTTCTCGAAGCAACACTGGGTATGCAGCAAACACACACAGTGCTATCTTTGTGTCGAGTATGGCAATGAAAACCAGTTCTCATATGGGCCAGAGTTACACTTTTGATAACTCTCCCTGTAGGCTTCCGTTATGCCAAATAAAATAAAGATATCATTTGTTAGTCCTTCAACACATATTATTTAGAAGCATTAAATAATGAACCTTTACAGCACCTCTGTAAAGCAGGAATTTACGTATCATCAGTAGTTCGCAGATGAGGACAAGGATGCAGAAGAGCTGAGGAGCCCCCTCAGCTTAGTCCGGATTAGCATTCAAATATCTTGAATCTCAGGTGGCACCACGGCACAGCTGTAGCACTCTCTCTCAATTTGCTCAGTAAAACTTTCAAAAGTAACGTTCCCTTCTTCCCCAGCCTAAGCCTCCCCATACTAAAACATTCTGAGAAAAGACTTCAAAAGCAGATCAGCGGCACAAGGACCTCAAAGCCCCAAATCCATCTTCAGCACAGCTTGGGCACTTAGATACTGCCTTTTCCAGCCACGTTAGGTGCTTGCAGATGGATCCGTCGTCACTCACGTGCTACCAGCAACACTGCTTACCCCTAGCCGTGACCTGCCTTTTCCTTTCCGCTGTGAGCCCACCCGCCCGGCCGGGGACCATGGGACGGACCCAAAGGTCCTTTGGTGCTCCCGGCACTCAGCAAGGAGGCTCAACAGTGACAAGATCCAATTGGCATCCTACTGAAATCACTTGCAATTACACTATTGACTGCAAGGGGAAAGGGCTCGACCTGCAGCTATTTCGTTCATCCTTATTATATGTTATTTTCTCAAGAGAAATGGATTTCTGTGATCCTCCTGGATGCAGACAGGTCCAGTGTCCTCATATAACATTGAACAGAGTTTAGCACCAGTCACAACGCAGCGTTAGCAGGTACTCGGTGAGACTTCCTTACAGTGCAGCCACTGCCTCAAGATATCACAAACCAGTGTGATGCAAAACAGCCAAGAGGAGGTTCAAGCACTTCTCCTGTGGTGCCCATGGGCAATACAGCCCAGAGACAGCTCCTTGGGGCTGGTCTGCCAGCCTCTTCATTTCACCTTCATCCCTCCCCTTCACCTGCCATGGCGCTGAGGGCACAAAAAGCCCCAGCAGNTATTTTATTTTATTATTTTATTTATTTTATTTTTTAATTCATACTACAGTTATTAAATCTAATGAAGAAATGTGTATGGGGCAAAGTGTTGGAGGGCAATTAGGACACCAACTATTATACCATAAATTGAATCAAAGCATTAAGTTAACTATTGCAGGTCTGGGGCCTACGACACAATGGGACAAAAATGCACTTTTTATGCTCACTTTATACCAACATAAAACACCTCTGCCATTAAGAGAACAAGAAACAATATGTAATATTGTGCACAATATGCATATGATCCCCATCCAAACTGCTGCTGTAAAGCAGAGGGGAGCCTGCTTCTTGCAACAGCATTGGCTTGTTCATGCCTTTGGTTGGCCACGCACAACTACACCAGGCATATTCTGGGTGAAATAGCCGTGCGCCTGGCTACCTTCCAACCAGTTTGGCTGGAATAATTTTGAAATACTTTGGACCTGTCAGGACAGCTGCATGCATGCACTTATCTGCACAAAACTTGACCCAGTGTGGTCATTTCCTGAGGTCATGCCTGAAGGATACAGTGCAGAACACACTACAGGAAAATTTGATTAATTTTAGGATAGTCTTAGCAAGACACTGCACACACAGTTGTGGCTAATCACCCCCAGGTAACAGTTACTCGTCAGTCAGAAAATTAGCTCAAAAGTGTCCTCTGTTCTACTATCATCACCTTCATCTTTCTGGAGACCCAGAAAGTCAGCTGAATGCTATGCAACAGCAATTTTATGGGCAACAATTTAGCAGAGCATAAATGTTCCTTGCCATAAAAGAAATAATCAAGCATACTGCTTTGTTTCAGCATCCTTTAACATGCAATTTTCATGCAATTTTCTTCCACTCACATCAACAAGAAAAGAGAGGTGCTCTTCATTCCACCTTTCCTCAGGCCCCCTCTGAATTCTGTCCCTGGGAAAAGCATCAGGATCATATTTTTTCCAATCAGGATGGTTTCTCTTAAGTTAACTCTGCTGGTGTCCATTTAAGCAGCAATTTAAATGATCTCACAACCTAATTTTCAGTACAAAAAGTACTCGCTATCATTACCTATCAGCTATATTCTATGAGACCATAGAGTATAGACTTGCATGTTGGTCTCAAGACAACTTAATTAAAAGCTTAATTATCTGCAATTTAGAGAAGCTTAGAGAGATTCCACAGTTCCCAAACTCAGCAGATAACACCCCACCAACATGCCCAGGAGCTGCACTTCCCAACCCATCTTCTGGTGTAACTACTGAGGTGGATCATGCAAAGCAAAATACCCTGACATCATTCTCTGTTTTGGGAGCAGAATCTGACATATCAATTACATGTAACATTTGGAAAACCCCAAACAAGCTTATTCAATATACTTGTTTTTCACCTCTTTCCTCCCTCACCATTAGCTGAAACGATTCACTGAATGATACTTAAATAGGACAGTTAAATTTGCTACTTAAATTTAACACACAGCTGCTGTTTTGGGGAAATAAACTACATACACATACATAATAAAATGAATTCAAACCCTTGAAACTCTGGACCAAAAAAAAAAAAAAATATATATATATATAAAACCAGAGATGTTCACGCTCTTTAGATATTTAAATTCTGTTCTGGTAACACTTTGTATGACAGTGGCAGAGTTTAACATTCATAGCTAACTTTCATATGCATTAGAAATTTATTCTGACTTTAGAATTCTTGCTTTCACAGAAAATGTGTTGCTAACATAAAACTTGCAAGACTCTCCAAAGAGTTCAAATAACATGATCCATTTTTGTTGCTGTAATTTTGCTGTCAAATCTCTTTGGTCTTAAGTCTTTGAAAATCATGAACTGAAATTTTAAAAACCTTCTCAAGCTTCAGTTGAAATATTGGTTTTCACAGAGAATAACATCAACCTTTACTAGAAGTATTGTAAATGCTATAGGTTTCATCAAAGTTTCTTGAATAGTTAGTTTCAAGCTACTTATTAATGAGAAGAATCCTGACACTGATTTTTACAATGACAATAGATATTTGCTTTGAAATGATAATTTGAAGATAGGATTTTTTTTTTAAAGTTACACGGTATCACACTCTATTCTTCTAATACTTCTAGTAAATAAATTTTGCTGTCAAATCTCTCAATTCACAAGTGTGCAGGATTTTAGTAAACAAACACTTCAGAGAAGCAACATTTTTGCAGCAATTTTGGGCTGAAATCATAATTAAGTCTCATCAACTTCAAAGGCATCATAATTAAAAACATGCATTTTCAATATTGTGATTACTTAGTGTATATATTTGACTGAATTAATATCATTTGTTTAGCATGCATTTTCTCTCACTATTGAAAGTACAAATTCCAGATTTTTTACAGTTATTACTTAGAGCTTTTATACTGCCTCCTTGGAAACACATTTGATTTTATATGGCAACTTTTTGAATTATTATATTACATGGTTAGAAATAATTATGAAGTACATCTGGGACTGACACACTCAATGGTCTGTGCCTTTTTCTTTCAGGGATGCAGGACAATACAAATACAAGCTGCAGAACTGTAACATTTTTCTATATGAGGAGTATATCACACTCCATTAGGAACATGGGTAGGAAAAGTAACATACAGAAGAAATGGAAAATGAAAAAAAGCATCTTCCACAGAACTTACACAGACCCAAACCAATTCCAAGTCAACACCTTGCAGCCCATATTCCAATTAAAGTCATGTTGTGGGTTTAGCCACTTATGACTTTGAAAACCTCTTTGCAAATGTTCCATTTCATTGTTTAGTACACAAATTACAAGAATTTATGAAATATTTTAATCAACTTGCTCAGGCATAAAACTGTGGGTTAAAATATTAGTAGCTGAGCCTTCAAAAATAGAAGCACTTTTAATACAAGATGTGACCTTCTTGGAATATATGAGTTTGGAAGCAAAGGAAGTTTCCTCTCCCTTCTCCCAATCTAAGAAAAGGATACTCCTTCACTTGCATTCTGATTTGTTTCATTTTTCCTTTTCCCCATAAAAAAAGGCAGGCAAGATAAGACTACAAGATGACATACTGTCCTTTCTGCCTCAAAGAGGCTGCCAAGAGTTTGTGGATCCTTACAAGATGGGCAAGACAGAAGAACAGTTTGAAAGTTTGGCATGGGCAATTCTTGGGCCATAAATAAAACTCCCAAGTTTTATCATGGAACAATTAAGAAAAAAAAATATAATTTCTCATGTCAAACTGAAGTGTTCAACAAATGTGATTTTGACTGTCTCATATTGTAACAACCAACATACTTTCATTAGCTTACACAATTTTGATAAAGAAAAAAAATAATAATTGCAATCTAAGCAAGAAAGTTTTCTTATTGGTTAACTTTATTTTGACTGAAGAGCACAGTTCCCATAGTATCTAGATACTATTTGTTTCATTTACAAGTACTTGCACAGCCCATATAAATCATTTACAGTTAATTCCTGGCCATTGTAAGGGTCTGCTGTATCACTTCCCTGAACAGTAAAACAAATCACACTGTGGTCAAAAAGATCACATTCAGTGTACTCTTTTGTACAGGATTGGTACATACAAATTAATAGGTACAAACCAGGAAGATTTCTCTCCTTTGTCTTGTTAAAATTCACTATTCATCATCATGACTATAAGCTTATTTGTATGCTAGTGAATTATATATCCGATCTTTGACTGTAGCAACTGAACCTCAATACAATCAACAGGACACCTGGAGAAAAGAGTGGACAGTGCTTAAACAATCCATCATGATTCTGCAAGACTTGCTGAAATAGAAATGGCAAAGAGTTAAGGATTCCAAACATCCGAATATTGTCAGAAGATGAAAGTACTACAAGAGCAACAGAAGTGTGCTCACGTGCTTCTCCAAGGTTTTGTTTCATTTCTAACTAGAAAAACAGGTGATTCTGGAATACACTGCTGTAATTTTGCTGCCAGATTTCAAATGATCATAAGAAAGAAAAAAAAAAAAAAAGAGAATTACAATTCAATATAAAGACATTATGCATATCCTATATGGCAGTATACAGAAAGTGGAAAAAAGGACAGGCTCCTTGGGAGGAATATAGGAACGTTGTCAGGGAATGCAGGGAAGCGACACGGAAAGCTAAGGCACAGTTGGAATTCAATCTGGCAAGGGATGTTAAAAATCACAAGAAAAACTTCTTTAAATATATTAA
>VZSV01000195.1:1248895-1260969 GCA_013398735.1 Nothocercus julius | reverse complement strand
CAACCTTAAGCATTCTATGATTCTATGATTCTATGGTTACGTTATCCTTTCAATCATATATAAACAAAAGCAGAACCTTCAAAAAAGCAAAAATTATAAATGTAAATAATCTTATATGGCATCTACTTATCATGAATGTAAAATAAAATGCAACACCTTGTTATTCTGTATAACCTTCTGAAAAAAAAAAAGAATTAATCATCCACCCAAAGAATGAACAAACATCCCCTCCTATAATTCTGTTCTCCTGGATAATCATTTTACGGTGATTACGGTGCATGAATCCAGAATATGTCCCAGAACCATTTCACCGTGGACATAGATCAATATCCCAAGGGACAGTCTAGGACTTAAAAATAAATAAATAAGTAACAAAACAAAAAACTTTTGAACGAGGCAGAATTGCACATAGCGGCTCACCTGCAATTACACTGCAGGAAGTCTTTATAGTTCCTGTTTTCAGGTGCAGCAGGCTTCATGCTTGTGGGGGAATCACAACACCTACAACATATATGGCTGCAATGGATCACATATTCTAACACATTTGTTTACATCGCAGCTAGACATGTTTAGGATGCCAAGATCAAATGAAGTGCTACTAAAGATATTTGACTGTGTGAACTATAGGACACATTTTAGTCTGTACATATCTTATAGAAAAGAGGAAGATTTCATCCTTTAGTTTCTCTGCTGCTTTGGGTGGAATTAAGAAATCAGAGGAGGACAGCAACTACATCCAGCTGTTCCAAATCTGCAGCGTGCAGCACCACAGCATCCTGTAGGATGACATGACATCAGTGCCCCCAACGTGCTAGCCTGAGGAATACTTCCTCCTCACTGAAATACAAAGTGAAGATTCTCAAGCTAGCTACAGACACAGTTGCAACCCTTTGTCTTACAGCAAAACAGCACATGAACATGTATGTTCACTTCCGTAACTCACAGAGGCCTAATGAGGGTCCAACTATTTTGTTGCTTTAAGAGCCTGTAGGGGTAGAACTGAGAGCATTAGTGAACTAAGATTTGAAGTTACAAAACTGAAAACAAATATTTGCAACTATTTTTGTGTAGTCTCTAGCATCAGATCTCTCTTCAACAAAGCTTTTAAGCGTTTTCTTGACTGAAAAAGAGCAAACCATACTTTCTTCTCCTCCTCCCCCGCATATGTACTTGTTCACAAATTTGGGTTTTGAAACAAAAGGCTCCTTAGTACTGTTAGTTTCCTGCAAAAAATGATAGGATGATACATTTCTCACGCTATCATGCAAGTACCATGATACCAAGAATTGATTATAAATATATAAATAATTTAGAGAATAAAATACAGCTGGAGGAAAGAAAAAAAATCTACATAAATGACAGTGAATAAAGTTTTCAAAGGGAAGTAGGTCTAATTAGCTTTCAAGACGTTTTGTAAAACATTAAGCCTCTAAGTTTTTTTCTGTATTCTGTCTGGTTGAAGAAAAAGAAAAGACTGCTTTCTGCAAATCATACTTATTTCTTCCTCAAAAATATCACACATTAAGTAGAAGAAAGGAGAAATAGATAAATTGCTATAAGCAAGGAAAAGAATGCCTCATTAAGGAAAGGTTATTTTCCAGTGAGTCCTTCCTGGATGGGAGGTCAGAAAATGACGAAGGAGATTTTTTCCCTTTTTACAGGAGAAACAAATAGTTTCTTCATCCTTAATAAATGACTAGATTGAAGTCTATGGCAGGAACTCATTATTGGTCCTTTACTTTTAGGTAAGCTCAATCATTACCACCACTATACTTTGGAGGAAAACAAACAAATAAAAACAACAACAACAAAAAGAAAACACTTGTATATTCAACTGCAATGATTTTTGTGGGTTTTTGCCCCTAAAACAGATTTCCAACAAGAAAGTTTAAGTACAGCTACACCAAATGCAAGAGTACAGAAAATGCATGAATCAAATTC
Source organism: Nothocercus julius (assembly GCA_013398735.1). Lineage (NCBI taxonomy): Eukaryota > Metazoa > Chordata > Aves > Tinamiformes > Tinamidae > Nothocercus > Nothocercus julius. The sequence continues at coordinate 1,259,028 of VZSV01000195.1, read as the reverse complement.
AACAGTCCTGTTTATGTTTTGGCAAGCTGGTACTTGAAGCTGAGAAGCATCCACTATTCTTATAAACTATCCTTAAGCATCAATTACAGTTGTGGATTATGATATTGAAAGATGATCTGATCATAGAATAATGGTAATTTGTAACAGTTTCTATATTTTTTTTTTTTAAGAATTATTTTCTTTTTAAAAAGAGAAGAGAGAAAATGCCTGGAAATGAAGTAAAAACAAACAGAACAAATCTCAAGAAGGATTCAAAAGTGAAGAAGGAATGGCTATTCCCTATGTCATCACGGGCAAACTTCATTAGCAGCACCCATTGCTGGAAAAGGAAGGTACTAAATCATCCCTTGCATATTCCTGTATTGGATTAGATGTGAGGTGTGACCTTTAGAATATTCTAGCTTGAATTAGAGATAGTCAGACTGACAGGAAACTTTTGAGCTTGGAGCTGGGAACAAAGTGCATATTTAGACTCATACCCTTTCATTGGGACTCAGTCTTGCTTAACAGAATAATGACATCAACAAACACAAATAAAAACTCTGGAATCTAATGGCACACATTATATTATATATTATATGGCCCTAAATACTCATAAACCTTCACTGAATTTTGTGGAGTTTGCCAGCTTTCAGCTCAACTCCCTCTTAGAAATTTCTGAAGCAAACTGTTCTCCTTGAAACAGAATTGCAAGGGAAGATTAGCATTTCAGAGGATTAGATTTCAAAGACTGCTTTATAACATCAGTAATGAATTATGTTATTGACAACTGAGAATGCAGGAAAAGGGCAGCTTAATATAGTGCACAGAGCTGGCCATTGATCAAGGTAGGTTTCCTGACCACTTGCCTCTAAGATAATTTATTTTTGATGAGAAATTTCAAGATTTTCATAAAGAGAGAAAAAAAAAAACAGGAACAATGACAATGAACCGCCATAAAATGTCTTTGAAATAGCCAGTTAATGTTACTGCACTGCTGTGTTGCAAATGAGGCTTCAGAGTCTAAACAAGTACCAAATACGGATTGTTTAGATCATCAGACATAATATCTCCAGCATCCGGTATCTTTGCTTTTCTTTCCTTCCAAAGGCTACCCTGCAACCATGAAAAAGAGTCTCAAAAGTTCTTAACAGGAAAAAAAGTGTAAGACATATAGAAAAAAATGAATACCTGTTACCTGAATGGCAATCTGAGAGAAAAATAAAAGACCACACATCTGGGGAGTAGGTAGTGAGAAAATGATCCACAGTGAAAGGTTAACAATTTTTAATGCATTTTACACTAATCACTTTGTACAAGCAAATGAATTTAGCATTGAACAAAATGCTACAGATGAGCTAAATTCTGATCTACGATTTAAGGAAAACACAAAATGGGGAACAGGAAGAAAAGAAAATCCTCTCAGGCAAAACTACGTTCAATAAACCCTTGCTCCTTTAAGTAAAGGAAGCTTCACACCATGTTAGTGGTTTCACTTCTTCACTCAGTGGATTTAAATGAAGAGTTAAACATTTTTCCAAAAATGGACAGTTCAGAAAAGGATCCCATTTTTAATGCAGTTCTGTTTTACTTTGGTAAAAATTGCAAAATTTTGTATACAGGTTGAAGATTATTAAGCAAAACTAATTTTCAAATTCTGTTGCTGTTTACCAGTGGTACAGTTTTATGAATAAAGAAGCTAATTCAAAGTCCATGTTAGAAAATTAATTAATTAATTGTGAGGAACAGCTGGTGTAAATGAGTATTGTTTCAGTGATTTCCATAAGGCTTCCTGATATCAGTTGCAAGCTAATAAGAGATACCAGCAGTTGATCTTTAAACAACTTTCTCCTTGAATATAACTGTTAGTTACCCAGGAATAATGAAAAAGTGGGAAAGTGTGTGAAGGCCCGCTTCTCAATACACCCACAAAAGTGTGCTCTAATTAATCAGTAGAGGAGAAAAATATTAGCACAACAGAAGAGAAGCACTTAAGATTAAAAAAAATGTTAGATTATTAAAAATAAATAGAAATAGTTGACCGACTACAGAAAGTTCTTAATTTAAAATGTAAGTTAAGTATAAATTGGAAGTTTCTTTGATGGCCCTGCCTAGTCTCCATAAGAACGAGCACATTCAATGGGCGACACTGTAAGTTGCTAAATCAGAAATTTGCCGTCTCTCCCTCCCTCCCCCCAAGATATCAGTAGTGGTCAAAACCAATGAAGGTTTATGTAGCAAGAAGGAAAAGACCAACGAGCGAAACTGAGATGAGCATAACTGAGCACCTAAAGGAAAGCACAATCAGACCAGAACAAAACCCTTATAAAATAACTGAAAGACACTGTAAGTTCTCAGATTGTTCCAGATAACTTGCACAAATTCATTTATGCTCAGTAATCAAAGTTCAGCTGAGATGTGTTTTGCAAAATGTGAGACACAAATGAACCACTGAATAAGATACCCACTACCCCCCCCAAAAAAATCCTCCTCATCAGCCTACCCTGAAGGCCAAAGGCCACCTAAACAGGTTTGGGGGACAAAAAAAAAAGGGGGGGGGGCAGGGAAAAAAAAAGAAAAGTGGCTACTTCTACTATTTAGTAACTATAGTCACTATTGTGCATCTGAACAAGCTCGTTTTCCACATACTCCTGAGATGAATTTTTTGGCCTTACAGATTTTTCTTTTGTTAAACGCGCACACATTTGCTAGGCATTCTATAGCTCAAAACAACCGTGCTCCCAAAAGGTACTCACTCACTTTTGCACTAATACCAAAAATGCTGACAGCCTTCAGAGAGAAACACATCTTTCTGCGGGCATATTTTACCTAGCAATCTCCAACAAATCTGTCTGCTAATGCTTCTTGTTTGCAAAGGGTCCTTAATTACCCCAACTTTGGTTAAGGCTTCTAGGCAAAAAGGGACAGCAGGGCAGCCTATGGTCAAGGGAAGGGATTTGTGACAGGGACGGCACCCATTTCTGGTACCAAACCTGCAGTATACAGATAAACTCCAGATGCTCTGAACGAAATGAACTGAAAGGTGAGCGAGTTCGGCTTCCCACTGCCCAAGGTTTACAGGACAACTAAGGCAGTTGACGGAGGTCAAGATTGATGATACAAATGGGTCAAAGGAGACTACGGTCACCTCAGGAATCAACACAGAGCCCCTTCTATGCTTTAATCCACCGGGGCACAGAGGCATAAAGGAAATAGTTTGCAAGCTGGAAGTAGCGTAGTAGTATTAGCATGGGAGCCCTGTCTGAAAAACAAACCTAACTACTGGGCAGGCTGATGATCCCAGGCACAGGGCCACACCAGCTTGATTAGACGACTTCTGATACTGAAATAACTTGGCTCCTGGGAGCTTGCCCAGTTATCTCAAGATGGCACTACCTTGTGCTGCATAGCTCGACTCAGGTGGCATGAAGGATTACAGTAGAATAAAATTTACCAAACATGTTTAGATGTTTAGCTGCTATTTACATTTCAAGCAGCAGAAATAGGTAGAGAGCACACGACCAACCTTATTAAAATGTTCTGGGCATGTAAAACTGCAAATAAAGAGAAAGGAATGTAAAAAAAAAAAAAAAAAAATCACAGAAGAGATATAATAGGTTAAAAAAATACTAGTAGTGCTAACAACAATAACATGCATGCACACACACACATACATACACATACATACATACATACATACACACACACACACACACACACACTCACACATCCCTTATATGAGAAAAACTAAATAAAACATCCACCTCTCCCCATACTTTTCTTGTACTGACCCTCTTTTCCTCCACCTCTCCTCCCTCCTTCCCATCAGATCCAGGTTTTCTTTGATTACTGTAATTGCAGGAGGGAGTACAATGCTTTTCAATCTTAGCGCTGCAATCATTCACTGAAACATTTATTGATTGAAAAAGTCCCGTGAGAATTCTGATTATCCTAACATTCTTTTTTTCCCTGGGAGTGAAAGGGGCAGGCTTTCTCATTTCATTTTATGCAAGATTACAGTAATTGGTATCTGATCTTTTTGGAATAGCCTGTTAAGCTTTACACTGCAGGATTTTTTTTCACTGAATCAATTATTTAAATTATGGTTATCTCAAAAGGAGCAACAGGGTGCAAACAAGAATAGAATATTTAAATTAAACCGCAAACTGATTCTCCACCACTACCCCATTAACAAAAAACATGCTATTAGCTGAAATTCCAACCACTGGAGACTTCTACCACTTAGATTAAATTTAACTTTCAGATAATTAAACTAGCTCTGGCAAAGACAAATGACATCTCTCAATACACTTTAAAAAACATTTTAAATGAAAATACATAGAAGGAAAAAACAAAAGTTAAACTATGAAAATATAGCTCAGAGACAAAGTTATTTTTAAATGGTCTATAATAAGCTACTTAGTTGTTTTTTGTGTGTGTGTGAACAAAAGAAAATTAGCGAAAAAAGAAGTCTACTCAACAAATGGACCATAAACTCAAATGTATTCCAGAACTCAATACTATTTAGTATCACAGAAGGAGTATCCTTGTTTCCTAATCCAGACAATCAACACATCAGAGGAGTATGTCACAACCCTGATGGTAAATCCATCCCAAACCACCTTGGCCACTATTTTGCAGAAACAAGTTCACAGTAAGCTGAGCTTAAAACTGAGTTTAAATATTAGCAGCCAAATGCATCACTTCTTTTCTCAGAGGTAAGAGTATGTAATATTTAGGACAGGATATACAATTTATAAATTCTCACTCTTCAAAAACAAATTTTCATTTTCCTTAGGGAAGTTCCTTTCCCATTACTCTGCAAGCTTAGGCAGGGTTTCACAGGGTTTACACAGGAGAAAAAGCATTATACTAGGATCTTGATGTCCTAAATTGAAATTAGAACTGCCATCCTTCAAGTCCATCATTAGATACCTTCAGATAGCATGATTGCCTTCTTTTCTTTAATTTTCATCACTTTGGAGCCAAATCAATGTTACATTATAACCGCATTTACTGTAGTAATAACACTGTTATAATGGTGTTATTAAATCAGTGTTACAGATCCAAGAAAATAGGTAGCTAAAGACAGGTACAAGACTGAGTTTTAAATGACAATCTACAATTTAACTACCTTAAATCTACTAGGTTGTATTGGATCTATTGAAGATTCCTGACATTCAGTTTATATTCTCTCCTCAGGCTACCCCAGAAAAGGTCAACTCAGATTAGTCTTCCTTTAATGTGCGGAAAAAACAGTGCTATGAACAAACAATCAAAAAAAGCCCCTTTAAATCTCTGTTGGTTAGGGGAAATTTGGTGATGCTTTTCACTAACTATTACAAACTATTTTAATTAGTGGGGAAGAAAGTAAGTATTTGCAAAAGGACAGGCTTCTCTACATTCCCTTTCCTTCAGCAGGCTGTTTGTCATTTCTAAGCCTGGTGAGATTTCAACTCAGACACACATCTAGCTGATTATTCTGAGTTTATGGAAATGAATTTCATACGGTGTAATCTTTATTTTCTGTCCTAATACATTGAAAATACTCATGAATACTTATATTCTAATTACAGATGGGATCTAAGGAATTCAGAAACAAATACACAGAGTTACTTAGACAGTAAGTACTCAGACATCTAGTTCCTGAAGGTATTTTTTCTTAATATGGCCTGAGTCAGATGCTCAGTTCCGCTTAAATGCTTAAGCACTTTTTTAAAATTGCACAAGGTTTCTATTCCTAAGATGCCCACCTCTTTTAAAAAATAAATTCTATTTGCTAAAAACTATGCTAGCTTTTCACTAAGAGACCAGTGTAAAAAGAGAAATGAGATCCACATTAAAACAAAGCTGACAGGGAGAGGAATTACCATGTTGAGGATTTATGAAAAAAAAATATATATTATATATAGTGTATGGTTGAGATAAACAGTAGGGCGAAAATATCTCAGACAAGTGACAGCTATTCATTGAATGCAGTGCCCAGTATTACAGTGATTACAGTAATAAGAACAGGATAGAAATAAGGACAAAAACAAAACAGAAAAACTGTTCCCTCCTTCTTCTTTCCCATTTACTCCAACTGCATATTCACCGTATCATCCTGCTGGTTGTAAATTGCTGCAATAAGTTGACGTGAAAGATGAAGCTATGTTAGGTAACTTCTCTGCAGCATCAAATGCATCCGATCTGCAGCATCAGCATCAAATACTGCTGGAACTGCAATGTGACATTAATCCAAAGGGATTTTTTTCCCTTTACCATTGTCCATTTATTCACATAAATTACTTGTTTCACATTATGTTCCTACAAGTTACTACAAAACTACTACTACTACTAAGTTACTACTACTACAAAAATTTTGAAAACTGATTGAACCAAAAACTGTTCTAACGTGAATCCTTTGTCAGTGAAATATATCAATATATCAATTATTGCCCAGACATCAGAAAGACTGCTTTGAGATTAAATGCATTTTTTCTCAACAAACAATTAAGATATATAGAGCCAACTTTACACAGAAAAAAAAATATACATCTATAAATGTGCTTATCCAAAATGATGATATTAAAAGTTTTTCCCCCTTCCTCCAAAATTACAGCATTAGAGTATTTTGTAGTTCCTGAATCAAACCCTAAATTCCTACACTCCCTCCATCTTCACCTCACTATATTTATTTTGGAAGATTTTTCTTACCACTTTCAGCCTTGTTTTGCTCTTACTTATATCTGGTAAGTAAGAGAAGAAAAATATATATACACATCTTTTTTCTAGCCTAATTTCTAATAATGGAATGAAAGTAAAAATAAGCATGACAGTTCATGGGCTATCTCCTGTGAGCAGAAGGTAGTCAGTTGCAGTGATTTTTTTTTTTTAGTTCCATAGACACTTGTTTCCACGCTAGAAAAGTCATGCTGCTGTTCATGAAAAAAAAGTCAAAAACAAACAACCAAAAAAAAGATCCATTATCCCCTGGAACGAGTGTCAGAGCACGTTGCCTGCCATGGCTATTTTGAGCTACCAACAGTATTTCTGAGGGCATCCAAGATCTACCCCTTTTACAGCAAAATGCAGAGATGTGTTGCCCATGGTTCTGTTCGAAAGTCTTGCAGAGCCGAAATGTTGAGATCTTACTCTACTTGTCCTTATTTAATCATCTAAAGGATAGACACCAATTCCTATATAATCAAGACAGAATTAGACAACTCTGATAAGAAAGGAAAAAAAAATCCATCGTATTGTAAGAGGATACCAGGATGAAATCCATTTCTCCACCATAACTACCTTGTTTTGTTCTGTATTTTTTAAATCTAATCAACTTGTTTTATTTATGTTTGAGATCACCCTGGCAGTTTGAATATTTGAAAGGAACAAAAAAAAAAGGCAATCTATCATAAAAATATATATATTTTTAAAGATATTGAGAAAGAGTTGAAAAATCAAATTAAACAAGTAATAAATGCTTAGATTTACTATATCAGAAGAAACAAAATCAGAGTGGTCTGTGGAATCTGTTGCCAAACAACTGGTCATACCAATATATCTATAGCAATACGGCTCATATTTTTACTATCTGCATAAAAAATATGTACATAATTTATTAGAATCTCAATTAGTCATGAATATAAATTTTCTGGAAGTGGGAAAAAAACTCTCTATTATGCATATTTTGCAGCTTAACTTTTCCTCTTTTCCTTGCTAAAATGTGCTACTACGCACTTTCTTACACTAACATCTGACTGTATAAATTATAAACCAGCAGGAACCATTAAAAACAGTCTCACTAGACACATGCTTGTGATTCTTATAGATAAGGACATTATATTTATAACCTAGTTATAAATTGTACTAAAATTGTGAAGTTTTTCTTTCGGTTCCTTCACTATACTCAATTCTTTTACACACATATGATTTGGCTTTATGGCTTTTTGTAAAAATTGGATTTTTTTTTTTTTTATATATAAAAGCTCATATGAAGTTATTTTAACATTCCATAGTTACATACATAGTCCAAGGACAGAGTTATTGTCTGGAGAGAGGAGGACACAGAAAACCCATCTAGACAAGATTCTATTCAGAAGTTCAATTTCATCAGAGAGGAGTGACCATGGGCAGCAGGACAGTTCCTACAAGTTCTAATTCTCCTCTATGACCAGAACACTTAGGCATCCTCCTCCGCCTCCAGGACTCTGCAGTGTGTATATACATACTTCCATTTTGTCAAGGCAAGGCTGAGACCTGACAAAAGGCTTCGTTTTCCTCTGCCACTGTGCACCAAAGGTCCTTCCTCCTCCACAGGGCACATGTGCCTTCCATTCCGCTTTCTCCTCCTCCTCAGGGATGGCGTGTCAAACATCTCCTTCTCCTAATTTGCTTCCTCTTCCTCCTCAACAGCACCAGTACTGGCTCCTCTGCCACCTTCTCCTCCTCCTGCACTGTGCACCATAGAGTCAGCCACATGTTTCATACAATTTCTCCCCCTCTCCAACCACGGGGCCAGTGCTTTCATCCTCCTTCACCAGGCTCTACCTTCAGTAGCTGAATCTTTCTTGGCAAGGCAGGGCTTAGACCTCCTACTTCTCACGCTCTTCACAGTAATGACATAGGGCTACCCCTCCTCTGCCAAGGTGAACAAGGGGACTCCTACTCCTCCACCAGGCCCACATGCCAAGCTGTTCCTCCTCCATTTTGCTGCTTCTTCCACTTTGGGGCTGGCACACCAAAGACCCCTCTTTCTCTGATTCCTCCTCCTCTGCAACAGCACCATTACTGGACCCTCCTTCACCTGCATTGTGCATTATAGAGCCAGACGTGCTGACACAAGTTCTCCTCCCCTTTTCTGACTATGGCTGACATGGCTCCTCCTCCTGCACCAGGACTCTGCTTTTTGTAACTGCTTCTTTTTTGAAAAAGTACAGAGAGGAGGATCTCCACTTCAGAAACTTTTTAAATCCTTGCTACAGCCTCCTGTATAATCTCAGCCACAGTACTAAGACTGTCCTTGTAACATTGTTGTGATCTGACATTAGATTTCAGGATAACTGAAAATAGAATCTAAATTAACACATTGTAATTAGGGAAAGATAGAATTAGTTCTGCATACATAAGCCAAAACAGTCCACCAGCTTTTCTTCTACTGCCATCAAGACAAAAGCTTTTCATTTCCTCCTCCCTAGGAGGAGAGTGAGGAAGACTTTCATTGATCTTGTTTTCCTTTTTCATCTCTCAAATACTTTGATGACTTGTCTTCATATGCTCCTCCCTCATCTCACCAACCTTCTAAGATAAGTGCCATAATGAGCTGGGCTCAGCTTATCTTTTACTGGTGGCTGGATCCCAGGTTATTAATGGACTCATAGGGTCCAGAGCAAGAAGAATTCAGAGCATTACATTTTGCAGCCTGCTTCCCTAATGCAGATCCTAAAGCAAAGCCTTCAGCTCTGCTGAGGATCATATTTATCAGCCTCAGGCCATTTAATAATCAAAATTCACATCTTCAGGAGTATTTTCACAAATCTGACCTAGTCCATGACCCTGCATACATGCTGAAGGCCCTTTTGCACACTTGCAGATACAGGATAATGCATGTGGTTGTCACCAGGGCATGTACATGACTAGTTTTGCCTCAGTGCCCTCAAATTCCTTGTCAGCAGCGAAGAGGAAGCTGGTGAAGGTCAAGGACCAAGGAAATGGTGGTCTACATATTAGGACTCTGATAGGTTAAAAGGGATAGCCAATGGGAAGCAATGAGCCGCCTCACTGCTAGCCAATGGAAGTGCGTGCCTGTGGAAAAATTGCTCACGCCTGTGGAAAAATTGCTCAACAAGGGGGAAATCAGAGAAAAACTAGGGCCTAACTGCAGTTTGGGCACTACGGAAGCTGGCTTGGGGTGAGACACAGTTGCCACTTCCAGGATGGTTGGTGGGCCCGGACTCTGCTCCTCCATGGCTCCCTAGGCACCACAACCTGCCCTCCCCGCAGCTGCAGAGAGGAGTAATGGAGGGTGGAGCAGAGTGAAGGCACCGCAGCCAAACTCTGTTGCACTCCCTGTGCTGGGCCGCTGATCAGCCGCACAGTAGCTGCCCAGTGGGAGATGTACGATAACATGGCCGGTGCGGAGCCAGCAAGGGTGGCAAATCACCCCTTTCGGGTGA